>JAEIFK010000454.1:450000-810000 GCA_018901825.1 Drosophila funebris
CTTGCTCACACACACATACACACAGATACGTAAACAAAAGCCGTGCCGCGCGAAGCCAAAGGCAAATCATGGCTCGCTTCGTTAGTCTACCGCCCTTCCCAACCCTCAGTGTCCCACTTCCAGCTTCCCCACTGGCCACATTACGCACCACCAAAGCCAAATGCCACCACAAAGCTAGTGGTCACCTCTCATTCGTCTTACCCATCATATATTAAGTCGCTATGCCAGCAGTAAAATCTCTACTTTGTTTTTTCTTAATTAAATTGCAATAAGCAACAACAACAAGAATAAGAAGAACAACCCGAAGCACTTAAAGTGCCAAAGCTGTCGATTGCTGCCTCATTCTTTGTCCATAGTTCATAATTACGCGGACTTTTCCAATTTTTGTTCAATTTAACACTCCCCACTGTGGGTTCTGTGGGGGTGCGAGGGGAATAGCGGGTGTAATGAGTCTTGCACCGATTGAAATTGTTAAGTTTGTTGTACTTTCGTTCTGGCGTTGCGCGTTTTACAAATTAACACAACTTTTATTGGCACATTTTTGATGGCGCCAAATTTATTGCAAAGCCATCAAAGCATATTATAAAACTGCTTGTGAAAAGTATGCGCCCAAGTGAACCTATTCAACAAAATTGATGACCCTGAATAAATGATTATTACACATTCCATTGAAATGTGTGTGTGCGTGTGTGTGAAAATAGACACCTAAAAACATTGTTTTCTCGTTAAATGGAATTTATTTGAAATTGCCATTGATGAAAGTCATAATAGAATACTGCATTTAAGAGTGCTGCTATATTAAAAATTTAAATTAATAATAATTAAAATACAAGCGAGCGAATAAAATAGCAAAGAGTGCAATTTTTAGTATGAATAATATGAGTATACCCTGTAAGTACTGCGAAATCCGTAGATACTTGTTGACATGCATGTGAAAAGCAATTTTAGCGTTGCCAACTTTGAGCTGATTTGTTGCCCACTTAGATCATTAATAATATGCTCAACTTACAACAACTGTGCAATAAATTGTGATTAAACGCGTTGCCAATTTGGACCAATAACGTTAACAATTTAAATAAGTAGCGTTGCCAACTTAGATGTAGATGTCGATGCGTTTCCAATGCAGTTTAGAAAAACAGCGTTGCCAACTTGGATCAATAGCATTGCTAATTTAGATTAACAGCGTTGCCAACATAGATCGATAGCGTTGGCAACTTAATTTAGATTAACAGCCTTGGCAACTTAGATCGATAGAATTGCCAACTAAGATTAACAGCGTTGCCAACTTAAATCAATGGTGTGGCCAATTTTAATAATCAGTGTGGCCAACTTAGATCAATAGCATTGCTAATTTAGATTAACAGCGTTGGCAACTTAGATCGATAGTGTTGCCAACTTAGATAACTAGCGTATTTTAGAATAACAGCGTTGCCAACTAATACACAGTTTAGAAAAACAGCATTGCCAACTTGGATCAATAGCATTGCAAATTTAGATTAACAGCGTTGCCAACATAGATCGATAGCGTTACCAACTTAATTGAGGATAATCGCTAGCGTTGCCAATTAAAACAATAACGTTGTCTACTAAGATGGTAGAGCGTTGCCAACTTATGTCGTTCTTAACGTGGAGCATCAGCGTTGCCAACTTAGAGCGGCAGTGCTTCAACTTTAAATGAATAGCATTGCCAATTAAAAAATAATCAATTGTTTAAATATTTATATAAACATAAAAAGTTCATAAATAAATTATATTACGTGCAATTCCCAGAAGAGAACAAAAAAATACAAATTACAAAGTATCTATTATGTTGGTATTAACACACCTTGCTATTGTATTGTATGATATCTGGCAATTTTATGATTGTTATTAAAAATGTATATACGTTATAAATGAATATTCATGAAGCTCTATGCATGGGGTAAATTGAGCGATGCACACATACTTTTGGCAGGCACTGTTGTTTAGTTTTATGTTTACACATTGAGTATCAAGTCATTATGCAGAGATTTTAAGCTAGACTATAACTTTAATTGTAAATGCAACTCTGATTGTAACCGTAACTGTAGCCGTAACTGTAGCCGTAAATGTAACCGTAACTGTGGCCGTAATTGTAACTGTGACAGTGACTGCAGTTGGGACATTTAATTGACTGCGCTGGCGATATGGGAGCGCACAGTCAGCAGTAAATGGAGGTCAGAGGCCAATGTGCAGGAGGTGGGAAGGGGGGTGAGGGCTTAGCAGTTGCGGACAATTGCGGACAGTTAATTAAAATGCGCTGTTGAGTTATTCATATTTATTTGTGCTTGGCTGGCATATGAGAAATGCATATTTGATAACACTGCTGCAGAGGGTTGGGTGAGACAGGGGAAAGTGGGGGGGACACGTGTGGACACTGTAGCATTAATTGCCGCGCTAACCTTGAGGGCATAAACCTAGCAAACTTGCACCCAGCTTTTACTCATCCTACCTGCCAGCTCTCCACCAATCCAGCTCCAAGTAATAGCGGCAACTTACAAGCGACCTTCTCTCGAAAAGAAGCTGACAACAAAAAAGTATCAAAGTCCTTGCAACTGTGGCAGAACAGCTGCCAGTTGGAAAGTTGACCTTGCCTTTGCCCTTGCCCAGGCTTTGGGTCTCGGTCTGGCTGCCACGTTTCCACGTTTCCACGTTTCCATGTTGCCCGGCAACATGCCTGTTTGTCTCGTCGCCTCATTGCCTCGTTGCCTGGCTACCTGCAGCTGCAGGCCATTGGGATTTATGCGCTACTACAAAACTCAGCTGCAATTTGTTGATGAGCCTGGGGGCAGTCAAACAAAGCGTCAGCTAGCCACAATCACTTTTACACTCACACTCACACTCATACCTTACTAAATGGATATGCTCCCTGCCATTCGTCTGGCACTCGCCTGGCACTCGCATCCACTCAAGCTCAAGGCAACTCTCGAGACTCGAGACTGAAAATCACAATCATGACTCGCATCTCAGCTCTCAGTTCTCAGCGCTGCTCTGCAATTGTTTGAACATCTCGTACAAATTTGTTGAGTCAACAAAACCGAAAAATTACACATTCTGATCAAAGACAGCTGGCTGAGCCCATAAAAACCACACAGCCCCAGGAAACCGCACAATGTAATCGCTATTCTTCGCCTTCACGCAGGCAGGATATTAAATTGATTTACAAATTTGCAGTATTTCAATTTACACTTATGTACTATGTTACACAGATGAACCGGTTCGTTTCGTCTTCAAACCGGTTCATTGACCTATGAAATAAATTATATTTAATATAAATTTAATTATTATTTAATGTCTACTGAGTAGGAGTGTCTTATGCCCTCTCTGCACCAGACATTCTATGTACATTTATCTTCATTTTACTAACATTTTTTTTTTTTTTTGCATTATTAAGAAATGTACATTTGTTACCTGTACAATTAGCCAATAAATGAACATTTGTAATAATGAATCAGCTGCATCATTTCATTATATCGAAACGAATTTATTTATACATTTTAATGGGGAGGAAAATATTTAAATATTGTGTTTTACATTTTGAGGGCCCTCTGTACACCATTATTTATAAACTTAATTAATTTATAGGCATTGAAAGAGTGGGAGACTTTAAGAAATGAAAAGCAACAACGTTTTGGTGACCTTTTCCAAAATAATATAAATGTATCTATCTTTATACCCATTATCTGTACAGTACAAGGGTATATAGAATTTGTTGTCACTTGAAGAAGGAAGCCTATTCAAGCCTATAAAGTATATGTATTATTGATCAACATCAACCTCCAAGTCGGTCGACTATAGGAGCTAAATGTTTGCAGTGTAAAATTTACAGACATAGTCTATATTTGAACTCAACTGTAGCCTATCCGCTTGTTGAATTTAATGAATTTTAATTTATATTTTAGTCGCAGAGTTTTTAACGTGCGCTCGACGATCACATAATGTACGTGAAAAAGAGGAGGAGGAAAGGAAGGGAAGGCAGATGAACTTCAAACGTTTTGCCTCGAGGGGGTCATTGGTCTGAGTTAAAAGGCGGCGGCGCATTCACAGTCACATAATTTGTGAGAGACAAAATTGATGACCCATTTGTGCCGCTGGCATCGTCATCGTCATCGTCATCGTCATCATCTATCTGTCTGATGTTCTCTCTCTCCCACTCTCTCTCTCTCTCTCTCTCTCTCCCTCTCTCTGTCTTACATTCTCTCGGGCAAATCACTTAAGCGCACTTAATTATTTGCACAAGTTTCGTCCTTCGCTCGCTAAGTCTGTTTCACCTCGCCTCTCTCTCTCACAACCCTCCATTATCTAGTCTCTATCGAAGTCTATGTTATGGCTGTCAAGCGGGCACGTTTCACTTGCGTTACATTTCAATCGAAGCGAAGCCAAACGGCGCATAACGGAGCGTATGAGTGATATGACACGTAATCAATAAATAACGCCAAACGGCAAGTGGCAAGTGGCAAGTGAAGCAAGAGATATGCCCCGCATAAGGCAACGCTGGCAAACAGAGTGAGCAGCTAGGCTCATTCCAGTACTTGGTACTCATTAGACCTTCTACGTGTCCCAATTTCTGTTTCAGTTTCAGTTTCAACTCCAAAAACAGCACCGAGCCGAGCAGCCCTTATGCCGTGCAGCGCCTCAAGCACCGTCCACCCCCTCGTATACTTTATGCATAATTACTTTTTCAGCAGCCTCGAGGAAGCTGTTTGTTTACTTAGTAAATGCCTCAAATGTCTTTAAGTTGATTTTACTGCGTTTCCACTTCAGATTAAATTCGAGCGTCTGCTTTGATTCGGTTGTTTTATTTTTATTTTGGTATGCCACGGGGCGTATGATTAATATGCGTGAATTAAGTCAAATCGAATCAATCAAGGCAAATGTCGCTGACAGACAGACAGATCGAAAGAGCGACAGACAGACGAACAAACAGACGCTTAGAGGGACAGTTGAGCAGAGGTTTAGTTGGTCAGATGGATCAAGGACATGGAAAATACGAATAATCATTGCTCTAGCAGCATCATGCTGTTTCTCTATACAGTGAAGCCTACAAATCACAACTGACATCTCTGACTCTGACTCTGACTCTGACTCTGACTCTGGAAAGTTGGAGCTTACAACAACATGACATAATCTGCATGGCAAATGGCAAAATATTGCTTTTAGGCCGAAGCCTTTCAAGAATGACCAAAAGCAGCAACGCTGTAAAGTGCCAACTTCCGGTTTAGGCTAATGCATGTGGGGTGAACAACAAACACAACAGCAGCAACATAAACAACAACATCAGCTTCAGGATATAGCATTGAATGTGACACATACTAAACTTTTATTACACTCCCATATACAGACACTCGCACTAATGCAATGACATTTTTATTACAGGCCAAAACGCACGCAAGGCCTTTTTACTGGCCCCCAAACAGTAGCCAGTCCCTAGTAGAAGATACACAATACACAATATACTTACGGATATGCCCAACGAGAGCTCCGACCGGCCAATGGTGTCAATTTTTATCATGTGCTCTGACCGTGAACCTAGACTTGCCGCCAAACGTGGCAATGCCTCTCTCAGCCTTTCAATCTATTCCCTCCCTACACCTCGAACGCATCCTCCTTCTACGGGGAACTAACGCCTACTCAGTCCACTTTTATTTTTTTGTTCTTTTCATCCATCACAAAACAATTCACACTGGCTGTGATGACTAACTTATAAGGTATGCTACATCGTGCCAAGATTTGAAAACTAAATATAAATATGAAATAATATTAAAATAGTTAAAAAGATTATTCCTACTATTTTAATTTATTGATAACAATTAATTTATATTTAATAATTATTAATATAAAATAATATTGAAATATTTAAAAACATAATTGGTATATTAATTCAGTAATTATTACTATGAAATTATTTATATTATGTTAATTTAGTTATTTAGTTATATCTAAATAAGCATTCTGAGATTATTTTGATAGTAGTATAAACAATAACTTCGCAGCTGTCCGTATAATCTAAACAATTCAAAAATGTAATTTAAGCTTTTAAAGCTGGTAATAACAATTTAAATAAAAACTAAGAAATATAGAAATTATTTTACAATTATTTAAAGAGTCAAAATAAAAATTTGTAGTTTAACCAAAATATAACTTAATGAATTGTTTATGCAACATTTATAAAGAGAATATATAAATTAAGTTAATATGAATATATATTTTAATTTTTTATTTATTTGGTTATTTGTTCAATGTCAACTATATTATTTATGAAGTATAATTTAGCAATTTAGCAAAAAAAGGCAAGTTTATATAAATATTTATTTCTTAAAATAAAACATAAACGAAATACAATTTTAAATTGAAAATGCAAAAGATACTAAATGTATAATAATATAAAATAATATATTTATCAGCATTTATAGAAAATACTATAATTCAAGCATTAATAAGACATTAAAACATATATATTTAACTAATCAATATTTACTGTAAAATAAAATCAATATAGTTGTTTCATATTATTCGATTCAACTAGATTAATAATTTGAAAATCATAATTCATTACTTGTTTTGACAAATATTCATACAAATTAATTGAAAAAAAAAAAATATATAAAATATATAAATGTTCTGTTATAAATCTGTAACATTGATTCGAAAAATATATTATTAGTTTGTTTACTACGTTATAAAGATTATTATGTATATCACATTCGGGAATAATAAATAAATATTTAAAGTTAAATGTGTTTGACTTTTAGTAACTGAGAAATAGCGCATTTTCTGTGCGATGTGAAATTGTTATGCTCTAACTTGATATTTCCTTTCACTGATTCGGCTTAGTTGGCGTTTATTTGATTTATGGCCAGGGTCGATCCAGTGTTACCAATCTCAGTAGCATTCGCAGTGGTTTGATGGTGATGCTGCTGCTGATGCTACGGTGGTGCGCTGAGGGTTTGTTGTCGTCGCCGCTTAATTAAAATCGACACTAAAGCAACCGCCTAAGCTTTGGCCAACTTGCTGACAATGGCAAAGGAGCTGGCGCTTAAGTCGCCGACCGACTTAGACGAGGACGCTCAATTAGGCCTTCGACTCGAATAAACGAGAATGCGTAAATACATTTTTTGTGCCTTTTATTCCTCTTGTTTTTGCCCTGTTGGCCTAATTGAAATGTTCGTCGCGGAAATACTAATAATTGCATTTATTTGCTCACAAAAATGGCTAAACAACAATCTATGAATTTCAAATTTATCCCTCCTCCACTCCGCTCCCGTGCTCGCGAAAGGGGGCAAGGGACCATGCCACGCCTCTAACCGCTTGTGTACACGAGAACACAGGAAATTTTGTTGTTCGGTTTGCAAATTCGTTGGGGGGGGGTGTGTGCGGTGTTGTCGTTTTTTGCTGATGATGGTTGGCTGCCTGACGGCTTTTTCACAATTTGAATATTTTAATATTAATGAAAAATGTTGGGGCAAAGTTTCTTCTGGCTGTTGCTACCAATTTGCGGCTTTCGCTAATGAAAATTAAATGAAATTGCTTAAAGAGCGGGGCGTGCATTTAGCATGAATTATTAGGTGACTTCTGCCGCATCTTGCCGAGGCAGAAGCTCTGCACACATAATTAAACAACTTAAGGCAATGGCAAAAAGTTGAATCCTAGTAACATAAAGCATCACTTTTGCCTTTCCCTCAGCCCCCTCCCGAGACATCCCATCTCTCTTTCGCCTTTCGCCTTTCGCATATCACTTTGACTTTGATCTCAGTCGGCAGCCTAGAGAGAAAAGGCCGGGTAAATGCAGGAACCTCGTTGCTCGACTTTTGTCTCTTGAGTAGGTAAAATTAAGTCAGAGACTGAGGTTAAGACCAAAATGCGATATGCGATGCATAAATCAGTTCCAGCTGCTCAGCTGACAGCTGTCTGGTATACACACACACACACAGTTACACACCTATACACACAAGGCGATTTGTCGATTTGCATTCCTTAGAGATTCTAACTCTCGTTTTGAATCAACCCGCATAATTGCTTGTTATTCATGATTTGGCCAAATGATTCATGATAAGCTTGTCAAGTCGAAATGCGCATATATCAAAGGCCTTCTCCCATTCACAAACGACTCTGCATTACATTTTGCTCAATAAAGTTTCACATGTGTGCACATTGTCCTTGTCCAACATTCTTAACTCAATCAAACTAGCCAAAAGCAAGCACAAAAGAATCTCCCAGAGCTCTGACCAGGCCATCAAAGATGTAGTAGTTAATTTAAATGGACATTCTTAAGACCGTATGCGGGCTGTACCGACTGTTAAATACTCTGTCACGTCTTACATTAGTTAAAGTCCTTAGAGATTAGGCGGCCAGCATTTTTCTATTTTCTATATTTTTTCATTGTTGCAAGTTAAAACATATTTTAAAGTAATAATAGAAAAATTAATAAAATGTAGATAGGTGATTTCATTAAATACTTCGTTATGTTTCTTCTCAATACGTTTTCTTTATTTGCCTGCTATCAACCGCTTGCTAACTCTTTTCTCAACTTGACAGATCGAAGCCAAATTGCGAGAGCGAGAGCGACAGCGAGAGCGAGATGACTATCTAGATCGCTCTCCTTATTCTATGCAGGCAAAGCGAGATAGCCACAAGATGTCTATAATCAGGGATGGGAGTATATAGAATATAGTGATGGTACATTGGCATAGCTATCAGCCTGCTACAAAATTAATATTATTCTAATAAATAATAATAATTAAAAAGTAGTAAATTAATTACCTTAAATAATTATAATAAATAATAATAAATTAAAACAAATTGAATTAAATAAATTCAAACACGTTTAACAAAGTGGAAATTCCAAATTAGTAAATATAAATTACTTCAAATTTAATTGTATCTATTATCATATACTATTATTAAAGAATATTAAATAATCTAAAATATTGCACCTCACACAAACTGAAATTAAAAGTGTTTTTATGACTAACATTTTATTATATAATTATAATTATAGTTTAAACAAAATAGAATTTCAATGCATTTAAGGATTCAGCGATCAGCAATCAGCCGAAAATTCAACCAGACCAACAAATTGGCGGTTCATTATATTTTGAATACAGATAAACATTACAGTCTCTTTTTTAATCTTGTTTCTACCTGATAATAACCATTCTTTATTATTTTTATCTTATAAATTATTGCTCTTGCTGCTCGGCAATAATAAATGGTTTGACTTTCGCTGCAACGACATTAATATAATCGATCATTTAAAACTTTGTTGCCACAGAAGTACAAGTACGAGAAAGTTTATAAGTTATTTATGAAGTTGTTGGCTTCTGGTGTCAGTAATCTTAATGACAAACTCATCCCGCTGGACATACAGCACACGTATACGTATGTTGTTGTGTATGTGTGTGTGTGTGTGTGTGTGTGTGTGTTAATCATACGCAACGTTGCGCATCGACTGGCAATCCCTGCAATTAAAGTGAGAGCTGTAACCACGAGCGTAGTTAATGCCGTGCCCAGTGCTCAGCTCGAGTCAGATCCATTGCCGGAGGGCCACTTCATCAAGCAATGGCGGAGCGTTAATTCGATTACTTGAAGTGGCTTAAATATCAAACAAAGGGCAGAAAATCAATGCTGAAGATTAACAATTACAATTCGGTCAATAAGTGCGGCACAGAGGCAAACAAAGGGAAGAGGCAACAAGAATGAAGCGAACACAAAGGCGTTGTCCATAATGATATAATGGGGGCCCAAACAATATGTGTGTGTGTGTGTGTGTGTTTGTGTGTGTGTGTATGTGTTGCTTGGATTTCTATCAAGTGAGCTTGCCACTCAATTGCAGAGAAGCCAACAACACAGCACAATGCAAGGCCAAGATGGGCCTCGCTGTTATCGATAGTCATTGTTTGTGGCACTTACACACACACACACACACAAACACACACACCTATGTACATGCGATTGCATGGCGTGTCGAAACCTTTTTTGATGACGCCCCCCAAAGTTTAGTGGGCTACTTTTTATTGATGGCGAATATAACGCCAACTAAGCAAATTAAATTGTTTACATTGGCAAAGGGCGATGTCGAGCTAAGCTGCAGCAGTAGCTGCTGATGGCAAAAGCTTAGCAACGACAACAGCAACAACAGCGGGGGAACGGGCAACAGCCAGAAGCGAAGGTAGCCAGACAGAAGTCCAATAGTCGAGACAACAATGAACAATGAACGACGTAGACAATGAGACTCCTGCGTCCTGTATCTTCAACGCACTCGGAGACAAAATAGATGACCACAACTTTTCATATACGCTTTGTGTGGCAAGCTCAGCGTGGTGCCCCACAGGCAGACCAAAGTAAAACAACATGCAAACAATTGATGTGCATATACACATAGCATATGTACACATGTGTGTGTACAGTAAATATTGTCAAAATGTAATTCATATTAATGCAACGATTAGTTATTTAAAATCAAATTAAATATGATAAATATTTCAAATAATAAAAATATAATTACAATTATAATGATATACAAAAATGCAACAGTCTTAAGTATTATATAGTATTATATAATATATAGTTAATAAAATGACTTATTTTTACTATTTACAACACTTTCTGTTAATTAATAAAATAAATAAATATACATACATAAAATATATTTGTATTACTTACATTGCATATAAATTTATAAATTTTACACAGCTACAATTTAAAGAAAATAATATATGACAAATATTTTGCAAATTTCCCTTTCATCTACATAGTTAAAGGGAAAAAATATTTAGATTAAATTGAAGACATTGCTGCAACATTACAAAGTGTTTTACACAAATTCAAATTGTTGTTAAATTACATTTTATGCAAGACATTTCCAATCAATTGAACACAAGCTATTCAAATGCTGATGAATCAGTTGAAACTTTCTTTCAGCCACATTTTGCAGACATTTCGAATAAGATGGAAAAAGTTGTTCGGCTTCGTATTCTACGAATCCTATGTATAAGTTTGGCTTCAAAAGTTTCCCCTGCCAACTAGATAAATGATAATTGAATTAGTTAAATGCCATTTATCTACATTTACATCAACATCTTGCGGCTTTTACATAGGCTTGCAGATTCTTGAGTCAACTTTTTATTAATTTCAGCTTTTCAGGCGCTAAATGCTGACGCTATTGGCAACAGGCCAAAAAATCGAACAAGTTGGTCGAAAGTGTGTGTGTGTGTGTGTGTAATTCAAATTTGTGAATTTGTGAAAGTAATTTTAAAGTTCTATTCAAGTGTTAACATAAGTTTGTTGTTTGCTCGCTGCAAACTGTACTTGTACTATTTTCATTTTCAGCCAAAAAGTATGCTACAAAATATTTTATTGCCAGCGGAAAGTTGAGAGCGTGAGTGTGTGTGTGTGTGTACGTGTGTGTACGTTGGGCGTTGGCCTGCCCTGACATATGGCCACGACACACCATAAATGTGTGTGCTTGTGTGTGTATGTGTGTGTGTGTGTGTGTGTATGTATTGTGTTATTAACTATGACATTGTTATCCTTCTGCTGTGCTGTTGTCGGAGTTGCGTCGCAGTTTAATCAACACGATTATACTTAGAGGTAGTGACAAGTTTTAACTGCATTAAAAGTTGAGCTCCCATAAGTGGCTTACATAATTACATAAACACACACACACACATACACATACACACAGATACAGACACAAAAGTGACACTGGCACTCATTTCTCACACATACACATAAACTTTGTGTCAATTTCGGTTCACATCTCGTTCTGACCGTTTATTTTTAGGCGTCGAAACAACAACACAAATGTGGACAACACTCTGAAGGGACTAAGGAATTTTAGCTAGGCAAACACTATAATACACAAGTGTATGCGCGTGTGTGAGTGCATGTACGTGTGTGTGCCTGTGTGTGTGTGTGTGTGTGTGTGTGTGTCTATGTGTGCCTGGGGCAAGTCTACACACAAAATTTGCAACTTTAACTCGATTTGCGGTTGTGGGCATTCAAGCTTAAGCCTTAGGTAAACATTTTACATTAAGCATTGCCTGTGACTTTGTGTTAATGTATGTGTGTGATATGAGTGTATATGCGTGTGTGTCTGCGTGTGTGTGTAAGGGTACTGGGCGTGCCAGTCAAATCAAAAGTAAACAAATCAACTAAAGCTCTATTACCAAACGCGTTAAAAAACGCAGTCTTAAATTGCTTAAGCAGTGAACAAAAGCGAGACTCATAAAAGAGCTAAATGTAATATGATAATCAAGCTGAGTGCCTGCCACTGGCAATACTCACACACCCATACCCAAACACACACACACACACAACCACTCACACACACCCACACACACAGACACACACAAACACCTATAGAAACGTTCACAGGATGGCTTTTGGGATGCATAGTCGGTGACCCGCTGGACAGAAGTGCCATAACAACGATATTCCCATCTGCCCCTTGGCACCCGCTCACTCCCGGCAATCGTGTTTCCAGCTCCCCCCACTACCGCCAGCATCCCAAACGGGCAACCCGGGCAGAGAACCATTTAAAACAATTTCTTTTGATTTTGCTTTGTATTTTGCGGTGCTCGCGCTATTTGCTTAAATGCTTATGTCCAATTTAACTTAAACTGAAAACGCTGAGAAGAGCAATGAGAGGGATGGAAGAAAGGCGGGGGGGATGGGGACGGACGGAAACAAACAATGAGCAACGGGACAATGATGATGCCAATGGCAACCAGATGGCTCTATTAACTCTGCCCTCTGCTTGCTGCTTTCATACGAATATTAGCTTAATGTTTGCCAGAGCATTGAGAATGTTGAATATGAGATACTCTATACTTATTTAAATATTTGCTGGCCATAACTATTATCGGTATTCATTTGAATAAAACTAATTGTGTAAAAATACTGTGGATATAAAGGACTTACTTCTTGTAGATATACTTACAATCACTTCTCTACAGATACGCATTGTTCTATTTGTAATTAAACAGTCACTAAACACCAGACAGGACACAAATATTCATTTATTTAAGTTAGTCATTAGAGGCATAGAAAATGTTTTAAATTTTAAATTAAATTAATACAGATTTCAAAAGTAAGCAATATCTAAATTTAATTAAATTAATAACATTTGAAAATATACAAATCCCAATCGGTTTAATTTTTACATTATAGACAACAAATATAATAAATAAATATATGGAAATAATAACACAATTATATTATAATTTTAATAAAAATACATCATTCCTATGCGAAATAATATTGTTAGTTAAAATTAAATTCTAATTGCTTTAAATTTTGAAATATTAAGTTATAATTTTATTTTAATAAAATAATTAAAACAATTTTAATGATAGTTTTCGAGTTTTGTTTTCAAATAGATAGGCGACACGATAAGTTATTACCATAAAAATGTAATCGTATCTATCTTAATATTTTCGTCTACTAATTCAAAAGCTAAATTCGTTTAGCTTAATTTAATTGGTTTCTGTCAGTGCCATGAATGGACCTAAAGAACTTTATACAAGTATTATTATGTGCATAGAGAAGAAGAAATGTTAAGCTTTCTGAAGAAATTGGAATAGTATGCAAATTTCAAATTTCTCTGGTAACTTGGAACGTGCTTCTTGCATTGGCAGTTTGTACAAGAAACACGTATTTGGCTCAAGCTAAATGCACGTAAGTTGTCCACGGAACAGGCCAATGTTTTGTCATAATATTTAGTTGACCTTTTGTTGTTGATTGATTTATTTTCTTGGTCATTATTCAGTTGAACTTTCTGTTGGACTAAGCCAGCAACTCAGTTGACAAAAACAAAAAAAAAAGGATTACGAGTAGATGTAGAATTATTACAAATTGAAAGAATGCATTGACAATACAATTGGCTAACCTCATTTCTATGACCGGCAATTGAATTGAAGGCCTCGTCCAGATCCACAACGGCCACTTGGCTTGATGATTGATGCTGGTCATCATGGCTGGGCATAGAATGGCAACCAACATGAATACGAGTACTACAACAAGTATCGTGCAACCCGAGGCAGCGTAAAGTGAACAACTTGGCCGCATTCAAAGCTGCTGCAAATTGGCAGTTGGTTTTCGTTCGTATTCAAGATAGACACGGGATAGATAAGAACCGTTTGGGGGGAAATGGGGTCAGCATGCTTTTCAATTGCCTTCGGGCTACTCTCTTGATTGGCATTGGTTTTGCTGCGAATACAAACCCATCTCTATTTCGCATCTCTATATAGTAGTTGTTGTTGTTTTTGGTTGTTGTATGCAACAAGCTGCAAATGCTTGACCTTAGCAGTTCAAGGTCAATGTCATGCCACACTTGCCTACCGCCTTGTTAACCATATCTCTATATTTCTTGCAATTGGACCCGACCTCCATTCAGTAGCTCACTCACTCCAACCCAACTATTTGTTAACTAGTGTAGCAACTACTTAAATAAGTATTACAAGAAATGGATATAGACGCTCTCTGCAATCTGAGCAACTGTAAGTGCGTATACTTAACATCCAGTTGGAGCAGAATGTGTACTTGAAGCTGAAGCTTTCAATTATTTTCTAGGCACAGTTTTTTTTATTTCAATTGAGGTCAAAGTTAAAGTGCCATAAAGTGTAGTTATTTAAAATACTATAAATATGAAACTACAGCAATAAGCTATCATAAATATTGATGATAAGTTGTTAAAATGATCCCAACAAAATACATTTTAAATAAAGCATGTATAAATATATTTGTATATTTTAAGTATAATATTGTATATTAAATATAATATATAGAAATAAAGTTTTAAAAAATTAAATAACCAAATAATAAAATATAAATAGTTTTATTTATTTATAAATATTTAACATATTCAAAATAACAAAATTAAAGCCTTATTATGTATAAAACATATTTGATTATTAATATTAATTTTAAAAATATATATATATATATATATATATATTTGTGAGTCATTGCATGTAATTATCTTCTGATGCATTAAACCACCAATTATGAAAATTATTTAATTATTATTACACATTTTTCTCAGACACAAATTCGAACTATGTAGCACCATAAACTTATAAGCCTTTAATAATTATAATTGCCTAGAAATCGCATTGCAATTGCACCTAAATATTAATAATTTAATGTAATACTCAAATATTAAATGATACCATCAGCATAGCACCACAATTAATATTATTTAATTAGGCAATGGCAAAGCCTAAGTTGAAGGCTGCCGTAAATCATCTATGCACTTAAATCCAATTATTTGTTATTAATATGATTAAATTCAAAATGAATATCTGCAAATTGAATATCTTAATTTAATTACTTCAATAATAAGCAATTTCTATGGATTTGAATAACAATGCATTATCGCAAATGCTGCATAAACTAGCCACAAAATATCTTTTTGACCCCAAGCGCACAAAAGTAGGCAACAATCATATGTTTAGCACGTTGTAATTTTAATTAATTAAGCAAATATTTTCCATAAGATTTGCAATAACTTGCAGCTTCAATAACAACTCAATGGCAGCTGTTATCAATGGAAATATGACTATGCAAGTGGGCCTGTGTGTGTGTGTGTGTAAGAAAATGCCAATTAGCAGCCAAGTCAGCCAAGAAATGTCGCACACACACATGCACACACATATTCTCAATCCATTTACCTACAATAAGTGTGCAGTTAAGAATGATTGTCTGTGTGTGCTGGCAAATGTCAAATTAAAAACGCATTTTTGCCAGCAATTTCGCACATTAAAAATGCCATTACATGGATTTCCGTTTCCGGTCACAGATTTTAACGGTTTGCCATTGTCGCGCCATTGTTGCCAGACAATGTAAACAGAAAGTGACAATCACACAGAGACACACGCACACACACACACACTTGCAGATAGACATTTAGATATTTATGTGTTACGTTTATATGCTTGACAAAACAGACGACAATCATTTTGCTTGCATATTGTTGTTGGGTCTTCTGTGTGTCTGTGTGTTTGGTGTATGTGTGTGTGTGTGTATGTACGTGATTGTCACAGTAACAACGAGCAGTAACTTGTTTACTGTCAACTGCATTATGATTTAGTGGCCTATGCATCTGATAAACAGCTTGCAACACTCTCCACTGATAAGAGAAATCTTTTGCGCGCCAAACAAAATGCCGGCGCACACACACACACATACACACACACACACAGAACCATGGGAAATGGCAGCCAGTTTTCACGGAAATTGTCTATGATCTGCCGACATTAATAAATATATATTTATTTGTATAAGCTCGTACATTAACTTTTAATTACTTTGTTGGGTTTTCTTTTGTTGTTGCTCGACTGGCAGTAAACAATACTTTTGAATAGCGTCAACAACGATAACGATAACAATAACAACAACAATAACAATAAAAGAAAATGTAAAAAAAAAATAGAGAGATCACGTGGATAACGGTTGCAAGAGTGTATTGTTATTGTTACTATCAGATTGAAGCGTGTAACAAGCGAATAACGGCAAAGAACTTAAAGCGTTTAACGGTAAAAAGCGTCGCGCGTCGCGTTAACCGAAAATCTTTTGCATGTCAACACGCGCCAAAATGTTGCCAGCGACTGACGACAACGACGACGCAGCCAACTGATGAACACAAAACGCACCCATGTCCTGGACCAACGACTGCATGGCGGCAGCGAGAGAGAGCAGCGGGGAGAGCGGAGCATTCATTGAGAAAAAGCGGAGAACATAACAAAAATCAGATGGTTCTCAGTTGCCATATTCGCCTCAAGTTTTGCAGCGCAGCTGATTGTTGCTGTTTGCCAGCATGGAAGGGAGCTTTTGTAAAAGCTCTATACGCAACTTTTAAGCTTTACGCTCTTACTGCGCCTGTGCCGTAGCTGCAGAGCAGCCTTTACACTCTCTGCAAGAGCACGCTCAACACTTGTTGCGTGCCGCAACATTTCTCACATGACTTCTTCGCCAAATACTTCATGAATTTTAGATGTAGTTAAACAAAAATATTAATAAGTAATAATATATTATAATTAAATTATTGATATTTATTTGTCTAATAACGGTTTGATACTAAAAATTAAACTGCGAGCAGCGGCTCTTTACTCTCAGCTGGCGTTTGTCTGCACAGCTTAAAAAGCGTTTTACTCTGCAGAGCTTTTCACAGATAACCCACCAAACATTTTTGCTTGTGCTTAGAATTAAGCTTTTAAGTTTTAAGGAGACATTCACGTATTCGTGTTCACAGCAAGGAAAGTGCACGATATTTAGAAAACGTTGTTAGAAATTTCTTTTGGAAAATTAGTGAAACAAGTTATAACGTCAAATTATTATTATTTGATATATTTTACTTCTTATAACTATAAAAAGAATAGAATATTGACTTATTTGACGTGATTTTTATACCCTGTGTCCATTAAAAATGGGTATAATAATTTTGTTTTATTTTAATATGTTATAATTAACTAAATATATATATAAAGTGTTATAGAGAAAATTGTGTATCACTATCAGACTTCATTTTATAGAGTCAATTCAATATGTGTAAATTTAAATTTAATTCTTAAAATATTAATGTAATAATATTATTTTTATTTAATATATTAAATGTATTTCTTCAAAATATATGCAAAAATTCGTCAAAAACTTAGGGCTGAGTTAACTTAATTGCTAATTTATATTAGTTTTCACACAAGTCTTAAACAACATTCACTCAAAAATTATTATAAGCTATTTCAATGGACTTATTATCGAAGTTAAACTCAAAACATACTCCGAATATTGAAGAGATTCAATATGCATTGAGAAATTAGTAAGAGAGTAAACTTTCACAGATTTCAAATCAAAAGTTGGGTTGAAAATATGAATTTGCATTATAACAGCACTTGATACACTCTGTGTGTGTTAGCGTATTGTATATAGTAAATCTTAAATTAATCATACGTCGTGTGTGCTGTAATAAATGTTTGCTTGCCCAACAGCCTTCCAATTAATTAAGCTAGCCGACAAATTTCATCTCAAGCTTCTCATGCCAGACATTACTCATACGCAGTGTTTGACTGTCGTTGCCGCCCACCAATCAGAAAAAGTTGCCAGCTGCTCAGCAGCAGCAGCAACACGAGCAACACGAGCAACAAGAACAACAACTACAACAAAACAATGGCAATAATAAAGATTCAATTTGATGGCAAACACACAAACTTTGAAGTGCAATTAATATGCTAAGAACTAATTTGCCTACAGTTGTAGCTGTAATTGTAGTTCTGGTTCGAATTGTTAGTCAGTTGTTGGGCCATGTCAACACAGAGAGAGCGAGAGGCAACTATGTACTAAATATAAAGCAATATTGCCACAAGTGGCCGATAGTTAATGGGGCACTCACCTCAATGGTTATGTGATGACTGCGTGAACGAAAATTGTCATCAGTGTTGCGTAGATTTTTGGAATCAATTTGCACGTTGGTCTGCATCCTGAAGGCTTCGTCTTTAGGTCTTCACACGCTGTTCCTGTAAGCATTATATCGGGACTTGTTATCTCGTTAGCCATTTGTAAGTGGGTGCGTGTGTGTGCGTGTGTGCGCGTATGTGTGTGAATAATAAAACACACTCACACGCATGCACAGAGTAATATAGTGAGAGAAAGTATTTTATTTCTATGAATTTATGAAATGCCACAGCACATAAGCTAAATATTCTCATGCCTGTCGACGCTCTTCAATCGCCTGTCGCCTCATCATGCACATGGAGTGCAGCTGAACGTTGATTGGAGCATTACGCTCAATGGTGCGTGACCTTGATAACTAAACATGGGCTCAAGCCAGTGGAGTCAGGCCCCAAATGCTGTCATAAATATACAAGCGAACGAATAAAGTGGAAAGTGGCAAGCGGAAGGCGGAAGGCGGAAGGCGGAAAGTGGACTGTCGTTCACAATATGGAAGTTGGCTTTTACTACCAGGCAGGCAGAAGACTTTGAAGTCACCAAGCTGACTTGACTGCTTTTAATTTAAAGCCAAGTCAAGCAATGCCAAATGGCAGCCCCAAGTCAAAGTGCCAAGCCAACTGGCCAAGTAAATGATGCTCATAACGCAACCGCCAGCACAACAATAACAACGACAACAAGAAATGATAGCAAAAATTAATCATAATTCACACATGATGAACTTTGAATACACTTAACATTTAATAAATGCATATATGTATACAAAATAGAAAGGCAACGGCTCCATTTCATTTTAAACGAATAATTCGACTTAAATACAATAGTTGTGAAAAGAAACTTGTGCAGAAATAAAATTTAAAAAAAAAATTCAAATAAAAAATCTTTTTCGATCTATATTTTCCACTTAATTAATATTCAAATATATTCATTTTGTAGTAATAAATAATTAAATTATTTTAGAGATGTATTTTGCTGAACTATTTCCATTTCTGATTCAATTTTATTACGTATCTAGATGTTGTTTTCCGATGTTCAGAAATGTGAATTTATTGCCTGTCCAATTTCTAACAAATGTATATTTTCGGCAATGCAGCAAAATATGTAAAATTTCCAAAAAAATTTCAGTAACTTTGCAGTGAACTGAACATTTAATATGTAAATTAATATTTATAATAATTTATAATTTTTTTATATTATTTATTATGTGATTAACTATTATACAAAATAATATAATAACTAAAGGAAAGAAGTGATAGCTTCTAAGGTCACCGACTCTAAAATTTATTGATAATTATAATATATTTAAAATTATAATTTTTCTTTTGAAATGATTAGTTGTCATGCAGTTTTATGCAATTAAACATAAACTGCAGATTTGTGTATATCAAATAAAATTAAAATGTATTTTATTTCAACATGCAAATCATCATTCGCGAATCATATTTCAACAGGAAAAACTTAATTTCATTCATTTCTAGATTATCCAAATTAACATATCTATACATGTCTATGATGTATCGTATTCCTAATTATAAATTCTAATGAATTTCACAATAATATCTAACATAATAGCATAATAGTTTCATCTCATGAAATTTCAAAAATTATTATGAAAGTGAAAATTAAAAATTACATTAGGATAATTAAAGTAAGTGCTGTAAACTTCAACATTCAGTCGCAAGGGCCCCAAAGCAAAGGTAGAATAAAATGAAGAGAAGTAGAAGCGAAACACAACAAAATATAAAAGAAAACGCAAAATGATGTGAAAAATTTGTTGTTGCCTGTTGTTGTTGTTGTTGCTTGTTAGGCAAGAAAAATAAAAAAAGAAATTTCTATATACAAGCACATGTGTGTGCCTGTATGTGTGTGTGAGTGTGTGTGTGTGTGTGCGTTGTTGTTGCTGCTGATATTTCTGCTGCTGTAGCGGCTCTAATGAATGTCCTGCGGCACTTTGCAGGTAACTCCTGCTTATCGAAGCAGCTTTTAAAACGAGCAAGTGTGTAGCTGATAATATGAAGCAAGCATAGACTCACACACACACACACACACACACACACACACACACACACACACCCATAAGCACACACAGACACACACCACGCTGAAACTAGCAAATCTATTAACTGTGGTTGCGTTGTGATTGCCGATAATCACAGTTAACAACCGCAGACAGCAGCAAGTTCGATGTGACTATTTGCATCGCGTATACGACTCGTTGGCCGCACTTAAGATTGAAGTCTCCCAGTCGCATTTCGTTTACCACTGCTGCATATTGCCGCCCCAATGCGAAGGCACCGACAACAATTTCAAATTTAATTTGCGCCTTTTTACTTATTCAAAAGCAAACTCGGCTAGGGAGCTGCCATCGCCACCGGCAGCCGCTTTAACTTTTCAGCCACATCTTCGTGGCAAGCGAAGCTGCCATTTTCAGTTCTTCTCTGCCTGTCTGGCTGCCTGCCTGGCGGCCTGGCGGCCTGGCGGCCTGGCTGCACTTTGTCCAAGCAACACACGCATCCTATTGCAAGTGCCGCAGAGCAGACGTTATTCCACTTCAGCGCCAAGTGACAAGTGCGCCTCTGTTGATGTTCCACCCGCATCGTCCGCCCCTCCCGCTCCTAATACTACTCCCGTTGTCCTCCCGGTTGACGCTCAATTTAACGCGAGTCTTCGTCTAGTCAAGTGTTCCATTGGATTACCAGGTGTGCATCTGGGACACACATTCCCTGCACACCAAGAAATGCTATTCCTAATCTCACATCTCATTTATTTATGTATTTAAATACAAGAGTTTTAATTGCATTGAGGCAGAGAGAAAATGCAGTAAGTAAGTACTCTAAGCGTTCCCCTGACAGTTTTGTCTATCGATAGCATTGCCGTTGTCTTCATCGATTATACTATCGATAGTTCTCTTTCGTTACTAGAATATGCTTATAATTCTGCTTCTTTAGGATTATTAAATATGCTCTCTAAATAATTAAATAAGGTGAAACTTATTTTCGTTATCGATAGTATACATGCTGCCTGTGTAGGATACTATCGACTTTCTTTTGATTTTGACTTTTTAGTTGAAACAGAGAAAGATAAAGAGAGAGAAAGCTAAGCAAAGAGACAGAGAAAGAGAGAGAGAGAGAGATACAAAGAGGGAGAGATACAAAGAGGGAGAAATAGAGACAATGGACTAAAAAGCGAAATATCGATTGTAAGCAATCTATATTGAAATTGTTTTCATTACTATCGATTGTTTCTCTAGTTATTTTAGATTTCTCTTGATTCTTTGAGTATCTCAAATAAGTATATTGTATAAATAATAGAAAAAACTGACATCTAAACTATAAATAGCTATGATATCGATAGTTTTAAAACTGTTTACTATCGATAAGTTCTTAAGCATATTCTTAACATAATCATCATATCTTTTTTGATTAAATAATTTTAATATTTATCCGAAATTAATATTAACTTAATTTTTTGATTTAGTTCTGATTAGCACAATAATTACTTAGTAGAGCCTGCAACTAATTAAGTAGCTGCAACTTAACCTGCACCACGTCAAGTGCAACTGTAACTCTTGGCAAATGAGAACATAAAGATAAAAGATGCTGCATGAGCTGAGAGATTTTTACAAACCATATTTAAATTCAATCAAATCAATTTCGATTAAAAAAAAATGTAATATTTATTTGGTTGCATGAATTGCAATTCGGGGGGACAGAGTACTAGTAAGTAACTAACTAAGTACTTATGCATGATTGTCCCGTTGTTTATAAATGCAATTCATAAATTTGTTTTTCTTTTTCTTATTTTTTTTTTTTTTTTTGTCGTTTTATTGTTTTTGTAACGCTCTGTGGCATTTAAACAATTCATTCATGATTCTTGGGCCTTTTGTTTTATACGTCAATCAATGGGCAATTGTTGACCCGTCTCCGGACGAAAAATCTCTTTCCCCTATCTCCCCCTGTGTGGATTGTCGTTGCATATTCGAGTGTGTCCTGTGGCCATTCGTTTGTAGCCAGTTTCCTCTGCGTTGCTGCGTTTGCATAAGTAATTAGTTCATTTGAATGCGGCACTCTGCCTCAATTTCGATTCCCCCTGCCGCAGAACCGCCCAACCCCTTCTGGATCGACAATTTCAAACATTGCATGTTAGAGCCGGGACTCTTTAACATTATTTCAACATTTTTTTCCATCGCACTTTCAATTGGGCCTCAAGCTCTGCAATTTTACTCGACAGTGTGTCCCCAGTGTATATGTATGTGGTGGGCGTGGCCGTCTCGTTGTCGCTGTCGGTAAACTAAAGTTGTCGGTTGTCGGTTGTCGGTTGTTGGTTTGCGGCTTTTGACTTTGATTTTCCATCGGCAGCCGCAACCAAAATGCCAACAAGCAGCATAGACGACCAGCAAGACAAGTTAACAGATAGGCAGGGATCAAAAGGCGACAGGCTCCAGCATCCGCAGTTGTGTTGTCATTCTAGCCAAGTGTCTATTATCCCCAATATTTGCATGCGTGTGCGTGCCAGGCATATGTATGGTCTCATGAGAGCTGTACTCGTAGTAACTTGCATAATGACTCTATCCCTCTAACCGAGAGATGAACAACACTTCAGATACTCTGACTGTACACAGCGCATAGCATGACAGCATAGCTTAATCTTATTGTAATATTTTTGAAATCTAAATTTATAGTTGATATACATGGGATATAAATGCGTTTAGAAATGTAAATTTAAGTTTAAGATTAATTTATTTAATGCAGCAGACAACAAATTGTAGTTTATAATTGAAATAAAATTTAATAAATATGCTTTTAGTTAATTAAACAATATTTTACAATTGATTTTTATTCAATTTCTAAAATTATTATTATAATTTAGAAATCAACCGAATTATTTCTAAAAAAAAAACCGAAATATATAAAATAAAAATTGTTTAGTTACCCAAATATAAATTTAATTTGTATTATAAATAAAAAGAGAATCTGTTCTGTAGTTGTTATTGACTCTGATATTGAGAGTATGTTACATAAGTGAATTAAACCATATCAAAATCAAGCCTGATTCAACTCAAAAAAGAAAGCAACTAAAGCTCAACTAAAATTCAACTAAAAATATGAATAAATAATATCAATAATAGTAAAATAAAACATATATTATTAAATATCTTTTTATTTCGAAAAAATGCTAAAATATATATAATGAAAATACGTTCTTATAAAAAGATAAAACAAAGTTATTATGAACTTAAGTATTTCTTCAATTTTTTTAAATTAAACTTGGCACATTTGTTCACGCTACACACAGAATTAGCAAATATACATAGGATATATTTTGTAAGCATTTACAGAGTATCTGGTTGTTCGTTTTGAATTGAAAACTCAGCGCACTTAATTACAGTTACAGTCACAGTTTGAAACACTCAGACGCAAATGCGTTGAGCATCCTTAGAGTCTGGAGTCGCATTAACACCACAATCGAAACAATTTCAGCTATTGCTGCCTATTGTAGCTGATTTGGTTTCAGTTTCCACTTTGTCTTCAACTGTCGTATCAGAATTTTTGTTATCATTGTGTTGATAATAAACAAGAGAAGGAAGCGACAACAAGACAGCGGACGGACAAACTTCAAGGCAGATGAATGCGTTGTGACGCCACCCACAGTCAACTGACAACTAAACACACATACACAAACACACAGACACACAAACACAAACACAAACACACACACATATACAGGACTACCATTGTCAGCGAGAAATGACTTTGTATTTCATTATTTATATTTATTTGTTATTATTGTTGTTGTTTGTTGTAAGTGCAATAAAGCAACGCCAGCGCAGCGGAAATCTTAGCATACTTAAGTGGGCGCCAGCCAAGGATGCGCTATGCTATATGAAATGAAATGAAATAGAATGGCGAAGGGAAAGGGAAAGTGCATGGGGGAAAGTGTCGGCAATGGGGAAGGGTATGGGGAAGAGAAACCTTCAATTGGTGGCAGGAGAAGGGGAGACTTGAGGGAGAGGAGAAATGTGCATCATGTGCAGCGGCTGCATTGAGACAAACGGACGCTGCCAAGTTTTGTGCGCTTCGCTCGACTAGTTGGCAACTTGGCATAGACAATGGGATTTGTGCTCAAGTGCAGCCTCAACAACAACAACAACAACAACAACAACAGCAGCAGCAGCAACAGCAACAGCAACAACAGCTAGCTGTATTTCCGGCTTGGCAGCCACACGCGATAGCAAAATTAAATGAAATGAAATGAAATAAATACGAGTTAGCGCACAAGAAAGCACCAAATGTACAGAAGAGGGGAAAATGAAGGTGGAGAGCAGGAGAGAGACAACGGGACATGTACTTTTGGCATTGGGTATCCCAGCATCGGGATTGAAATAATCGCGCTCTCACTCGCCTGAATCTCGCGAAGGATTCACGCTGTCCTGCAGTGCACTCAACTCGATGCCCTCGTGTTCCCCGACGAACGTCTCTACACTGCGCCTGGGGATGTTGTTGATTGACAAATGAAGCGGATGCCTCGAGGTGGCATAAGATTAACAATGAATTGAAGAACAAACTTCATTTCAATACTCAGTTGCTCGCTACTCAGTTGGCGATAAATGGGTTAATGAGATTTAATAGTCAGCTCAATGAATAACAATGGCTTGTCGTTCTGTTCGTAACTGACAATTACCGATGAAAATACTATCGATAGCTGTGCTAGTCAAACAGTTCGATAGTATATCGTTAATTTGGTTGCACTCTCAGTTCGAAGTAATTGCTAGCTATATTTACAATTGATGACAATACTATCGATAACTGTGTTAGTCAAACATTTCGATATTATATAATAGACCCGACTATCGACAATTTGGTAGCACTCTCAGTTTGAAGTAGTTGATATCAGTTTTTGCGACTGACTACAATACAATCGATAACTGCGTTAGTCAAACATTTCGCTAGTCTTCGTTCAGATATCCATTTCTGTATTGATGGCATTACTATCGATAACTCAGTCATTTAGCGGAGTCATAGCGGATTTTCGCATAATGGTAATACTATCGAGAACTGGGACACACTGTATTCCATAATTATCGCATTCGAGACTATCGAGATCATGGCACACAGAATTGGAACTTTCGCATATGTAGTATCACTAAGTTTCAGTTACTGTTTAGTTAAGTGCTATTTATAGCGTATTGAATATTACATGCAGAGCTATCGATAACTGTGAAACAATTTAATTTCGATAGTCAAAAGTTAATACAGTCGAGGCTTTCGTGAAGCACAATCAGTGCGATATTGAAAGTACTAGCCCTCTGTTCGTGCTATTGATTGAAATTTTGAATGGAAACTGTATTTGTGATTATATTATACCTCGTAGTAAGAATCAATGGGGTATTCTGTTATACAGAAAGTATTGGGCCAGACTAATTGAGATTCCCCATAGATTGGTTTTAAGTTTATACTGTTTTATCAGCTCTATAAATGCATTTTCTTCATCATAACAGGGTATACAGTAGTCGAGTGACTGTCACATTTACCACAAGTGCTTCCAATTTGCGTGCGATGCGAGCAACGTCAACAATGTGCGAAAAATAATTGAAATCGCAGCTGTAGCAGCCACCAACAGGTAAGCAGCAGTGCCTCTTTTCCCCTCTTCCCCACTTCCCATCACGTCCTTCCCCACCATCTGTACCCCATCCCCTTGTCAATGTCTACGCAACTGAGTTGACGCTGGTTGCCATGCGAGTCCATAAAGTGCGACCCACTTTAGTAGGTTGCATGTGTCAACCGCAATACAAAAATGAACGAGTACATAATAATAATAATAACAACAACAACAACAACAATAACAATAATAATAATAATAATAATATAATCATAAATCAAAAACACTTAAAGATTGTACTCTCAGTCGAGTATTGAGTGTTGTACAATGTCGTAAATTCCAAAAATATAACACCTGTTTGATGGACCCACGAAACCCAGTACCAATTTCATGCCCATCTCTTTAGCTGGGTCCCAAAGTCGAGGGTGCCTCAAATGAGAAAAGGCAACTTCGTTGAAATGTTATTGTTTTTATTTTACATTCTCTTCATTCTTCTTTTTTTTTGTTTGTTTTTGTTTTTATATTTTCTTTTATACATTTGTTGTTTGCTGCTTTCGTTGGCCTTTTTAAGCTATAATGAAGTTGCAGTTAAGAGTTTTTCAAGTCTCCATTTTGCGTCCTTTCCGCCTTTGTGGCGCTGTTTTCACGTGCCATTCAACACAATTTCCTCATTTTCGTTTGCCCCCTCTTAACACGCAACTGCTACAGTCTGTGGTCGTCCCTAATTTGCGAATTTCATTAACATTCGGCATTTCAGCTTGATTAATTCCACAAACGCAAGTTTATCCAGACTCTTTCGGGAAACATTACATTACTATGTTTATAGCTAGTTTCCTTTTGAATAATAAAAAAATTTACATCATCATTTGCATTATATATACATACTTCAACATAATTAACCTTAGCCATAACATTAGCATAAGTGTGGACGTTAAGCATTGACGTTGTAATAATTACAGTCATATTATTTATTGTAAAATGTATATACAGACATTAGAATCAGCTTCATTATTTGCGTTAGTCTTAGTTTTGTTGTTATTTATTTTAGTTATTATAAAGTTGTGATATATAAGTTGTTAATAGCATTAGCAATAGCATTAGCATTAGCATTAGCATTAGCATTAGCATTAGCATTAGCATTAGCATTAGCATTAGCATTAGCATTAGCATTAGCATTAGCATTAGCATTAGCATTAGCATTAGCATTAGCATTAGCATTAGCATTAGCATTAGCATTAGCATTAGCATTAGCATTAGCATTAGCATTAGCATTAGCATTAGCATTAGCATTAGCATTAGCATTAGCATTAGCATTAGCATTAGCATTAGCATTAGCATTAGCATTAGCATTAGCATTAGCATTAGCATTAGCATTAGCATTAGCATTAGCATTAGCATTAGCATTAGCATTAGCATTAGCATTAGCATTAGCATTAGCATTAGCATTAGCATTAGCATTAGCATTAGCATTAGCATTAGCATTAGCATTAGCATTAGCATTAGCATTAGCATTAGCATTAGCATTAGCATTAGCATTAGCATTAGCATTAGCATTAGCATTAGCATTAGCATTAGCATTAGCATTAGCATTAGCATTAGCATTAGGATTAGCATTAGCATTAGCATCTGCATTTGCATTAGCATTAGCATTTGCATCTGCATTTGCATTTGCATTAGCATTAGCATTAGCATTTGCATTTGCATTTGATTTAGCATTATTTAAGTTGAAATCACATTGTCTTGACTAAACAGGAAAGCAATGAATATTCTTGTTGCTTTACAGATCACCTCTATTTGAATGTATCTTTGATATATGCACAATGACCTAGCAGGGTTAATTCAATCAGTTAAGGAAATTTATGTTTTGGTAGCATAGAATCAGCGCTTTGCATTGTTTTTAGAGTAACCCCTATTTACGTTACCAGCGTGGACAGAAATATACATGCATAACGAACTATAAGCATATGCATATTGCTAAGCATATGTATGTACATATGCATATGAGTATGTATTTGTGTTTCTCTTTGCTGAGGGCAACGGACGCCATAAGAGAAAATCTGTTAACAAACTTTTGTTCAAAGGGTATTCAAAAAATTTGTCGCACATGAAATTGTTTGACATTCGACACACGCAGAACCCAAATAAAAAGTTTGTAATGGAATTCGCTTTGACAAGCGGTTGGGGGAGAAGGTGACTCGCTGTGGGTCGTGGTGATTGTAGACCAAGAACTGACTAAGGTAGACATAGAACAAATAACGTAGACAATTTCCTGAACGATCTCTCTGAGGTAACAGACTCCCTCCCGGTTGCTGGCGGTGTGCTCAACGCACACGCAGCGAGCCCATCTGTACATATAACCAGTCTAAGCCCCGCATCCATTTACTTTTCCTTATTCCTCACATTGTCTTAATTATATGGAAGATAATTTTATTTTCTGCTCTTTCAGTCTTTAAATTTTGCGCATTTTGGAAACCCATCTTCAGGGCGTGATGTGTTTACTTATGCTGCAACTGCTCAAGGGAAATATGGACGAGCCCACAAGTTGTAGCTGCAACGCATGTAACCGCATCAGAAGGCTTGCCACGCCCCCATCCCTCACTCTCCAACGACGCGAACACCCACGCATGAAATGCACTCAAGTTGATTCTATTTGGCGGCGGCCAGCAGTCGCAGTTGCCGACTACAATTGCTGTAACTGTCGCAACTAACAACGCAACTGTTGCACTTGCCACATGCCGTACGCCGCACGCCGCATGCCACTTGCAACTCCCAGACTTGCATCATGCTGATTATTTGGGCCAAAAACCTACAAAATATGCAAATGTTCTCTCTCAATTTCGATTTGTTTTGCAAACTTGCAAACTTTGCCAAATCCAAAATCGAAAGCCAAATGTGAATTGCGAATTGTGCAAAGGCGAAACGCGAATTGTAAACAATGTCTGGCAAATGGCAATGGCAACGAGGCGCCCAATTGCTGATTGGGCATTGGCTCATACCCTACGAATTTTCATTTTGGCATTGCCACACAGCATGCAACTTATAAGTATTTAACTGAAATTGGCATGCTATCAAATTGAAGGAACAAACTTGTTTGTCTGCACTTGTTACTCACTGTCGCATCAATTTCACTTTTAATATGGCTTGAAATGAAGGGTAATGAAGAAATGTAGAGTTAGGATCTGAAATGCAATATGTTTGATATATATTACTGTTGCAGTTGACAGACCCAAAAATGAGCATTAAACTTTAATATTACAAATTCTAAATTTCTTTAATTGCAAAAGTAAAATACTTCCGCAACTTCTTCAAATTAGGCTCTACTTTTTTTTTACTTTTAATTAATTTTAACAATAATATAAAATATAACTTCAACTTCTATTCTAGGGCATCTTTTATTTTATTCACAGCAATTTAAATTCCTAAACAGATTTTTAAATCTGAACTAAAAGTTGTTCACAGTGTTTAAACATTCACAATCTTCGCTAATTCTTATTAAAAAAAAATTAAATCATTTAGAAATTAATTTCAATATTTTCACTTTGAATCAAAGTCCAATATAAAAATATTCTTAGCTTTTGATGATGACGAATATATTTATATACCTTTTACGGTCAAAGATGCCACCCCCTGCTTTATATTTGATAATTAAAACATTTGACATGGGAACAATTAGATTTTATGTTCATTTTCCTATGAACACAGCATCATTAAATATCAAATTCATTAGCTTGCTTTATTTGTTTCCCTTTTAGTTGTTGTTTTTTTTTTTTCTTTTTTATTGTTATCGCTGTGAAGGACAAAATGCATTTGACGTGGTTTAACGTGCCATTGTTGAGGCATGCCACACTTTTGAAACGCCAGTAATAATTTATGGTTGACTGGTATTGTTTTATTTTCCAGAGCATTTGCATAATTGAAGAACCAAAATGACCGAAATGATGGTTCGGTTGAACCAACGAAATTTGTGTAATTGGCTCAACGAGGTGCACATTTTTTGTTCTCCTTCTTTCTTAACGTTCTGCACGAACAATTGAAAGTCACATCAATTTTTTGCGCACACAAAATTATAGATTGCCCAGAAAGCAAAATATATAAAAGTTTAAATATTATTACGGCAGACAGGAAATGCAAATCGGAAACCAAACTCAATTTCATATCCTAATAGCATGGCAATTAGACCCAACCGCGAGCTCTGACAAATTCCCCAGTACAACGAGTCTGAACGGATAGGAATACGTATGTTGACTAGAGATGAGCGCGTGACAACATCGCAGTTACATTAAGTAATAGATACCAAAACCTATACACATTTTCTAAAACGATTATACGATTACTTTTGAACAAAGAACTAAGAAAATATATTAATTAATGCATAGCTCAAAGTTGTTTGTACTGTTAAGGCATAAATAAATAAATAAAACTATATAAAACCAAGAAATACTAAACAAATTATTAGATATTATAAATAATAAAAAATTATAATTAAATTAGGCACATTTATAATTTTGCATTATTTTATTATAATTAAATAATTTTAAAAAAATTGTAATTAAATAATAAAATACTAAACATACTTAAAAAGAGTCCAAATAATTGCGTTTAATCACTTGTCAAATTAATGTATATTTATATATACTAAGAAAATACTCACATGTTGGGAAAAATACCATTACATAGCTAATATATCTATGTCTAATATAGCTAGACATATATTTGCTTATTTTGTGATGTTAGCCTTGTTTTCAATTTTTTGTTACCTCGTCGTGTCACGACACGCTCTCATCTCTAAGGTAGACCATGAATTGAGCTTAACGTTGGGTCATATTTTACATGCAAACTTCGTGCAATATGCAGAAACTGCAAAATTGTTTAATTTTATGAAGTTAGAAAGCAAACGCAATGCAGAAATGCAGAAATGCCAACAAATATATTTTATACGCGTTTACATCTTCAAGAGTTTCACGAATTTAACAGAATTTAACACAAAAATGCAAATAACGTGTATAAATACAACTTTAGCATAGAATGTAAATATAATTGAGCAATTTTGTTAACGATACCCTGCAGCATTTTCATTTGGAAGCGAGACTAGTTAGAAGCGAAAGTGAAGCGTTCGAGCAGCTGTAATGCTTGAGTATCTGCTAGTCAAGCTAGACACAATCAAATTATTTATTTATTTTACTTCAATTTCTCTTTATTTCTTTCTCACTTTAGTTAATTAGTTGATCAGGTTAAATTCCAAAGGGAATGCAAAGTTCACCCCGTTTAGTTGATCAATTTGCTGTTGTCGTTGTTGGTGTTATTGTTGCTGCTCTTGGTATTGTTGCTGCTGTTGCTGTTAATGCTGCTGTTGGCAGTCTCTTATTTGTATTCAGCATTGGCACATTTAAATATTCAACGTATTTAACATAAATAATGCGGCACGCAGCTTAACGTGTATTTCACATCAAAACCTCATTAAAATTTCAGCGCTCAATGCTGAAAATAAAAAGGTGAATGCCGTGGCGAGAGAGCGGCACAGGGAGAGCGGCACATGGTGCGCTGTGATGGGAAAAGCAGCAGAGGAGCAGAGGAGCAGAAGAGTGAAGGGGGGAGAGAGCAGGCAAAATAACAGCCAATACCTCCCATAATCAATCATTTGTATTGCAGTCGTAAAGGTGCGGTCTCTCTCTGTGTGTGTGTGTGTGTGTGTGTGTGTGTGCGTGTGTGTGTGTGTGTGTGTGTGTGTGTGTGTGCCTTGGCTCATTTGTAAAGCTTTTCACCTACAAGGACAACAGTGCGTCCATACTGTGACTTGACTTTTTGACACTTTGCTGAAACCCTTGATTAATGCCAAAGCGTTTGTATTTGTTTGTTGTTGCCAATTTTGGTTATTATTGTTGTTGTTTTTTTTTTTTTTCTTATTGTTGCATAACAAATCAAACAGTTGACAGTTGTCAGTTGTCAGCCAGCCAACTGCCACACTCAGACAAATTATCAGCACACACACACACACACACACACAGACACATAGAGCAATGCAAACTCACATACAGCTAATACAAAGGATTATTTAATTATAATTGTGAGAAGAAGGAAAAAAAAAACAATTGAAATTTTATTGTGAACGACACTTAACGAGAAAGTGACAGCAAAACAAATGAATTTATCAAGTTGAAAATAATTTTGGATAATTAATTGAAAATTGTTTTGCTTATTATTGTAATTTTAATAATAACGATTGCAAACACTTTAAACTTTATGTGCCATTTAATATTATTCTCCAACCAAATTAAATATGCATTCAAATGTTATATTAATTCTTTGTTGACCCGCAAATGTAACCACTTTGCGGGCCCATCGAGGTCAGTTTCACAACAGCAATTTAACAATACACACAATGCGAGAGTCTTTTGATTTCGTATTTTGATATTAATTATATATGTAATGAAGCGAATAATCACAAAGCGTTCAGCTGAAATTGAAGTTATTGCACATCAAATAATATTAATTATTTGTAAATATATGTATAGCAATTCTCTTAGAGATTATTATTTCACTATTATTTCTACACTCTCATTTACTCATTTATTTAAGCATTTTAACAGAGTGTCTATTGGTCAATCTTTTCAAAACATTCTCATGAATTTTGGCTTTTTTTTTGTGGTCAACCACAATGTGTTAAATAAATTGGAATACTTTTCCACAATATCTACTTTAAATAATTGAAACGCTACAAATATTATAATGAGAAATTTAAATTCATTATTTGTTGACTTTTTAATCAATTTGCATTTTTGGAAAAAAATGTTAGCTCATCCGCAAAAAAACAAACAAAACAAAACACAACAAATTGCCAGCAAACCAAAAACAGATTGAATTTAATTCGAGTAATTAATTAATTTAATCTTATATACTACACTGTTATTACAGTTGCAATTTGCCAAGTAAGCCAGAACAATAATCGATAAATAGACGATAGAGCAATCAATAATATTGTAGATGAGAGATAACAGACGCTGAGAGAAATGAGTTGGTTTTTATAAGATTTCGTTCAAAAATATATTGAAAATTAAAAAACCATGTCAATTTCATTTGAAACAAACGGATCAGTCGAGCGCACGCGACAATATAACACCCTGTACAGTTTCCTAAATGAAGTATTTTGTTTATAATAGAAACAACTACCTAACAGGTGCTTAAAGAATACTCTTTTGAAAAACTCATATAACAAATCAATTCTTTCAAGGTAAATAGCAGTAAGCTTTTTCATAGCTACACATACTCGATTGAAAGCTGAGTATTACGTCACTTCATTTACATATGTATGCATCGGAATCGTTCGCTGTCTCGCTCGCACACATGTGCTGGCCACAAAGCCCAACGATTCAATGCAAAAATTCTCAATACTTTCTATTCTGATTATCTTTCTTGTTCATAGACTATTTTAAGCACCTGTTAAGTCAGAAGTGTCTACGTTGAGAAATTTGGTCATCGTTTCGAAAGCGACGGGGTGAAAGGTATCGAAAATCGAACATAAATTCGATCTAGAGTCGACATACAGGAGCCTTCATGCCAAATTTCATAAAGACAGAGGGACGGACGGACTAACGGACAGACAGTCGGACAGAAAACAGACAGACAGACTTGGCCATTGATACTGATCAAGAATATGTATACTTTATAGGGCCTGTACCAAATTTTGCACAAAACTAGTATATCCCCATACAGGGTATAACTAGCAATAGGAACTAGAGCTAAGTCAATGTTTGATTCAGAAGTTTGCATAGGGTACAGGACAAACATTTGCCAATTACCCACAATCGTATGAGCTGCCATAAAAATAAGGAAACCAAAAAAAAAAAAAAAAACAGTAACTCGTATGAATACAATATGTGCATATGTATTTGTAGCCATTAAAAGGTCTGTAGCAGTCCAACTACTTTAGTTCATTAGGCCATAAAAATTATTTCATTTGCACGCCTTGCAATTCAAAGCAATGAGTTCAGTTCTCTATAGCAAACATGCCCTTAAATGTATTCAATTTCTGTCTATTGCCACTCATATGACCAATGATGGACTACAGAGTGCAAGAGACTGTGAGAGAGAGGGAGAGAGAGAGAGATAGTGAGAGAGAGATAGAGAGAGAAAGAATGAAAAGGAGATAAGGTCTATTAGCTCTCTCACAAGTGTTAACAATGTAAACAATTTTCTTTGCATACTCAGTAAGACATTAGCTACAATGTTTGTTCACACACACACACACACACACACACACACACACACACACACACACACACACACACACACACACACACAAATATTTATGACACTCTTTGCAGTTTTTCTTCATTTGAACTCATAAAACAGCTTACATAGGAACACCCTCAACTATGTCAAGGAGGATTTACCATTTAACACTTTGTGAATTCATTTTGCATTTAGATTTCATTGTATTTTTGTCTTAAATTTCATATTTTTAAGTCATTTGGTTTAATGCTTCTCTAACTAAGTGAATTGCACAATAAATCTATATGGAGATGCATATAAATTATAGTTAAATAGCTTGCGCAGAAGACTGTAGTTGAAATATGCTCAGAACTTGCAATTAAAAAGTTACATTCTTTTATACTTTTACTTATACTCAGAGTATATTTTAAGTAAATTCTAAAAAGCAATAATTAATGATAAGGCATGAAATGTGTCTGCATAAAAAGCATTTTAACGTACATATTATGCTAAAGGGTTATTAGTATGTATAAATAACAACTCCTAGTTACTTTTGGGATTTGAGTCAAATAACAAATGTTTTCAATTAAAATTACAAATCCATGTTGAAAACTTTATAACATCTTCATAATTATTATTTAAGCTGAATTAGGCACACATTATACCTGTAAATGAGTAGAAACTTTCATAAGCTAAACTAAACTAAATTTAACGCAACCGCAATCTTATGCTGTGAATAATGTCATCTCATTAATACTTCATTATGTTCTCAATCATTACTGTCAACCAATTATTTCGCATATTAGGCAAAATCACGATAGCTTCTAGACGCTGTCACATCACAATTTCTTCACTCTATTTGCAACAGCAGCAACGACAACAACATTTTGTCCTCGAACATAATTATGTGCTACGCATCTACACCCAGTCACACACACGCACACACACGCACACAAACACACACACACACAAACACACACGCACACACACACTTTGGCATATTCATGGACCAAAAAATAATTACAAACAAAATGTCTACAAAAGGTTTCATATAGCAAGATGCGACTAAAAGTTACCCTGTTATATTTTATTCATTAATCAATAGAAAAGGCCTTTAAATTAATTATACTAAATAGTAATACATATATTAATTTAAATAGCATATATATTTCTAAATATATAAAATATTTTTACACTTTTTAACTCAACGTGCTCTTTCCTTATATTCAGGATCCATATATACTTCTATAATGCAACTAATATAGGTTTTGTTATTTAAATTCCCTATTACTTTTTTTACACAAATTACACAGTATAAAGTATAAATATAAAATACGTGTGCCAGCTTTTAATATAATAATATAATAATAATAATAGTATAATAATAAATACAGATGTATTTTATAAATAAATTATATTTCCTAAGTTTTCTAATTGTTTTTATGTGTATGCTCTATACAAGCGCACCGCCTCCAATTACAGGGTATATCAACAAATTCTATAGACTACACATTGGGGCTGACGAGCACTTAGTTAGGCTAAAAGTGCTTCATTGTTTCCAACACTTGCCACCATTGTATATATATATATGTGTGTGTGTGTGTGTGTGTGTGTATGCGTGTGTTTTAATCGCTTGAAACTTAAGCAGCTAAACTGGAATGATAATCATTCTTTGCTTATATGGAAAGCAGTTAAAGCCGTAAAAAATGAAAACAAGATCAACAAAAACAACAACTTGTTTTGGCTTTGCTTCCTGGCATTATCCGCCAGTCATTAGCACCTCGAAAGCTGAAAACTGAAAGCTGCCAAATGGCAAACCGTCAACAACAACAATGACAACAGTGACAACAACAACAAAAACAAAAACAACAAGAGCATAAGTCGCAGAATACAAAAGGCTTGCATTTTTGTTGTAGAGTTTTTAATTGCGCCACAGCAAGAACAAGAAAAGCACAACCTACAAAAAAATATCTACACGAATAGAAATAGTAAAAGGGAAGGAAGAGAAAATATGAAGTGTGACAGCAGATGCTGGCGAAGACATGAGAATGAAGCAACAACAACTTGAAATTTAAAATCGCAGCATAAATGTTGCACACTGCAGGCATTTCATTCGTAGGAAACTTTAAAGTGAACACCATATCGAAGCAATACTGTACAATATACTTGCTGTGCTATAGCTACAACTTAAACTATACAGTTGTTAGAAAATTTAACCAATATGTTAATTAAATAGTATTTTAGAAAAGTATAAATTTATTATTTGATGTAGCAAAGTTTGATTGAATATGTGGTGATCTTAGACTTCTAGTAAGATAAGTTCTTCCTTTCTAATTTTGAAAAATGAAAATAAATTGTACATTTGATGAAATCAAACATTTTATTAGAAATCTTTGTATAGAAATTATTTAGTATTTGCCTATTTAAATAAAAAAAATGTAATTGTGTTAAAAAAAAAGAAAATAGGCTTACCAAAAATAAAAGACCTTTTCTACTTTCTAAGTACAGGGTCTAAAAATCAGCATCATATTAGTAGAAAATATAATACAAATTTCCGTTTAACAATAAGTAAAAGTAAATACTTTTAAATACTTTAAAATTTATATAAAACAATTTGCATAAATTGTGTTTATTGTCATTTAATACTATAAAGTTGATATACTTTTCTCTGCGCTATAACATTATTTTGTAATATTTTAAATATTTATTTGTTGGAAGTATTATAGGTATATTTCATAATAATAGACGAAAATGTGGGCATAATATTTTTTACCGTTTATAAAAAAAAATAAAGATTGAAAAAGATAAGAGAAATAGAAATAGAAGTCGACTCAAATAAAATATGAAAGAAAATATAATTTTTAATATATAGTTTAAAGTTAATTTAATTAATATAAACTAATTTTATTTATTTAATTTATTTTATTTTATTCATTTTATTTATTTTTTTTATTTATTTTTTATTTTAATTATTTTATTTAATTTATTTAATTTATTTAATTTATTTAATTTATTTAATTTATTTAATTTATTTAATTTATTTAATTTATTTAATTTATTTAATTTATTTAATTTATTTAATTTATTTAATTTATTTAATTTATTTAATTTATTTAATTTATTTAATTTATTTAATTTATTTAATTTATTTAATTTATTTAATTTATTTAATTTATTTAATTTATTTAATTTATTTAATTTATTTAATTTATTTAATTTATTTAATTTATTTAATTTATTTAATTTATTTAATTTATATAATTTATTTAATTTATTTAATTTATTTAATTTATTTAATTTATTTAATTTATTTAATTTATTTGATTTATTTAATTTATTTAAGTTATTTAAATTATTTAATTTATTTTATTTATTTTATTTATTTTATTTATTTTATTTATTTTATTTATTTTATTTATTTAATTTATTTAATTTATTTAATTTATTTAATTTATTTAATTTATTTAATTTATTTAATTTATTTAATTTATTTAATTTATTTAATTTATTTAATTTATTTAATTTATTTAATTTATTTAATTTATTTAATTTATTTAATTTATTTAATTTATTTAATTTATTTAATTTATTTAATTTATTTAATTTATTTAATTTATTTAATTTATTTAATTTATTTAATTTATTTAATTTATTTAATTTATTTAATTTATTTAATTTATTTAATTTATTTAATTTATTTAATTTATTTAATTTATTTAATTTATTTAATTTATTTAATTTATTTAATTTATTTAATTTATTTAATTTATTTAATTTATTTAATTTATTTAATTTATTTAATTTATTTAATTTATTTAATTTATTTAATTTATTTAATTTATTTAATTTATTTTATTTATTTTATTTATTTTATTTATTTTATTTATTTTATTTATTTTATTTATTTTATTTATTTTATTTATTTAATTTATTTTATTTATTTAATTTATTTTATTTATTTAATTTATTTAATTTATTTAATTTATTTTATTTATTTTATTTATTTTATTTATTTTATTTATTTTATTTATTCTATTTATTTTATTTATTTTATTTATTTTATTTATTTTATTTATTTTATTTATTTTATTTATTTTATTTATTTTATTTATTTTATTTATTTTATTTATTTTATTTATTTTATTTATTTTATTTATTTTATTTATTTTATTTATTTTATTTATTTTATTTATTTTATTTATTTTATTTATTTTATTTATTTTATTTATTAATTAATATTAATAATTAATAAATAATTAATTAATTAAAATTAATAAATAAAATATTATTATGGAATATATATATATATATATATATATATGTATGTATGTATATTAGTAAAAAGAAATATATTGTGTTTTATTAATTTAATTAAATTTACATATAAATAGTGTAAACAAGTAATAAATAAAGTAATAAATAATCGAAGTTTATACAATATTTATATCAATTCTTTTTAAAGTGCACAAACTTTTCAATTCATGTGCTGGTAAACAACGAACCTTAAATGTATATTTTGCTATTTATAGGGAAGTTACTTGTACTTTAAAAAGTAAAACTTGGCCAATTAATTGGGTAAAAAGACAAACAGCGGCGGTTGAAACAGACACAACAATTACAAGAAGAGGAAAAACAATACCAAGCAAACGATGACGACGATGATAATGATGAGGAGGAGGATGATGATACGATATGAATGACGATGATGATGAGTACAGTAGTTGATATATATATATATATATATATGTGTGTGTGCATTTCTGCATTTCTGCGGCGACAGTTCCTGTTGCGCACTGGCCACACGCACACACACACACACACATACAAAAATTACAACTACACTCAGATAGTGAAATAGAGCTGGCGTCTGACGTTGTCATTTGTAGTGAATCCGTTTTGCTTGAGTGCCTAGCCACAACAACTGGAGCAAAAGACAACAAAATCTACGAGGATGAGTATACACTGAGTATACGCGTAAATAGAACAACATTTTAGTGCTTAGTTCTGGTTCTGGTTTTCTAGTTTGTCATGTTGTTGTTCAGTCTCGCCTGAACCATTCGATTTAATGCGTTTCAAGCCACACGCTTAACTTTCTCACAAAGCTGCCTTCTCTTACCTTTCATATCTATCTACCCCTATACTTATGGCCATCTCCACGATGGAAACGTGCTATGCATTTCTTAGTTTTGGCGCCAAACTAGTTGGTGGAATTGTTGCAACTATTTAGCTGATGAAAACCAGACACCCAAAAAAAAAAAAAAAAAAAAAACAACAACAGTGCTAGAAAATAAGTTAAGTTAGGTTAAGCATACGCAGCGTTGGACGCGGCCTTCAAATTGAAAGCAGCGCCAAGTTTAATGACAATTGAAGCGTTGCCAAAACTTAAGCCCACATGACATTTGACAAGGGCTTAAGGCAACGCCAGATGTTGCTGCTACTGCTATTGTTGCTTTTGTTTATGTGTGTAACGAATGGAGGGCGTGACAACGCCCTTATGCCAGCGTTGGCCATAAAAGCAAAGATGAATTTTATTGGGAACAATTGAGAGGCGCCCAACTTTATTGGCACATCATTTGTGCGCTATAGATGACCAGGGTAAGCGTCTTAGATGGCTCCCAGTTCTGCCCCACACTAGAACACCCCCCCCCACCCTCCTTTCCGCAGCACACAATTCTCTAGTCCCGTTAGCCTTTGGCCATAACAACATCAACAACATTGCGTGCCATAAAGTCGCAATCAAGCCATCAGCAATCCGGCAACGCAACGGAAACTATCACTGACGGAAACGGAAATGCACATACACACGCACTCACACACACACACACACACACAGATTCACAGATTCACATATGCACAACGAAGTGGCAGACAAACAGGCAAAATCATAAGCAGATAAACGAGAGAAGACCAAGCTCAGAGCAAAGATAGGCCTTAAAACAAAATGAAACGCAGCTTGCTATAGCACTATGCTACTACATAAGGCTGCACGACTAGCAGATACGCTGTGCTGATATGCTGATATGCTGATATACTAAGTATTCCATTTAACATAAAGTAATCATTTATTATTAAGTTACCTGCCGCACTTGATTTGCATATCCCTTACGAGCATTTGCCTGTTTACAGGGTGTACAACACACAAAAGCAAAATGGTAACCGGATGGGCACTTAAGTTGGCAGCAGTTTTTCATTCGTTGTTGCAATTGGTACAAATGAATTGTGAGTTATGGCCAAAAAGATGTTGCAAATGGCAATGGAGGTTTAACAACCGTCCAATCAGCACTCAAAGGTTAAAATGTATTTAGCAACACTTACTGGATAAATCTGTACAATGAGTGAGCTAATGGGAACTTAAAGTTAAGATACAATCTGTCTTAAAGAGGAAAATACTTAAGGAAATTGTCGGTCGATTAATGTTCATTAGGCATCGATAACATAATTAGAGGCAACTATGAAATATCGATAGTATCTTTCATACTTTCCATGGATCAAGGAAACCTATCACTGAATATTGCTTCGAGCTATGGAGAGCATATGGTAGTATCAATAATAAATATGTATTGTCAATAATCGACTATCGATAGTATCTCAGGTGTCAGCTATTTGTTGCAGCTAATGCTGACTATGAACTATAGATTATATCAATGGATTTGACCATTAATATAGTTCTTAAGAATTAAATATATGATGCAAATTGACTGTCGATAGTATACATACATTAATTATCGATAATATCTTAGTAGAAGTAGCTAAAAAACAGACATTGCAGCGATGATTAAATATGGATAATAAGTCTGGAAGTGAATTGAAAATATTGTTAGTGTATAGAATAGTGAAGACTGCAAATCTGTGGTAGAGTCAATTAAATATCGATAAACTGTCAGATTTTAGCAGTCGAAAATTGATTATCACTTGAATTCATTGAGTACATTCTAATATATTAGTGGTAACAATAGTATAATTCACAGACGTTAATAACAATTGGATTTCGTTAATTTATGAGGTGTATGCTCAGAATCGATTATGGTATCGATAACCAAACATTATAGGAAACGATATCAACCATGGCATTTAAAGAATACTAATCATGCCGACCATTGCCACACGATACTACATTTCTTTCTCATTCTTGGTTACACAAAGTCTTCTACAATTGAAGTTCCAATTAGAACTAGCTTAACATTTAATTATTTTTAACAAAAATTTAGTTAGCTCTTGAGTGTTAAGCCTTGAAATGCATTAAAATATATATTTTATTATTACATTTAAAGTAACATAACAGCAAGATTGTATGAATTCCATAAGAATCGAAATAAATCAATACTTTTACACCTGCTTGGATTTGCAATCCATTTAAACTGCATAAATTTAAATTATACAAAATGTGCCTGTGGCATACTTCGAATTGAACAGAAGTTATAAAAGCAACGTAAGAAACAGCAGTTGCATTTGCCATTGGCAAAATTAAGCAAAGCAATTAATCGAGATGCAATACCCCTCAAAAAAAGTGTTGCCTACTTTTTGGGCTGTTGCATTCGGTTCAATTTGAGAGCTGAAATCCGCTCTGGGCTAAAACGTACATAAGCCATTTAAAAGGTGACTGGGCAGAAATGGACCGGTCTGTTAATGGCCTGGGGATGGCGGGAGTGGCAGTGGGTATGGGAATCGAAGTCAGGGAAGGAGTCGTTATGGTGTCGCATTTTGGCGCTAAAATAAACAAGAACCTTTACCGACAAACAGCACACAGGGCAAATCTCGAAAGGCTTAGCTAATGACAATTTGAGGATTTTGTGATTTTGTTATTTACATAAATTTAGACGCAAACGCGAAAGCGAGCGTGAATGCCAAAATACTCGCTGCCATTTCAAGGGGCGTGGCATAAAAGGGCTAAAAGTGTTTTTAAAGCCCCGAAAATCTCCGCAAGTCACTAACATCATTAAATGTTATGCAAAACCAAGAGAAAATACAACAACAACAAAACAGCAAATAAAAGAAACTAAGTAAATCAAAACTTTGACAGATGTCTTTTACTCTATTCATTAATAATGTATAACGATTTGCTTTTAAATAAAATAATATTATTTTTCTTTTGCTTTCTTCTATTATGGTTTCTTGACAATTTATATATATATATATATATTATATTTATATTATATTTGAAAACGGACCTCAAAGTATTATTAACACAGTTTGCCTTCTTAGTCTTACAAGTTTGAAAAGATTAATGCCAAATTTATCTATCACAGTGAAATCTTTAAAACTCTTAGCCTTCCTTCGCAACAAAATTGTTAACCTTTAAACCTATGAATTATATAAATCGAAAGAGCAAAGCTGCTTTCATTTTCGGACTGTCAGCTTTTCATAAATTAAATTTCCAATTTTCTCCAGCAGGTACCAGCAGCCGCTGTTGGCCCACAGAAAAAAGTTGTCGCAACTGGACAGCTGGCCTTTCCACTTGAAGTGGTCCATTAGGAGCCTTAAATGTTGGCACTATAAACATCTAGTTTATTAAATGTTCTATCAACAACAAGAGCCGACCGACTGCTACTTAATGTAACAAAGTTTTTGGTGATTCTAACTTATTATAATAGGCTGCCTTAAAGAAATTGTCTCAGCCTTGAGTTGTTAATGCTCTAAAGTCAAATGAAACATTTGTAAAGAATCGACTTGGGCATACCCCTTAGGTTAAGCATAAAATAACAGTTGTCTGCATTTCTCAATCTTTTCTATATTTTAGCAAAGTTAAAGAAACTCAGAATTGCAATAAAAATATCGAATATTAGGGAACAAATGTATTAATGTTGATAAAGATCATTGTTAAAGATTGAAATTATATTATTAAATTCTTCTAAATAGTTAAATCTTTTTTATAAGTTTAGTTTTACTGATTATCTACCCATTTTAAATTTTATATTTATACAGGGCATAAAATGAAACTTGAAAAGATTCTCACACATCGCAAGTTGTTAGGATGTTTGTGCAATGCACGCATTAAACTTTACGCTATTCCCGCAAATAAATACAAGCACACACACACACACACACACACACACACACATAAATATACCTATACACAGATATAGATACATGAGTGTATGTGTTAGGATACAAAATAAAAATGGTAACACCTTGGTGACATATGCCAACCAACTCGTACAACAATGACAAGCAACGCCACGCTCCACCTATGACTACCGCTATCTCCCTCCCTCGCAGTCACCCTCTACCTCCCCCCTCCCCCCTCCTCACGGCAGTTACCCACTCCATTGCCATTCATGCACAGTTCCTGTTGTTGTGATACGCTAAGCGCTGAGGGAAATGTTAGCCCACAATAGGGAAAAGACAACGGGCGGATGGCCTACAAAACGAAGCTAAAGTGAGGGATGGAGGGATTACTGTGTGAGGTAGTGGAGGCGTAAGGAAGGAGAGAAGATAATCTAAGTATGTTTAAAAAAAAACAACCGCATCGTGGCAATGAATGCAAATTGCCAAAAACGAAGAGCAAGTGCCTCCCAAAAGATCTGAATTCAAGATAATTTCTCATACATATCATTGAATTATCTGTTGATTTGAAGCAAAACATATGAGAGAGCACTGCTTGTGACTGTTTCATTTTAGAATAAAAGTGACAATGGATGTCATTAGATATAAAATGCATATTCAATGATAATGTTATATAATTTATCGTTGCACTAGATTAATGATATCAACATTGCATTAATTCACAAATCAAGAAGAGATAAACATTAAGAAATCACGATTTATTGCTGCTAGCAACACGAACATTAATTACGGATGCCAAATCCGATTTATATGACCATGGAGGATTGATAGAACTTCAGTTCAATGCTTTAATTGTAAAGTGAGATACATGGCAAATGAATAACATTGACATTAATTTCTATTGATATCGATCGATTCATATGTATATATACAGAGGTGGTCAAAAGTATTTACACAACGTATAAAATTTTACACATTCAACTTTGCGACCTTTTTTAATGTTGTTGCTGATAGCGATTTGCCGAAAAATTGATTTTCTTGGAAAGGTTGATCTATGAAGAAACACATGAAAAAAGAAAGAAGAAGAAAACTGTGCATACGTACAAAATAGAAGCAAATGAATTGGTACCTGCAAGTAGTCAAAAGTATTTACACACATTTTTTTCGCGACAAAAGTATTTACACAATACAAATAATTAATTTTTTTTGGTATTCCTTTGAGTAAGTGCAGTTGTGAGTTGAAATATTTAAATTTTGAGCTTGTCATGTAATTCTGTTTTTATTTTAGAAAAAATACTTTACAAAATGGTTAAAACAAAGGAGTTATCTATTGAGGTTAGGTGTGAAATTGTCACTAAATTCAAAAGCGGTATTTCGGCGTCAAAATTATCTAAATACTATAAAATATCACGAAAAACCGTGTATAATTTAGTTAAAAAAAAGACACCCAAGGAAATTTGGAAAACAATAAGAGATCTGGACGTAAATTGATCATGAACGTAAAGGAATGCAGGAAATTGTTGGGTGTAGTCGTGGAAAATCCTAGAATAAGCCCAATAAAAGTTGCAGCAGCATCAAAAATGATAATTGGCAAGAAAGTTAGTGATGCTACAGTGCGTCGTAGATTAAAAGATATCAATGTAAAAACGTATGTTGTCCGTAAAGTAATCGATATTACGCCGACAAATCAAGCAAAACGACTTGGATTTGCTTTGGAACACAAAAATAAGCCCATAGAGTTTTGGCACAACGTATTGTGGACAGATGAGTCCGCTTTCCAATTCCAGGGCTCTTTTGCTAAGCACTTTATGCATTTACCACGATCTCAAAAGAATATTGCTGTGCAGCCACTCAACAGATTTGGTGGTGGCTCAGTAATGTTTTGGGGATGCTTCTCCTACTATGGATTTGGCGATTTAGTACCGTTGGAGGGCACTCTAAATCAAAGCAAGTACATTGATATTTTAAATGATCATGCCTTCGTCTCGGGAAATAGATTATTTCCAACCAGGGACTGGATTCTGCAGCAAGATAATGCTCCGTGTCATAAAGGACGGTTACCCACAACATTTTTAAGTGACGTGGGTCAGGAGGTTCTGCCTTGGCCTCCGCAGAGTCCTGGTCTAAACATTATTGAAAATGTTTGGGCCTTTATCAAGCAGCAAAGAACCATCAATAAAAATCGCAAACGAGATGATACTATCAAAGAAATTAAAGACATTTGGTCAACATTGACGGCTGAATTTGCGAGAAGTTTGGTTGCATCAATTCCAGACAGGTTGCAAGCTGTCATTGATGCTGAAGGTGGCGTAACAAAATTTTAAATAAGTTAAAAGTATGTAAATAAAAATACAAAATAAAAATCTTAAATTAAAATCTTAATTTAAGTTGAAAAAAATTAGTTCAAAGTTCTGTGTAAATACTTTTGTCGCGAAAAAAATGTGTGTAAATACTTTTGACTACTTGCAGGTACCAATTCATTTGCATCTATTTTGTACGTATGCACAGTTTTCTTCTTCTTTCTTTTTTCATGTGTTTCTTCATAGATCAACCTTTCCAAGAAAATAAATTTTTCGGCAATTCGCTATCAGCAACAACTATAAAAAAGCTCACAAAGTTGAATGTGTAAAATTTTATACGTTGTGTAAATACTTTTGACCACCTCTGTATATATATAAATTTTTCAAAAAATATATATAAAATAGAATATATTTATATTTTTATGTTTACAGTCATAAGATCCACTGTTCTATAAATCTTAGAGAGCAAAAATAAAAACAATAACAAACTGCTAAGCGGGCTAGAATAAAAATAAATAAATCATTTTTATATTATTCCTCTATAGTTATTATATTAATTCAAAAGATTCCCAAAAAAAAAAACAAATTTTTTTTAAATAAAATATAAATTTGAATTCAAGAAAATTCAAAATACAAATTAACTTAACTTACAAATTACAACGATAAATTGCTTTTATAATTTAAAAGATAATGATTATAATAATAAGATAATTTAATTAATTAATTAAAATAATAGATTCATATTCTTTAAGAATTTTGAAATAGCTAAATAGAATGAAAATTCAAAGTAAATGTTTCAGTAATAGTTACAAGCTCCGTACTAACGATATAATGAATTAAAGACAATTATCATATTATTAATATTGTTATTTTCATTAAATAGATTCATACGAAATATACTTAAAATATTATACAATTAATTAAATATACAAAATTCTAAGAAATTATTTGAATCAATTTTACAATTTAATCAACGCTTGAATAGTGAAGCTTTTATATAAAATATATCTTAGAACTTTCACATCAGTAAGGAGCACTGCTTTTAGCTTCCTTATCGATCAAATTCTAATTTAAAAAAAAAAGATAGTCTACTTTTAGGCTACGTTTAAAATACAATTTGTATTCTCCGAAAAATATGCAGCGTTTTTTTTAAACTATGTTTTTGCCGAAAGAGCATTTTGAATTCGTTGCAGTGGCAAAATGCGTATCACTGCCACCCACCCACACACACACACTCGCACACACACACACACACATAAATACATATATACATGTATGTGCATATATCCTCATAAGTAAGTCGAGCTCGTAAGAAAAAAGTGCGAATAAACGAAAAATCAGAATCAACTGTTTACGATTTCATAGCTGTGTTGCCATTTTTATTTATTCTTTTTTTTTTCGTTTTAGACCATTTTTTTTTTCCTTTTGCGTTTGTCGCTTGTTGCCTTAGACTTAGCCAAAAAGCTGGAATAAACCCTCATAAAACACACGGCAAACGACTGGCGTTTGCCGCATAGTTCAGACTTGTTCACGAATGCGAATGGGAATGGGGAACGGAACGGGTATGGTATGGGTATGGCATTGGAAGAGGGTATAGCACTGTGTAAGAGACTGTCTTTGGGATGTGTAAATCCAGATTCAGCCGGCGTTATTGCTGACGCTGTTTGAAGTTGTTTTTATGCCGCTTTCATTTTTTTCTTTTTTTCTCTTGCTTTCATATTTTTTTTTTTTTTTTTTGGTTTTTTGGAACGGGAAAATGCAATTTGTAAAAATGTCACGCGGTTCGTATGAAATTGAAATGTGGCCAAGAAGAATCAGCTAAGAAGATCAAGCTAAGCACTGACTCGAAAGATGTTCGTTCATTTGAATCAGGCAAAAAAAAAAAAAAAAAAAACAGATTTAGCAACAAAAAGCATTAGGCACAAAGTCATGAAACGGCAACAACAACGAAATCGAGAACTCTGCATGAACATGGAACGCTCTGACCCCAATGGACGCGTCCGAGAGGAAATAAAAATGTAAATGTAACCAGAGGCCGTTGCCTAAACCGCAAATGAAATTATAAGAGCAAGTGCGTGTGCCTGTGTGTACGCATGTATGTGTGTGTGTATGTGTGTGTGTGTGTGTGGAGAAAGGCAGGCGATGTCAACAATAATAACTAGGAGGCAGAAGGTAGAACCGAGGGAGATATAAAATCTGGCCACTAGTGGCCATAGGCCTAGGCGAAACAACATTGTCCAGCGTGTGGCAGATGACAAGAGGGCTGGTGTGTATGGGCAGGGGAGGGTTAACATCCACAATTTACCCCCTCACCTGCCACGTGACGTTGCGACGTTGCGACGCACCAAATCATAATACATAGAGGGTACAAAGTTAGTGAATTGCGAGTGCTAGCCTATAAAAATTGAGTGCAGTTGCCAAAACATTTGAAAATACCATCGAAAATGTTTGCCAGGCACGCAGCCACAGGCCGCCTTAAACAAACCCCCCGCCCCCCTCCCCTCTAACACTCCGTACATGCCTGCTGCCCCCTCCTAATCCCAGTAGCTACCCCTAGTCTCTAGGCAACATCAGCCTGGTACCGCAAAGCTGCCAAATGGTCAAGCCATAAAACAACAAATACCCACAACAAATCCAAAACAAGCGCAACTCGCAACTCGCAAATGAAAATGAAATACATTCACATAATTTGAATGCAAAAAGCTGAAAAAAATACAAATAAAAACGGAAAAATACTAAACAAAAACAACAGCACAAAAATTAAACCACAAGGTCAAAACAGAAGTCCAAAAAAAAAAAAAAAAAGGGCAGCAATAACTTGTTAGGACTAACTTGAAATGAGGGCAGGGGTCCAACCACGATTCAATCTTCGCACCAGGCAAAAAGTGAGAAGAAAAATCTAAGAAATCATAATTCACAATTCAATTGTACGACTCGTAGTATAAAAATCATAATTTCAGGTTTTTTAGAGCATACAAAATTAAAATCACTTTTTAATATATTTAATATATATTTAATAATATATTTAATAAACTATTCATTTTATTTCAACAATTCTATTAAGACTGAAGAATACTTTTAAGAAAACTATTTTCAATATATTTAATAATTTCTTGCAATTTCAACTGTTTTAAGTTTAGACAAGCATTATCAACTTTTAAAGAATACTGCTTTTATCATATTAATAATTTTGTTTATAGAAATTCTACCTATTTTTAAAGTCTGCAGAGTACTCTCAACATTTAAATATACTACTTTCAATATATTTAATGTATTCATTTATTTAATGTATTCATTGTATTTTGAAAAATTTCAACTATTTTAAATGTGTGAAAGGTATTCTAAATCTTTTTAGAATACTACTTTCAACATATTTAATATTTTGTTCACCAAATTTATTGCAATTTCAACTGTTTTAGAAAAGCATTAGCCGAAGTTAATACTTTTAAAGAATACTACTTTTATAATATTTAATAATATATATATAGAAACGTGTTTTTTTTAAGTCTGAAATGTACTCTCAACTTTGAAAAATACTACTTTTAATATTATTTTTATAATTATATTTAATATTATTTATATTATTTATTTTAAAAAATTTCAACTATTTTAAAAGTGTGAAAAGTATTGTAATCTTTTTTGGAATACTACTTTCAATATATTTAATAATTTATTAACAGAATTTAACGCAATTTCAATTGTTTTAGAAAAGCATAATGAACTTTTAAAAATACTACTTTTATCATATATTATTTAGACTTGTAATTTTTATTTTTATTTTTAGTGTCTGAAAAGAACATTGAACATTTTTAGAATACTACTTTCAATATATTTAATAATTTGTTCACAGCATTTACTAGTTGAAATATCACAGTATTTAAAGAAATTTCAGCTAATTTTGTATTTATACACTTTTATACAATACTACTTTCAAAAATTTTGCTCATAGGAAATTATAATTATGTTTTTTTTTTTTTAAGTTAGAAAATTAATTTTAGCTCATTTACTACATTTGTTAAAAACTTTTGAAAATTACAAAAATACTTTCAATATCTTAATGTGTTTAACATATGAAAAAAGAGCAAATTAATTAATCAGTGTACTAATAATTTAAAATTAGAAAGCGCTTTTGTGAATTTGTAATTCTGTTAGTGTTTTATTGAGCATTATTTATTTGTTTAAATTAACTAGAAAATCATTTTATAGCCCAACCTATACTGATTAAGTTGTATTGATTTTGACTGAAGCTGACACAAATTATAAAAAAAGTAAAAAAATATATAGTGCATTACCATTAATACAACATTTTCAATCAATTTGAAAAGCTTAAAAAGCAAACAAAAATAATTTATGAAGAAAAAAAAATAAATAAATTGAATAATATCAAAAATCACGTGAATAATAATAAAATATGCTTGCATTGTATATATAAATGATATTAAAGATTTTAGTTTCTATAATTTCAACTAACACTCTCAAGCATAATAAAACTGTAATATCCGCTTATACCGTATAGGGTTGCCACTTATCTGTATTATGTGAAGAACAATCAAAAATGTTTTTTTTATGACATTTGAAAAAGTTTTGTTGTCACGCACAGCTGCCGCAATTCTGTTGTAAAATTACAATTTCGTTTAAAACATTTGGAATATAAAAATAAAAAAATTAAAAGAATTAAAATAAAATCAAAAAACAAATAGACCATTTGGCATTTATATCCTCGCATATCCTTGGAGTTAAGAGCACTCGGAGAATATTTAGTATTTAGTATATGCGAAATACTTTTAGAGGATTCCAACTCGTTTGCAATGTGACTTTAAAGCGCATTTGTCGACTTCAGACTCCAATTTGGATTGCCAACCCCATCCCACCCACTCGTCCCCCTCTTGTGGCCCCTGCCAGCCAGTTTGTTGAATAACTCGGTCCGGGTCTTGATGGCGTCAAATTTATGGCTGTTGGCATTGGGCAATGCAAATTGTCAACATTGGCAAACGTCAAATGCTTTTGGCGCGCGCCACTTTTAAGTGCCAGCAATTTTGACAGCGACAGAAATGCATAAAGGGCAGAGGCAAAAGCCAAAAGGCGTGGCGCATTACCACAACAACAACAATAACAACAACAGCAACAAGAGTAAGCAACAAGAACTACAGAAATTGCCAGCACACAAATCATATGATATTTTGAAAGGGAACGCACTTTACATTCATACAGAATACGCGTCCTTGAATACCTACTTCAACCATGTCCTATTCCATTCCTCAACCCCAACCCCAACCCCATCCTCAAACCCATGCCATGTCATAGTAATTAGCACAAGTAGTCTAGTAGTGTCTAGGCAAAAACTGAATCAATGCAAGGGACTGCAGACAACAGCCACGCCCACCGCCACACTTTTGAGCGTGTTGACTGTGTTTCTAAAAGAAACTGCGTTTCTTATACTTTATAGTTACATATATTTTTATACCCTAACTAAGTGTATTATCAGTTTGTCTTAACAGGGCAGATAAATCTTATCTTAGACTTGAGTAGAATATAACATCAGAGATTGGTTGAGTATTTCAGAAGTACTTCAATTTTGTATTCCTTAAATGGATGCAAATCTGATTGGTAGTACTGTTCTCTCAACCAATTTCTGGCGTTATTATATATTTATATATATAACTGAATTATAAACAAAAATGTTGTAAGACCGATGCGAAAAAGAATTTTAAAATATAGATTTTATATTCATATAATGTATATTATATATTTATATTTAACTTCATTCCGATCTCCATAAGCCTTAAAAAAAGCAATTATAATGCTTTTATATGGGAATGCTGTTTGGAATAGAGATAGGGTTTATATATATATATATATATATATATATATATATATGCAAAGCTGAAATTCGTTTTCAAACAGAAACCTCTAAACCATATTTCAATATAATTTTTTTAAATATGGTTTCGTCAAATCCGAATGAAATCAGTGTCCACGCAGTTATGTTCCAAATTCCACAATCTCTAAACAAAAAAATATATATACATATATATGTATATATTGAAAATTATTCACACACAATGAAATTGCAACAACAAAAGACCTCAATGCTGCTTTGTGTATAACGTAGTCATAATTATATACAAAGCTCTTCTGAAATGCTCTTTCGCCTCAATTTCATTGCGCGCATATTCAATACATGGCTCTACTTTCTCTTCCTTTAGTTCTTTAGTTCTCCTTTCTGCCCGTAAGTGAATGCCAAATAATTTCTACATGCTCATAAATATAAATATACAAAAAAAAAACGATTTTCATTTCCATCACATACAAATGTATCTATGTATTGTATTGTTTGCATTCACAGTTTCAAATGGAAAACATAATAGAACATAGAGTTAGTTGTTTGCTGTTTTGTTGTGTCTGCTGCTGACGGTTAACAAATTGCAATTGCAACTTCTAACACGACAAACGACTGCAAAACTGTAAAATATAACCAAAGGCAAACTGATAATAAAAAGGATTTTGAATAAAGCATTTGGTCAGTAACAGATAATTTACTTTAAATAATATTCAAAGTTTGCAAAACTTTGCAAATTAACTTAAGCTTTATTGCAAATATACAGGAAATCATTAAGTATTTGATCTGATTGAATTTCAATAAAAGTTTTGCCGTATATTTTTTTATGTGTAAGATGAACTTTAGAGCTTTGACTGAGAAAGTGTAAGTAAGAACACTTTTGACTGTTTGACAAATGTTTTTTAATTAACTTGTAGCTATACTTCAGTTTTAACAATTTCTTTATGCTGTTTTTTTTTTAACCTAGTTACTAATTGAGGTTATGTTTCAATTTAACAAGTTGTAGCTTTAAAGAACTGCAAAAGTAATTCACAAGCTTGCATTTACTTACCTGTATTACCTTTTGCCTTTTCCCTTATGTTCTTGTTTATTTGTTTATTCTTTGTTTATCTTTTTTCTTATGTTTTGATTATTTATTGGAGCGCTAACACTGAATGGTTTGTGAACTTATTAACAATAAATATCTTTTTTTTTTTATTTGCTGCGCTTTCATTAGAAAATGCAGAATGGATTGAAACACAACACAGACACAAAAACAAAATCCATAAATGTCGAAATGCTGACCGTTAGAAATTTGAAATGTCGCGTCGGTCTTTGCGTTAATTTTGTTGATGATTCTTATCGTTAAATGTAGTTGTTGTTGTCGTTGTCGTTGTCGTTGCCGTAGTCGTAGTTGTTGTTGCTGCTTTTATAATTCTGTCACTGCGCTGCCATAAGCCAGGCGCAAGCGAACGCTGGCGTTGTCGATGCTGAACTGCTACTTGTTGGCATTCACAGTCCTCTGACAGCCCAAAGATGCCAAAGCAACACAGCAACAAACCAACATGGGTCGGCGACGGGGCTGCGGCGTGAGGCTAAGTGTACGGTAAAAACCTCATCGTCGGCTTTTTGTTATCCTCGTGCGTGTTCATTCGCGATTTCTTCTCCTCAGCATTCATTTGGCATGGCGAATTCGCTGCGCTGCGCATTGTCTGCTGGGTTAAATGCCGCTACTTTGCAGCGAAAGCTTTGCGGCTTCACGCTCTCTCCATTGTCTTTGGCCGGCCAACTTAAAGCTTTTGCAGCTTTTAGCGGCAATTTGAATTTGAATAATGCGAAAGCTCTCTATTTTGCTCACATGTGCCACCCCAATAACAATTAATTCCAAGTCGTCTGCCTTCAATTGCCATTGCATACTTTCGTGCGCTAGTTGTAATGACTATTTCCGAAATTGAAAACACATAACAAACATTCACAAGTCCAAACTCCTTCTGACCCTATTAGCATGCATAATTATGCAAAAGGTCTCACGTCCATAGCATAGAACTTTCCCAGCTTTCCAATTACCATAACGATTTGCCTATTTTTATGCCCAAACATCGAAGTGAAGTTTAGTGTTAGAACTCGCCTTGTCGGGACATCCCATCTAGCTCATTAGTCACATTAATCAATTGATATATTATTTATTAAAGGCGATAAAAATGTATACAAAACAGTTGGCTAAATCTTCAAAAAGTTTAAAAAATATTCAATTTTTGGAGTTTTGGGAAAGTAATTCAGAAATTGCACAAAATTTGATTTATAGCGAATTTTATGTACATTTTTCTCAAATCTTACATATATGTATATATAATTTATATATTGTATATAGAATCTTAGTCCCGGATTAGTAATAAATATCCGTGCTCCTGACGACGATACGTTCAAAAGTATTAATTTGGGAAGTTTACAAGAAAACCAGACACTTCTTAACTTCCCAAATTCATAGACTTCCCCCATCAACAATAATAACAAAGTTAAATTCGGTTTTAATCATAAAAGTTTTTATATTTTTCGGTTTCGACGCTTAGCTAAATAATATAAATTTTTTAATTTTACCTTCTGTTTGTATTATATATACTATATATATATTTATATATATATATATATATAGATATATACCATTGTATTTAATTATATGTATATCTACAATAGTTATTATTATTATTATTTAAATTTATTTATATTTTTAAACTTGTTTTCCTTTGATTTCTGTTTTTTTTTTTTTTTGTTGTTGTTTCGGTATTCATCGGTTTTACTTTTTTAGATTTGTATTAATTAAAAAACTCAAATTACACAAACATCCTTTGCGTATGTTGTGTTAGGTATTCTTCTTCAATTTCTTTTGTAGCTTTTCAGCTTTTGCTTTGTCTGTTGGTTTTTTTATTTTCCTTCTTTTGTTATACTGCTTAAATAAGAAAAATTATGTTCATATATTTATATTTATATATGTATATAAATATAAATTCAAATATGTATATGTATATATATATATATATATATATTATTTTTTGTTTAATATATGCATATTTATATTTTAATTTAAAAAAAAGTTTAAAAATAATGCGTAAAAAAAAAACAATTGTAGGCAAATTCAATTTCAAAGAACAAATAAATACATTTTTGCATAAGAACTATGAAGCTAGAAATGAAGCCTAGTCGGCCAGGCGAACTCCAGATGTTCTACATGTGTGTGTTTATGTCTATGTGTATGTGTCTGTCTGTGTGTGTGTGTGTGTGTGTGTGGATGAGTGTGTGTCTCTGTATATGTTAACTACGAAATATTGATTGATTTTTGGATGATTTGGACAATTTGACAACAAGTAATTACCTAAAACCCAGAGAGAATAAAGAAAATAACCAAAACTTATGCAATATAAAATTGTTGGAAAACAATAACAAAAACAGAAGAAAACTTATGTTGGTAGTCAACAACAGACGACAGACATTAAAGTTGACTGTCATAGCGTGATTACCCCTAATGGATTTACTGCGGCTACTATGAAGGCTAAGGCGTGTGGTCCTAATTCCCTCTTTACCTATTCTATCTATCTAAACTATCGCTAGCTCGCTCTCACACGCTTCCCTCTCTTTCGGATCCATTGTTAATTGCAATAGGTTTACATTTTACTTAAAGTTCTTTTGAGGAAAGAGGGAGACCTTTTTCAGAGGCTGCCACACACCTTTTGTTGTTGCTTGTTGTTTGTTTGTTTGTTGTTGTAAATATACATTTTCATATACTCTATATATATAATTTGTATATAGTTAAATTAGCATTTTATTGCAGTTGAGTATACTAGGTTGACTTGTTTTCCTTTTTCGTTTCATTTTGTGTTTTATTAATAATTTTATATCTGTTGTTGTTGTTTTTATTGTTGGTGTTTTGCATTCAATCTTGTTAAATAGATTTATTTGTTGTTGCTTCGATTCGATACGAGGAGGCTTCTTTTCTTATTGCTTTTGAATTGGTTTCGTTTCTTTTTTGTTGCTTTTGTTGTCTGTAGTCTCTGGTTGTTTGTTGTTTGAATTTGTGTTTTGCTAAATATAGTTACTATTGTTGTAATTGGTGTTATTGTTGTAATGGTTGTTGATGTTGTTGTTGTTCTTAGTTAACGGCAACTTATGCCCAACATTGCCGCTTCTCGCTTCATGTTTATTTAAGTTATTAATTACGCTTTGCTAATTATAAATTATGTTTTATTTTTGTGTTTTTTTCTTCTTCATCTTCATCATCATCATCATCATCATTATGTTGTAGTTGTAGTTGTTGTTGTTGTTGTCGCTGCTGCTGTTGTTGGAGTTGTGTTATTGTTGATGTTATTGTACTCTGCCCGTTGAAATTTTGTGAAGCGCCTGTTGCCTGCCACTAGCAATGTCGCAAACACCGTCAACAGAGCTTTGCCGGCTGCAGGACGAGGAAGGATGCACGCGTTAGTTGCCCAACCCTGCTCTGCCCAGATGAGATCAATTGCAATTGAGATGATCGATCGAGCAACAGATTAGCATCGATTTGTAGGGTCTAAGCGGGGTTAGGTCATTACTATCATCATCATCAGCTGCGCCAGAGTGTGCTCTTTTTGAGCCTGACAGACAGCTTGCGATGCACGCGCAGCCTAACTTGCTCCTGATCCTAAGTATCGTCCGACATGAACGCGTTCTGAGTCTTCGACTCCTCAATGCGGCGAATTTGCTGTCGCAGATACATGATTCTTCAACAAAATGACAACAACAAAAACATTGTTAATACAATTACATTAATAATCCAATTATATTGTTGCATACTCACTTTTGTTCCTGCAGCGTGGCATTGATCTCCGTGCTTCGCACTAAACTGCGTGCACATTTCAGCTCAGCGCATATCCGAGTGCAGGTGATGTCCCCAAATAGATGTGTGTCCTCGCAGCATTTCTGCGCCTGCAACAATCAATTTTTGTTGCAATTAGAATATACATGTTTCATATTTCATAACTTAATTCCATATCTAACAATCGAGAACAAAGTTAGCTTATTAAGATTACAATTTCTATGAAATTGTCTTTTGCTTTCCAAGATTAAGGATAGATATAAGAGCAAAGTCTAAACGACTGAAGAGACAGTCAAGAAGGAGGCGTTTCAGATCTCATAAAGCATATACGTCAAGATGAGCAACAACAATCAAATCTTCATAGCCATATTTTTCTGCATAAACACTTCAATCTCGGGGACTCGAGCTAGAGTCATCAAGGATGCTATGTAATTTTAATGTAATGTAATTTAATGTAATTTTAAAGTATTAAATCTTGCCACACTTGACAAAGTTTAATCACGATCGCATAATAAGCTCGGAAGTTATAAAAGAAACAATATTACGCAGCATAGGACCAACAAAGGGTATACTCGACTGTAGCATTTTCTATCAGCTATTGTGAGATATTGTCGTAAAGGAAATGCAAGGAATGACGAGCACTAAAAGCCTTTCAACGACCTGCAATATTGGCAGCTCGTACCTTTACTCGATAAACTCTTTACAAAGATCTCTTACATTAATTAAACAGCTCATAATATTAATCTACAGTTTCTTTTGGGAAACTTACCTGACGCTCCAATACTTCCGCCTGCCAGTTGGTCACATGCGCAATCAAATCAGCGCGAAAGTATTTCGCTAATTTGGGAGATATTTCGGGACCCCGCAGATTGGCAGCCTGCACTGAGCCCACACAGCTCTGGAGCGTGCTGAGTGTGGCGGAACCGCTGCCATCCACTGGGAAAGATTTGATGATTTGATGAGATTAAAACCTTTGACACCTATACATGTAGTTTGAAGTCAACTTACTTTTACGCTGTTGGGATTGTTGCGCTGCCTGTTGTTGCGTTGCCTGGGCCGCTGCCAGTGCTGCTGCTGCGGCAGCTGCAACGGCCACCTGTTGTTGTTGATGTTGATGTTGGTGTTGTTCTAAAGCTGAGCCACTTAAATCTAATTCCTGCGTGGGCGTTGGCGGCCCATCGCCACCAGTTGCTGCATTGCCGCAGAGACTATTACTGCCCATGGAGGTGATGACGCTGATGCCGCTAACAGTGCCCAAACCAGGAATGCTGCAGCTGCTGCTGTTGCTGCCACTAACGATGGCATTGCTATTGCCGATCGCATTTGTTGCCGGTGAGGCGACGGCATCAACAGTCTTGAGGCCAAACGGCGCATTGCAGGTATAGGCGTTGCTGGCATTCACATTGTTCGTGTGGCCCACGATCGTTGGTATGGGACTCTTGGTATAGCTCAGCGATGGCGACATACTGTGATGTGCGTGCGGCATGCACAGTGGTGAGTTGAGTTGGCTATTGTCTCTGCAAACGGATGAAATAGATGGTTAATTGATTTGTCAGCAAGTGAGCATTATATATAAACGAGAACAACCTTAAACTGCTTAAGCTGCTGGCAGTCACATTGTTGACCGAATTGTAGGCATGATTCACTGCATCGGCTGCTGTGCCACTGCCGGCGCCCGTTGGACCGCTGCCGCCGGCAACCAGCATATGATGATGCGACACATCTAAACCACTGAGTCCTAAATGAAGCTTCTGGCGCATCATCAATGATTGCTCCTTCCCGCCGCTTAGCTTCCCAGGCGGCCCAGGCGCATTCGAGTTTAGATGATGCTCCTGATTCGCCAGCGTCGGAACAGTCGTCTGTCAAGTGATATATAATATACAATGTACAATAATATTTCTTATAGATTCGCATTGCAATTCATCACTTACGCTGGAGGTGGAGCCAATGTGTCCGACAACTGAGTTTCTAAGGCTGCTGTTGCTACTGTTGGCAATGCTGGATGGCACCGAGGCCAAACCGCTGGTGGGTAGCATTGTGGCGCCACTAACGGGTCCACCACCACCACCACCTGTGGCGCCCACTGACGCGGCGCCATAATGCGCTCCCATGGGCGTAACGACTGCGCTGGGATTTGGATGGGAGGCCAGTCGTGGCAGTGCATTGCCTAATGCGCCCGCCAATGCGCCCTGTTCGCCAGACTGTACGCCACCACCGCCACCGCTACCGCCATGTGTGGTGGGCGTGCCGCTCAGCGAGTAACTGGCCTCCGAGGTGGGCGTCGAATCGCCACTGATATCCATATCATTGTCGTTATGTCGACCTACATACAAATAAAAACAATATAATAAATTCATTCTGCTCTTTCCTTCTGTCTCTCTCTCTCTATCTCTCTCTCTCTGTGTGTTTCTTCTCTACTTACCATCCAAGCGTCTTCGATGACTTGGCGGACCGCCATCGTTGTCGTAATTCCATCTCAGTCGTGAACTGTCCCGCGATGAATTGGAATGTTTGTATGCTGTGAATAAAGAAAGCATTTTAATTGTTGTTATCAATGGAATGCGGCAACATGCAACTTACTCGATCTTGAGAAGCGATCATCGCGATCTCTATCCCGATCCTTGTCACGGTAATCCTTCTCACGATGCTGATCACGCGGCAGATTTCTGAAAAACAATTCGTACATTATTAATAACTCAGCGGTCTTTGTGCAGTGAATCCTTGAAACACGTTCTGTTGTTGTTGATCAATTGCGCACATTAGAAACAGACAAATCGAACTTTTGCGTAAAGAATTAAACTATCAGAAGATATTAAGTTGCATATGCGACTATAAAAGATTTGTATCTCTCGTTTGGATGTGTACTTTCACTAGCAGCTAAGATATTTTCAGTTTTTAAAGATTAAACATTACACTTAAGTATAGATTATTCTCAATAACTGTCAAACGCAAGAGATTGATAGGTATAAATCGCTCGGATATGCAGAAAGTTCTTCACATTACAGATTAAGAGGTATAGATGACTATAAAAGGTAAATATCTCATTGTTTTGATCTTTGAATCTCTAAATCAGATTTAAGTGACAAAACGCATCCTTGTTAGAGTTAGATAAGAGCTTCATATGTTTAAAAAACTAGTTTGAAATGAAATTTAAATCGTATTTGATGAGCTAGTACAAACGTCTAGATCTTAAAGCATTTCTACCATAAAGCGACTCATTTCAAGGATAATCGCAGATAAACTATTGAACAGATTTCAAATCGCGCTACCACAACAAACGGCCTTTGTTTTGCAAAGATTCACATGGGGGTTACTTCCAACAGCAATGACATTTACCTTTCTCTATCTACCCATTCCTTAGGCTTCTCCCACTGGGAGACTTCAGTTTTGCAGTTATAGTAATACATTTTGCCTGCGTTAGAAAAAAAGGATAAACATTTAGGGATATGTAGATTGCAAATATAATCATGTGCTTACCAGACGAGCTTACATGCTCGCTCCAGTCGCCATAGCGCGCCACACGTTCCCCGCGATCGCTGCGCTCACGTTTGTCTATACGAAGAGCAGAAATAGAGATCTTGAGTTTCTTGGAATTATTTGATGACTGCTTTATATATTCACCTGCATATTTGTCCTTCTTGTACATATCCCGATCACGATCGGCGCCTCGATCGCGCTTGTCGCGCAAATCGCGTTCACGTTCTCGATCCCGATCATCGGAGCCGGATCGCTTATCGTTGTCCCGCGATGAGCACAACTTAGCGCCGCCACCGCCACCACCACGACGATCCCTGTCATGATTCGTGCGATACGACTCCGAGTCACGATCATTGCCACGCCGATCACGTTTATCTGGGAAAGCATAATAAGCATCGACTGTTTAAAGATGGAGTCTAAATCGTTGATTGATGATGGAATAGTTACCGGAATATTTATCCTTTTTGTAGACATCACGATCCCGATCGCGCACCTTTTGCATAAAACTGTATCGCTCGTTGCTACCACCACCACCGCCGCCGCCTCCACCACCACCTCCTCCACCGCCACCACCACCACCTCCTCCACCACTACGATGATCGCTGCGCTCGCACAGATCATGCGAACGCGATGAAGGTGAATCTATGTCCGGTGATTGTGAACGATAGCTATTACCATTATTTAATGGACCACCGCCGCTGCCACCGCCGCCACCACCGCCTCCGCCTCCACCGCTGCCACCACCGCCGCCTCCACCGCCAGCGCCGGGCGAGATGTCACGATCGCGATAATTGGAAGGACGATCGCGTTCATAGTCGCGCTTTGAACTGCTGTACTTTGAGCTCTGTAGAAAAAGATTTGTTCGATTTTAAACATACAATTGCAAATAATTGTTGTTGCTGTAGTTGTTTTGCTTTCATATTGTTATTTGTTGTTGTTGTTATCATTATTGTTATCGAATATTATTGTTATGATTATGATTATGATTGTGTTTATGATTATGATTATGATTATGATTATGCACTGTTATTGTTATTATTCAGAAAACTTGTTACCAATATGTAGGAGAAAGGTTGCGGGGGGCTTTGGGGCAAAGGCAGGACATGGGAAAGGGTATTGATTATTTAATAATAATAAACAAAAACTAAAACTACAATATAAATATAACAGAAATTTGCTACAATGATATCGTTTGTTTAATAAGCCAATTGTTTGTTTTGTTATTGTTTTTTTGTATTGTATTGTATTTATTATTATTATTGTTTTGCTGTCAACTTTTAAAGGATTTGCCAAGATTTCCATATGAGTGTGAAGTTTAGTTTATCGGTGTGTGGGTGTGTCTGTGTCTGTGTCTGTGTGTGTGTGTCTGTGAGTTTTTGCTAATGAAGCTGAGAGTTGTGTGGCATGTGAGGGACTTTGAGACGGGGATTGGGGGTGGGGGTGGGGGCGAGGGTTTGTGGGCGACACGAAACGAACACAAAACGAACATAAAACACGAAACACAATCAAAAACGTAATTAAAGTGAAAATTTGTTCTCTAGTATTGCATTGTCAATTAACACGTTGTTGCACATTGTTATTGTTGTTGTTTGCTTGCTCTGTTTATATGTCGAGTCTGTGTGTGTGTGTGTTTGTGTGTGTGTGTGTTTGTCTCTTGCAAATTGTTGTGATTATTTAGATTTGTTTAGTTGATTTTGTTGCACTTGCGTCACTTTTACTGCTGCTTTGCTTTTTCAATCTTTCACTTTTGTTTTCTCTCTTTCTCCCTTTCTTTCTTCTTTCTTCCTCCTCTTCCTCTTCTTGTCTTGTTATTGTATTTGTTATTTTTTTTAATTATTTACTTACATCAACGCGACACATTCCTATTGCCGCTGACGCCGCTGCAATTTTGTTGCTGTTGCTGCCGCTGCTGTGGTTGTTGTTATTGTTATTGTTGTGGCTATTGCTGCTGCTTATGTTGTTGTTATTATTATTGCTGATGTTGTTGTTGATGTTGCTGTTACTATTGTTGTTGTTGTTGTTGTTGCTGCTGATGTTGGTCAGCAGAGACAAATCAACGGCCATGTTGTTGCTGCTTCTGCTGCTGCTACCGCTGCTGCTGCCGCTCGTCATAGATGGCGTTGGCGTCGTGCTCGTCCTGGCACGTGGCCGTGTCGTCCTTAACTGTCGCGTCGTCGCCGTTGTTCTTCTCTGCTGCTGCAGCAGCAACACCTCAATGTTGCTGAGGCACTGCAGTCTGACCACAACTATTGATATATATGTGTATATATGTATGAAGGATGCGGATATAGCGCAAGAGGGTACACTGAAAGATACCCTCTAATTGTTGTAGTTGTTGCTGATGATAAGCTTGACGATGCTGATGCTGCTGCTGTTGTTGTTGCTAAAGTTGCTGATGCTGTTTATGGCTTAGGCACGTTTGTGTTTTGTTGTTGTTTTTAGGCGAGTTTTATGTTCATTGTTTTTTTGTATTTTGTATTTTTTTTTTTAAGGCTACTTTTGAGTTTGCGCAGTGTTGTTGTTGATATCTTATGCTTCAATTGTTTATTGCTTTTGATTTTTAGTCTTACAATTGTTTATTATGTTTTTTTAAAGCATGTTTGTTTATCAAATTGATTTGTTTTTTTCTTTTAATTTTTAATAAGTAATAAAATTGTTTGATAATTTTTCTATTTGATTAACAATATATGATTTTAACGCGTTTTTTTTTTCTTTTATAAAATTGTGCATTTCGTTACGAGATCGATCCAGTATTATGGTTTATAATGGTTGTTGCTTTATATCCAAAAATGTTACTCTAATTTACGTGTACGTTAGTTAGATCAGTTCGTTTGATTCGCTGCAATGCCGCGTGCCCAAAGATGCGGAGAGAGTGGGGTGGAGAGGGGGTATAAATGAAACTTGCGTCAGTACTACATACATACATACACACAGGCACATACATATATACATATATATACACATATATATATATATATATATATATATATAGATGAATGTCAAATGAATTTCACACACACGCACACACACACACAAAGAGACATAACTTTCGTTGGGGAACGAGGATACAAGCATATTTATACAAATATGAACACTACAAATGGGATTTGGCTTTTCTAAATGCTACAAAAATTGCTCACTAATCGAATTTAAACACAAGCATGAACTAAAAAAAAAAAAAAAAAACACCAAGTCTAAGGCTGATTTACAAAAACTAGGACAGATTAGTTAGTGGGGAGAGATTCGGGTCTGGCGTTCTGGCGCAATGGACAATCCGCTGATGGCTCACCTGGTAGGATGTGTGACTGGCATGCTTCTCAAAGTACCTGCAAATGAAAGAGGAAAGACATGAGATTAGTAAGCGCGTCTAATAAACTAACTAATAAGATTGGTTAATATTGTTAAATACAATAAGCATGCAACGCAAAAGCAACAAGTAATGAATAACATGAGTTGAGGGAAATTCAATGAGAATGTCCAGGATTTTAGCTTGACCCCTTTCAATACACTAGCTTATCACCTTAACTGGGTCAATACACTCAATAAGATTGCTCACATTCTCTACACCTTGTCATTTATCTTTGCAGCTGTTTTAGCCAGGTTTTGCTTGTCATCAACTGTTTGTATGCACTTGCGAAACATTTATGCCGTCTCAAACACACGTATACCATAAGTCGGGTTGGAGTCTGAGCCTTGACGATTACAACAACTGGTTCCACAATGCCGGCTGCTATTTTCACTTATTACTTATGCCTTGTCAATGCTTGGCCTCAGCTCGTCTGCGTTTACAGCTTCCGGCAATAGGTTATAGCCATTTGATTGACCGACTCACTGTAATAATCCGTCCAATTGGAACCGGCTCCCCAGCCATATCCGTGGGTAGTTGCTGTAGCTTTGTATGCGCCGCTTGTCCAAAAGGATTTATCAGCAGACGATTATTTACCCACAAACAATAACAACAAAAACAAAGAAATGCATATAATTTGATTTAATGGTTTGATGAAAACGTTGCTTTGTCAGTCAGCTGTTAGCAAAAGCATGCAGTGTGTTAATGATATCGAAAACTGTGGGTATAAGATAGATAAATCAAAGTGCAAGTCCTTTACGGGATGTGCTGCCTTTTAATCAAGAAAAAAACAAGGCAGAAATTGAGGCTGGACCGTTTTTCTTTTGTAGTGCCGATATGCAAGCGGTAAATGTGTGAGAGATGACAGAGAGCGAAATACAGCTGTGCAAGTGAGGGCGTGCAAGCGAGAGGCCAACAGAGTGTGGTGAAAAACTTGACGTAGAGACGAAACGAATGAACAGACGAACGTTTGGAGAATGAGCCAAAACGCGCTAAACGAGAGCAGCGCAATGGAACAAAGCAGTAATCCAAATATTACAAGATGACAATATACATCAAATATTATTTAAATGTTTTGACTTTAGTTAACTGCATGCAACTACTTATGATCTCTGCACACATATTTATGTATCTAAAAGCGTCTTGCTCGCTGCGAGATTTCAGGGCGGGGGAACGTAAGCGAAGTGGTATGTGTGTATGAGTGTGTGCAGCAACTAGAAAGACGGAACGTGCGGACATATACATATGTATATGTAAACAAAAGTTGGCGTTTGGGTATTTTGTACGTATTTCATGTGTGCATTACGGATATATGTTGTTAGTTAGGTATATTGGGGATTGGGATGCTAGAAACTGAGCTACAAGCCTACATTTGTTATGTGAATTATGATTGAAATGTTATTGGAAATTGTAATTTACCCATCGTTCATACGCTGCGGTTTTCTAGCATGCATTACCATCAATGCAAAGTTTTCGCCAATACGCTTCTCTTCTTGTTATTTTTGTTGTTGATGATGATGTTATTGTTGTTGAGTTCAGGGTTTCTGGTCGACGACGACGACGACAACAGCAGCGGTGTAAGGAATCAGCAGTGGCATCAACTTGTGGACCCGCCGTGCTGTTCCCTCGCAAGATAATAGGGGCAGCGCTGCGCCGCCTGGCTGCCGGGCCTCTTCCTCAGTTATCTTTCGCCTCCACTTCCTGTGGTTTCTGCTCCTGCTCCCACTGCGGAGCGCGGGTATGTGTATGGATGTGTGCGAGTGTGGCGCTGTTGTGTGCGTGTCTCACTGTATTTGCAGATCTGTGTGTCTATAGATGTGTGTATGTGTGTGAATGTGGGCTCTATCGCGGTCGCAGCCGTCGTCGGCAACTGCCGTTTGCCGTTCGATGTTGCCGTCCTAAAAACACGGAAATGTGTTTGCAAACATCAGCATCTGGCTGCAGTAAGAAACGCAATCAAATTTTCATGCCCTCTTTGCGTTTGATTGACTTTTCTGGGAAGCTGCTCCGTGTTTAACGCCTTCAAAAGCGCTCGCGGCTTGCACTTTTTCACTGGAGTGTGTGTGCTTATGTGTTTGTGTGCGTATGTCGGTGTATGTATGTTAGTGTTGGTTGGTTGGTCGTCGTCGCTTCTTCGAATTTTTTGGCTTATTTGCTGTTCGGTTTGGCTGTTTATCTTACCGCAGTTTATTTGCCGCTTGCATTCACTTTCTTGCTTATGCAGCCAGCGTGAGATGCTTTAAGTTATTAATTAAAAAAAAATTATATTTCGCCCAACTGCTGCGTTTGCTTTTGGCCTCTATACTTGATGATTTTTTTCAATTCTTTTACATTATGCTTTGTGCGCTCTTTCGTTCGTCGGCACGGCACGGCTGTGTTGAATTTAAACCGATAGTCCATATATTTGTCTCGCTCGACACATGTTGTATATTTATCCCAGTCACTCTAATCGAAAGCAAGTACATACTGACTGCCGGCCGTTTACAGCACTAGTATTTCGGTGTGGTGAAATAGGCACTGTGTTTTACTCAAAATGGAAATGTTACTGCTCCATTGAACTTTTAACTCAATGTAAGTGCTCATATGTAATGTTAATGTAAAAAAGAAACACCATTATGTAAACGCACTAATAAATATCGTAATAAAATTTTAATTACATATTGCGAAGACTTGACGTATATATGCGAGTTAACAGTAAAACTATTATAAGGACTCAATGAAAGTATACTAAGGTGCTGCAAAAATCATAGTATCCGCATCTAACACTTTGCTGAAGAGCTTATTAATAAAAAATTAACGTTAATCGTTTTCGATGTATTTTAATATTGTTCTTAAATATAATTTTGGTACATTCTGTCATATACTGTTGATTTATTTAAACAAAAATTTGCTACAATTTGAATTACAGTGTTGTTAAACAGAGCGCGCACTGGGAACTAGTTCAGTACCTTGTTGACTTTAACTTGTTCCGAACCGGCTATAAGAACGAACATACACTCACACTAACAGAAAATAATATCACAAAAAGAAGCGCCCTCCAAGTAAATTAAAAAAAAGCCCGCGGATATTATGCACCACATTTCACAGGACGACGTGAGTATCAACCAAGTGAATTGATCTCAACTGGTTTCTAATAAGTTTGTTAATCAATTATATAAATGGTGTGTTCTTGCAGTTAAGCAAAAATCATATTTTCCTGTCGCCTAACGGCGACTACAGCCGCCATTTGGTTAAGGTAAGTCGTAAAATGCCGGCACTGCAATATTACGCACTCCAGGATAAATTTAATAATATTCGTGTGTTACAGCTGTGCGAGCGATGTGTTCAACATGAAAAGAAGGTGCTTATGCTGACCCAACGCAAGATGTCGACAATATTGGAAAAGCCGCGCTCGCTGCATCAGTTGGAGCATTGGTTGCATATTGCGTTCAAGGACATTGAGAGTGCACCACGCCGCATCATCGAGTTGTATGATTGTGCACCGCGTCCGGATCTTATTATCTTTGATATGCATTCAATAATTGCTGAGTTAATTTGCCGCCCCGTGCTGCAACAATGCTCCAGAGAGACGCTCGTGCGTCACATAGCCAAGTGTGCGGCTGCCTTTTGCAATTACCGCGAAATGGTTCACATGTCGAAATTAGAGATGACCCGATCAACGGGAAAGGAGCATGCTGTCGACACAATTGTCATTATGCCCACCGAGACATATCCCCTGTCCGCGGCACAGTTTAAGCTGCTGATCGGACTCTACTTTTGCGGCAACGAGTTGTATAACAATTTTTCAGATCTCTCGGAACGCATACGCCTCTCGCAAGGATTGCGTTGAGACAATGACATTATGACTGCTTCAAGTGCCTGGCCATATAATGCTAATTAGATAAAGTAGCGTTTAATATGGGCCCCAAATCAAAGAATGTTCCTTCTGGAGGCTTCTTCCCTTTATCTAAGATCCTTAGATAAATCGCAATTGGAGCAAACTTTTCGTTTATGTTTGTTTACTTAATTTGTTGCAACTTTTGTTTAGTCAATAAGGTTGCGAATTTGTCGACTCGCATGGCATCCATGCTATATATATTTCTTTTTTTTTTTTTTTTTGGTTTGTATAGAGCGAAGATAATTATCTGTTATATGTCGATAAAGATAAAGATAAAATCTTGAAGTTAGTGTACAAAAATATGAATATGCTATAAATTAATATTTATTAATTGCTAATTTCACACATACATTTATATATATTAAGACTAACAAAATATAAATTAAGTTAATAAAAAAAAAATGTAAAAAAAAAAACTAATATAGTTAATTTAATGCGCCATTGAAAGGAACTAAGAATTGAGTTGTAGCCCGCATAACAGATAAAAAACAGAGGGTCTTAGATATAGTCCAACATGCCGCTAATTATCTCGAAGGCATCTCGCGCCGTCGGCTCAATGGCACTGCTGGGCAGTAGATAGCCGTGCACGCCGTTATCGGCCAGCTGCAGGGTATAGCTAAATGGTATGCCAATCTCAAAGGCGGCAAAAGCATCCGCACAGCCTGCAAAAGTTGCGAATACAACAGAATTATGTAGTGAGTCATGGCTGCACTGCATCTTGGCATGAACATACCCGAGCGCTGTTCAATCAAATCGTTGGCCGAGTCCACTTTGTAGCGAGTTTTGCTGCCCTTCTTACGCAGACCATCGGTGCCCACCATTGCCACATCAAGGAAATCATCCATGCGCTCCGCATTGAAGCTGGAATTGGCTTTAATCGGATAGGACACCACCTGACCATAAGCCTGCAGTGATATATAGAGCTGCAAGCAGAATATACAAAAAATACAAAATTGCTCAAGTATAAAATAAAGGCAGCAGGAATGGTACTCACCTTTATTTGTGTTCTGTAATCCATTAGAAACTCCGACACCGCCTTCGTTTCCGGCTCAGAGAATGGAGCAGGTCCCGCAAAGAATTCATTGCATGGCCCCTTGGAGCTACCTCGCTTGCCCCAATGATAAAGCCAATTGCGATCCAAGTCGACGCCATAGCACACCTTGTCCTTGGCTCGCTTTTGTTGCAGCCACGTCATCGCCGAGTCGAGCAAACCCCCCGACGCCTTGGCCACATGCTGGGATCGCGACTTCTTCCAGAATCGATCGTACTCATGACTGTACACATAGCCATCTGGATTGAGCACTGGCATTATGTACCACGTGGTGTTCCGTATAAACTCGTGCTCCTCGTCACTTTCTGCAAGTTGAAGGAAGCATTTAATTATGCCACTGTTCGCCACATTTACAGGGTATACTATATTTAATTTTCTTCTGCTTAAATTAGCTATTTGAAAGATGAAAATTTGTTTTCGGGTTTCAATGTTTAGGAAAAGCTTTAAAATTAATTTTTTTTTTTTTAAATATTGTGAAGGAAATAAATATTTAAAGATATTTTTTTTTTATAAATTTGTCGAAGAAATAATTTGAAATAATAAATATAATATTTTTTTAATTCTCATATAAAGTTTAGTTCCTTAATCCTATAATAATATATCGTATTATTATTTCTATTCTTTTTTAGTTTTAGTTTTTCACACTTTTTGGTTGAATACGAGGAATATTAATATTTTCACTACGATCTTCAATCTGTTATAAAATAAAGCACATTAGCTGTTATACAATATATCTATCTTTTCGTATAACTACTTTTCCGTTTATATTTTATCTTTGAATTGTTTATTAAGTAATATATTGTGATATATGTTGATCTATAAATAAAAAGTACTTTTTGAATTTATATTTTATTTTAATATTTCGTTATTTTCTTTAAGTTATATATTATTGGTTATTAGCTCTAATTCTTCTAGGCTTTTGTAATCCTCAACAACTCTGTGAAATAACTTTTTGAAACAGTATAGGAATGTCTGCTATATTAAGCGATTAATATAAGAGTTCAGTTCGATAAAAAGAAATTAGAGTGATTATATGTGTTATACTATGCAAGGTAAACTTTCTGTTATAAACTGTTATACAACTTGTGTGTGATCTTTCCACTTGACCATCTTTTATACTTTATGAAGTTTCTCAACTCCTGATGATATCTGTTATACAACTGTTATATAAAGTTTCTTAACTTCTGTTGATATGATAAGCTATCTGTTATACATCTGTTATAGAAACAGATGATCTTTTATAAAATATAAATAATTAAATAAATATTTAGTTTAAAAGAAAAAAAATAAAAATAAATAAACTCTCAGCTTAAATCTTTCTACAAAAATTCAACAAGAATAATAATAATAATAATAGTTGGTAAACTCTCTGTCTTATCTATTGATTTAGTATAATTCTGTATAGTTGGTATACAAACTACCTTACTCGTAAAGTAAGCAAGTATAGGGTATGTTAAATCCGTTACAATGTATATAACAAGGAAAAGTGAAGTCGATATTGCTCAGTCCGTCTGTCCAGTATCCGCAGTATTGAGTAAAGGGTATCTTAAAGTCAAGTACGCTCGACTGTAACCCTCCCACTTATTTTAATTCCTTGCATCCTTGAAATTCCATAAGATTCAGATATGATAAATGTAGTTTATAGACATGAAAACCTAAACAAATCGAAATGTTTTGAAAATTTCATCGATCAACGTAGGCGTCCGGTCATGACATGAACATGGAGAGCAGTCTCCCTTCACAATCTGTCAGTATCAAGTCAGTAGTCAAAATTTTGTAGAAGAATTCCGAGGTCAGGAGTGTGAGTTCTTTGACCAAGCGTAGCGCAATGTCGGCGGCCAAGTGCCAATGCATGGGTCCAGGCTCTGCGCCGCCCTTAAGCATGGGAATGGCGTCGCGTCAATTCTCGCAGCCACCGTGTCCATGTATCAAGTGCAAGGATCGGGCACGGGACCGACACGAGGCGCAGATTCAGGCGGTGGCCAATAACAAATCGGGGATTTGTGGACAATGCGTGAAGGGTATGATGATTGGTAAGCCGCCGGGAATGGGCGCGGGCGTTGGACCGGGATCTAGTGCCAGGGAGCAGCCATGCTCTTGTCCTGGACATCGAATGGGGACTGGAATGGGGCCAGGAATGGGACCAGGAATGTGTCCAGGAATGGGACCGGGAATGGGACCGAGAATGGGACCAAGATTGGGACCAGGAATGGGACCGGGAATGGGACCTTGCATGAGACCCGCAACGGGAGCAGGAAGTGGACCAGGTAGAGGACCCGGAATGGGACCCGGAAGGGGTATCGCAATGGGAACTGGAATGGGACCCGGAATGGGACCCGTAGTGGGAACCTCAATGGGAACTGGAATGGGACCTGGAATGGGACCCGGAATGGGAACCGCAATGGGAACTGGAATGGGACCTGGAATGGGACCGGGAATGGCAACCGCAATGGGAACTGGAATGGGACACGGAATGGGACCCGTAATGACCAGGAACCAAGGCTGCAGTCCATTGAAGCCCGAAAGCTCCAATAGTCCCAAATGTCAGTGCGAGGGTGCGAAAATGGGCGCTGATATGGGACCGTTTGGTCCCGAACAGGATTCGGGTGAAAGTTCCGGCATAGCATTCGGTGGCCAGATTGTATTGCGAAAGTCGAGCATGACCGAGAGTGGCTATCAAATAAATGAGCTACCAATGCTCCGATCGGGTTGCGCAGGCAACTTGGATTACGGAGATAATGCGGATGATCGATGGCAAGCAGATAGATTTCCATCGATTGGAGGGGTATCTGGTCGGGATACGTTTGGACTGCCCATTCTATTGCAGGGCAACACGGGAATTCTCAATACGGGCTCATGTCGTGCAAATGTCTCCTGCGATAAACATTGTGGCATGGATACGGGTTGCAATGCTGGCTGTGCCGCAAGTCACTCTGGAGCTGCGGGTGGCAAGGGATTTGCTGGCGATCCACATAGAGCTATGGGTCTGCATGTCTGCAGCAACGAGTATATCAATATGATCATTACGTTTCTTATGGAAGTGCTGGGTATACTAGTGTAAGTATTTCCTACGAAACGATTCCTCAACAATTTTATATGTATAAGGAGGGTAACAGGAGGGTGTATTCTTGATCAGTTCAAGACCTAGAAAACTCTTGAGGTTCTTGCACATTCTGATTCAACTTGGCTCAAATCAGACATCTAGATCATTTCATTGCCGTTTGTGTCTCTATAATGTTTATTTCTAACTTTAGTATCAACTGCTTCTTCTACTTCCTGCAGCTTCTTTTCCATTTGCACCATCACGTTTTGGATAACGTTGGGCTACTACATTGTCCAGTTGCTGATTGATCTCAAGAATGCCGAACGCAATGTGCATGTGGCTGTTGGCATCGTCTTTAGTTTGTTAATCCTCGCCTTTGCCATCACATTGGTTACCCACACCGATGGATCCTGCCGAAATCGCGCTATGGCCCTTAGGAAAGGCATCGAGTCATCAGCTACCACCTCCATATCCAGCTGCAAGAAGTGCACCAAAACCGCAACCGCAGCGGCGAAAAGAACTTGCGCCAGCAAATGTAAATTGAGCTCCAAGCCAACCAAACTGAAACCCACAAGTCCAACAAAGCCACCAAAATCATCTAAACTGCTGCCGCCGAAACCACATGCCGTCAAATGCAAATCCGTTTGCCAGAAGCATACGCATAAAAAGTTAACACCAACGAAACCAAAAAAATTGGCACGCAGCTATACAGATTGTCAGGGTCGTGCCATCTTCGATAGATCCCGACGCAATTCCATACTCATTGAGATGAAACAACCGCCCACATGGCTCATTTGGTTGCGCGACAACGCTAACGAATTTTTCAACAGACAGTAATCCTTCTCTTCTTCCCTTTTTTTTTTATATCCTTATTCCCTCTTATTTCTCTCAGTCCCAAATTCATAGTCTTAGCCCCCTTTCCTAACATCAAATCGGCAATTAAGGAAAATAAACCCAAATATTGGAGCCACTTTACATTTGATCTCTTCTCGATTCTCATGGGAAATATTCAATTAATTGAAGCTGAGCTCTATTATCGGGGGGAGTGGAGTATCGTGTGATGGTACGTTTTTACTTAAGTAAGAGAAAAGTTAAATTGGGAAGGAAAGAATCTCATTTATTTATCATCATTTATTTATGATGGAATACTTTCTGTGGGAGTTGGAAACGATTACTCTGCAACCTTACCTAACTTCCTTAGTTACAAAGGGAACATTCTTTCCTAAAGACTTCCTACAATGAAGAAGTGGAAACATCTTCGATAAATCTTATCTACAACTACCACAATATCATCTATTATGGTAAGCATGTGGAGTTAGTAGGTGAAAGTAAGTAAGAAATGCCAATAGAAAGATTCACCAGTGTCCACACAGCTGGCAACCAATTGAGAGAATGTCTTAAGCAATCCACACTGTAGCTTTACTTTTCAATTCCTATCAATAAGTTCAATATTCTTCAAGGATAACTCGGAAATCACGCTTTAATTTCAGGTTAAGAGTAACATTTACTGAGGTTCCACAAAATCATCCTCAATGAATCCGAGTTCAAAAAGAATTTCTCTATAAAAATTCGGAGTTTCTAGCACTTCCGAGAACTAAGCGGAAGTAACAACACATATACGGAGTTGACTTATAAGTAAAAAAGCAACAGATTATAATTACAGCTCAAAATAGATTACTTATAGTGAGTGGAGACTAACTCCATGAACTTCAAACAGCAGCGATTCCTTACTAACTGACTTGGATGATTCCCTTATGCCTATTCTTATTCCGAATATTAGGGAACTATCAGGAGATCATCCGTCTTTATTTTTAAAGAGTTGCATAGCGTTTACAGGCTTCAACTAATGGGGAGAAGAAGAACCAGTCAGAGATTTGGTGGTGGATGTCTTAAGTGGGCAGTAGGATGACTCCCTCTGAAAAACGGTTCTTTAAGAAGGACAGGAGGTTGGGTTTAAGAAGTTACTTTATTTGGAAGTTTATCCTCTGTGCTGGCAGATGGGAAAGGGAAGAGTGTGTTAAATTGTATCTCAAGTAGGAAGTAGTATGTCTGTGATAAAGGGTGTCTCAAGTGGGAAGTCCCTGTGAGAGACTTGGCTATGTTTTACAGGTACCTTTAACTGGACGCTGGGTTCACCTAAAGCTCCGTCTAATGGGTAAGAGGACAAAAGGGTCATAAGTATGGTGAAGGATGTCGCAAGTAGAGAGGGAGGTGAATCAAGTAGAATGACGGTTATATCCCACATTTCTTTCCACCTTCAACTGATCCATCTTGAAACTTATTACTTACTGTTTGCACGCATGAGTCGAAGCAGCTCGCCAATCATCCACGTGGCGGAGGCGGGACCAATCCAAGCAAGACCCTGTGAACCAGCCTCAATGAAGACGGCATTAGCCTGGCCAGAACGACGTTTGTGCTTGAGACGCTTATAGCTGGAGGCAGCAGCTGCTGTTGCCGCTTCCGCAATCTGCTTAGACTCAATCTTGACGACAATGAGTGGACGACCCTCATACGAGCGTCCAATGTGTATGAGCTCCACAAGCTGTGTGTGTCGCATGCGCATCGTTTCCAGATACTTGAGAATGTCATCGTGCTCATAATACTTATTCCAGGTCATCGGAGGGGGCGTCACTGGATGCTTGGTAGGTCTCCGTGTGGTTGTATAGAGATACTGTTCCTTGGTGCGCTCATAGGAAATGGCCTTGCCCACATCAAAGATAAGCACCTCATGCGCAATACCCTCAAAATTGAGGGTGCCCTGAAAGTCTACGAGCATCTTGGGCGGCACAAGGACATCCGTGAGGCCTCTGTTAATAGGGATTCGAAATATTATTCCGTGTCTAATATCCAAATAATTAATTTATAATGTGCACTCGTTCATTCGTTCGTTCCTCCGTCCTTTTATCCGTCCGTTCAATCATCCGTCCGACCGTCCGTCCCTCCGTTCATCCGTCCCTTCGTTCATCCATCTGTCCGACCGTCCATTAATCCGTCCGTCCCTCCGTTCATCCGTTCATTTATCCACCCGTCTGTCCATGTGAGAGCTACAGTAAGTTAAATTAAAAAAATTGATTTCAATTCTACGCAAATTTAGTTGGCATAATTTTTTCCGCTTCCCTTTTTGATTTCGTAATTAAATAAAAACTTTTTAGCGACTTTTTCCTCATTAGTTACGCCCCTTTTAGCCCCACAAATAACTAAGAGCATCTGTAAAGCTATAGCCAGGAGTTTTGGCATTAATTACACATAACGAAGTCTAGACGTGTCCTACAAATTTCGTAACATTCGGATAATAAAATGAAGCAACACTGCGGCAATGTACAGAGTATCTCACAGTCGGGTTTGTTCGAGCGTTTCGAGGGTATTTAGTATGCAGTAATTTGTTAGACCTTGGATTACTGGGTACATTATAGTCGTGCAGTCCACTATAGTTGTTAATTACCTGAGACTCGGTCCCTTGAGCCACTGCATCTTGTTGCCATCCTCGCCATTTTTGAACTCCTCCAGCGCACGCACTTGAGGCTCATCCTGCGGCTTCAATCGCCATATCTGATACTTATCATAGCTGATCCGTCGTGGCACATCCGGCTTTGGTGTTGTGGGGCTTGTGACCAGCGCTTGCAACAACGGATTGTGCGTTGTGGTTGAGGTGATAGCACCACCCGTCGCATTAACAATGTGATGGGCCAATATGCCAATCCAGTTTTCGGCATTACGTAGTGGATCCACAATGGTCAAGATGGGCATTTGTGGCATTGTCGTGGTCGTTGTTGTAGTGCTCGTTGTTGAGGTTTTTTTGCGGCGTCGCGCCTTTGGATTGTGCGTGGCATCAAACCAGCCGGAAAACCACTCTATAATAGAGGCAAATAGAGAGAGATAGAATGAGAGGCAGAGAGAGAGAGAGAGGAAAAATCGTGTTAATCTTAGGCTTTATCGGGCCAAACGTGGCCTAGACTTGCTAGCTGCTCGCACTCACTGTGCAGAAAGCGTGGCGCCCCTTAAGACGACCCACAGACAACTGGGAAATCTGTGGAGGGGGTGTAGTGCGAGGGGCAGAGTGGAGACGGCACCCGTCGGGCAGCTGCTACCGTTAGGCACAACGCGAGGGGTCAGTGGGTCGCACCACAATTATCTGCTCAGTTGCCAAGCGTATGTTTACTTATGGCTGGCAGCGTGTCAAATTAAGAGCTTATTGCCTTCTCAAATGGTTGCTTTGGTAGAGACTGATCGACTGAGACATACCCTGTTCACCTTGATGTCTAAAGACTTGGAAAAGTTTTTGCAAAATCGCATAGAGTTGTTGGGAGTATATCTGTGTATACTTAAGGTATATAAAAAGTGATCGACTGGGAGATACCCTGTTCATCTTCAGGTCTAAAGGCTATGAAGACTGTATATAAAAAACGCATATATATGTTGTCAGGCGAACTATGTATATTAATGAGTATACAAACTTCTTCACAAAGTATATAAAAAGTGATCGACTAATAGATACCCTAAGCATATTGTGTTCTGAAGGCCAAGAAAAGTTTAATTTGAAAATACATACAGCTATTGTGAGGGTATATATTTATACTTATCTCAAACTATTTAAAGAATATAACAAGTGTTCGACTGACAGATACCCTGTTCAAATTGAGGTCTAAATACAAAGATATGTCTAGACATTAACTCAGACAGATGTTGTCTGGGTACATTTGCATATTCATCACTAACTTCTTAAAGTATATAAAGTGATTGACTTATAGATACCCTATGCAGATTGAAGTCTAACATACTGTTCAGCTTGAGGTCTAAAGATACTAAATTATAATACAGCAGAGTTGCAGCTCCTCATTCTACTTAAGTAAATAAGGAATTTAGAATTGGTCGGAATTGCTCGACTGACAGATACCCCGTTCATTTCACGATCAAAAGATGCATTCCCACACACGCATATACTGAAGTTATCTATGTACACATACTTATAGCTGTCAGTGAGATCATTTATTATCTTTCCACTAAAAGTAGATAAAAGAGAGTGTTCGACTAGCAGATACCCTGTATAGTTCTGAAACTAAAGCTATTAAGCTTGTGCGCACTCACGTATAAATACTTATGTTTAACAGTGTAAGCTCTTTCTTTAAATATCTAAATAAGTGGAGTCGACTAAGAAATACCCTGTGTAGGCTTAAAGTGTTACATACACATATGTATACGTATTGGGTACATATATTTATGGCTAGCAGTTTGACAGCATATAATTATGACGTTTATAAACTGTGCTCAACTGAAGGCGGAATATATAAGCTGTATAAACGAGTTGAGGAAGGCATCATCTTCAACTTGTTGCCTAGACTCTGTCCACTCCTAGCTTGACTCTCAATTCGTCTAACTCTCACTTTCTTGCAGAGCTCATGTTCTGAGCTTAATCTTTGAATGCAACTTGAATACTCACTGTCATAGTCATCCTCCTCCTCCACGTTCTCCTCGTTGGACGCTGGAGTTGTTGTTTTGCCAAAACCAAACCAGGACTCCAGCCAACCGGTTCGCTCTGAAACTGGCGTTGCCAATGGAGTCGGTGCCGGTGGAGACGTGGGAGCAGAAGGCGGCATGGCAGTGGTGCTGTCAATCTTCTTGGTGCGTCCTCCGAGACCAAACAAGTAACTGAACCAACTACCAATTGAACTGCCTCCATCCACCCGATCGTCATATTCCTCCTCATCGTCATCCTCCTCATCGTCATCGCTGGCCAAGTGATTGTGGCTGTGTGCGCTGTGATAGAACGTGTAGCTTGGATATTTGGGCTTCACCACACTCTGCTCATCCGATGAAGTTGAGAATCCATCAAAGAGTCGCGACATTGCCAGCTCTACGGGATAGAAAATCATGCGAAAGAAGCTACTGATGCCAGACTCTGAATCATCTGCCTCCTCCTCCTCCTCCTCGTCGTCGTCATCCTCGTCTTCGTAATCGTACTCATTGGAGTTCTTGTCGCCTCCAGTTGGGCGACGTTTGATGCGTTTTTTGCTTGTGCTCTGCTTGCTGCTGGAATCCGTCGCCTCCGGTTGCACTGCCTCCTGTTCCTGCACCTCTTCGGATGCCTCCTCTGTGCTGCTCGATGGAGTGGCTATTGCTGTGGTGGTGGTGGTGCTGCTGCTGCTGTTGCCTGTCGCCTCTTCCTCTTCCATGGCACCAAAATCTGCACCCTCCTCCGCGGAGCTGCTGTTCTCCTCTCCCTGCTCCTCCCCAGCTGGTCTCGCCGTGCTGCTGTTTCGTCTCCGACTACCACTGAGACGTTTAATAAGTTTGTTGGGTTTATCCAGCTCCTGATCGTAATAGGAATCATCATCATCCTCGTAATCCCCGCCTGTTAGTAGACTCAATAAATCAAAATTCGACTCGGCACTGCGTCTTCTCGCCTTGATCTTCTTGACATGCGGTTGCTCCTCGCTCAAATTGTGCTTGGAATGAAGTAGATGGACGGCCAGCGGCACACGATAACCGGAGTCACCATTCCCTTGGTTAGTTGTTGACTTTGTGGGCGTGGGATGCTGCTGCTGCTTGTTAATTTTGCCGCCACCTGCTCGTCGTGTGCTGCTGGGACGCCTCCGACTGTTGCCACCGGGTCGCGGTCTACCGCTGCTTATGGGTCTGGCTCCCGCTGATCCCGTATTGGCATCGACCACCGAGCGTCGACTGAGATGATGGGGCACATCAATGTAACCGCTGGACACGACAAAGGGTTGCTCATTGAAAATGGTGCCAGCAACTGTAGCCGTTGGTTGCGGCGGCATGTGCGGCTTCTCCAGCTGCGTGGCCAGATGTACAGTGGATGTTGGCGGTCTACTTGTCGTACGCTTGCCCAGCACAATCTGCGGTCCCGCTGTCGTTGTGGCCAACTTGTGGCCTGGCCGACGCTTTGCTGGTTTCCTTTTCTTCTTACGTTTGCCGCGTTTCGGCTTCGGAGTCTTGCTGGGTCCAAGGCGGGGTGGAGCTGTAGTCGTGGGCAGCTTCAGCTGATCGCTGATGGTGCCCCCGGAACTGCTGGTTACCATAACCGGAGGTGGCTTATGTGTTGGTAACTTATTGTTGCCCGAAGTTGTTGCCGATGTCTTCTTGGGCTTTTGCAAGCGAATGATATGTGGCCGAGCTGTGGTCAATGTTGGAGCTGTCCAGCCGGGTGAGGACAACACGGACTGGGATTGAGCTGGTGCCTGTGGTTGCGCCTGTGCCTGCCCAGCACTCAGTGGACATTGTTGCTCGTATTTCTGACTTAACGCTTGCAAATCGGCATCGTATTGTTCCTTGGTCACATAAATGGCAATGCCATCGCTGTCATTGCCCGATCCAAGCCAGGTCTGCGATTTGGTATTGCGTCCCACCTCGCTGATGGCATAAACAATGCCCGTTGCGGGATTTGTAAAGAATATTGGGAAGCTGGCATTGCTATTTGTTGTTGTCGTTGTTGTTGTTGTTGATGATGGATTGTCGGCGATTTCAATGACTTGACTCTCCACGTGTTCCGCCTCCAAAGGTGGCACAGATTCATAGACAAATGGTTGCTGCTGTTCCTGCTGCACTTGATCATCATCATCGCTAAAGAGATGAAAATCCAATTCCGATTTGGGTATCTCCTGTCGATAACGATAATGATAACGGGGCACATAACTCTCGCGACGCTGCCCGTTGGCCAGATGATCACGTGTCCATGTGCGAGTTTCGCGTAATAAACTGTCAAACTCCTCGGCGCTCGGATGATAACCGAAATCATAGCCGAGACACGACAGGCCCGACAAATTAGCCAACAGCAGACGCAGCATTAGCAGCTTTACAACTATGTGGAAGGCAGGCATTTTCAGTCCGTCAACGGATCGCGGTGCGGCAGAGAAGTAGCTCCAACTGGATTTAGTTGTTGTCGTTGTCGTTGTTGTTATTGTTATTGTTGAGCCACACGGATTCTTGGAATTAACGCGTAAGCAACCGTTTGCCTCCGAGTCTCGTTAACAAATGAAACAACGACCCAGCCCCAGACCTCGAAGACGGCGCCAAAGCGCCACTTGGAGAAACTCAATATTCCGCCCCGCACTACACCTCCCCCTTTCCCCTCCCAAACACCCCTTTCCACCTGGTCATATGAGAGTTTCGGCTGCTTGACTTTTGGCCGTAACGATTCAGTGAAGATGTTGCCCCGATGTTACTCGCTCTCGTCTAACTAACTCTTCCCTGCCCCCCAAAACCCACCCCTCCGCCCACTACCACCACCATCTGTCGAAAGTTCTGTTGTCGTTTAGATGCCCTACGATAGTCATCGAAGCATTGCAAATTGTCGATCTAATCACAGATGACAGTAGACAATGTTCCCACTGCACAGTGGCGCAACAACAGAACGTTTAACAAAAGTAGAAAGTTTAAGAATTCTATTTCAAAACTGACTTCTGGGACTAACACTGACTTTAGTCCGATTCATCGCATGCAAATGAACTATAAGCCCCGGTATCTTAAATTCTATATTAATGTTCAATTTCGATAAGCATATACATACACCTTTAGTACACTGCGAAATAACCTTAGAATTCTAGATTTAAGCAGGTATACACCTTTATATAGCATGTTACTGAATTGTCGACACGAAACAATATGAAATTTTTGATATTTTTACAGATGTGAGAGCGTCAATCAGGCGTTAAATAATATGTTATCAACAGGAACAAGGGAAATAAATGAAAGAGATAGAATTTCGTAGAGAAACGTAATAAGGCATTTCCTGTTTTGATCGGTATGATTGTACATATTACTTAAATAATTTGATGGTCAATATTCGATTAGTGATCGGTTTTGTGAAAAACAGCTTAATATCTTTACATCACAATCAAGAGCCAGCAAATTCATCAGTTCACTAAATGAACAAGTGCGGACAACTTAGCATTTGCCTATTTCAGGCGCAGCCAACTCATCAGATGCAACAAAATTGTCCACGTAAGATTTGCTGCTTCTATTTACAAAAGACGTGTGGCCAACTTCAAGTGTTTGCTTAAGCATTATGTGCCCCCAACTTCACGTAAGCATGCACTGATATTGCGCAGCCAACTTCACGTGTTTTTAAATCATTAGTTGCAGCTCACTTCACTCTGCAATCTCGCGTAGCCAATTTGAATCAATAATCACGCGCTGCCAACTACAAGTATTTTAAATTGAATTATTACGTGCAGCCAACTTCGCACAGGCATTCGATAGGCACGCGTTGCCAACTTCACGTTATTATCAATCGTTTACAAGTCATTGCTAATTGTAGTTATTATGAGGATCTAGTCCACATTGTATCAGTTTATAATTGAGTGGCAATTGTTATCTGTTATCAATCTATCTATTAGCAGTATTAGCACTCTGACTTATGGCTACAATTTTAAATTCAATTGACTTGACAAATCAAAAACTCTATTATGAATGGCTGCAACTCCACTCAAACAGGTGGGTTCCACTGTGCAATGCAATTGTGTATAAGCTGTTTGTCAGTTGGCTGGTTTTTTTTTTCTGGTTGCACGTTATGCTTGCAGCATTATGCTGTCGCATGGCAAGTTCTAGTTTTTGGAACGCAAACGCATCCAAGAAACTCGTCGCACAAATGCGACAGGAAACTCGGTCAGTTGTACAGTGGGGTAAAACGGACCAACTAAGACGAATTAACTAATATTGCCGGAAATAATACAGTAGTCTATCGATGCAGTTTTTAGATTTGTAGAGCATAAATTAGGGTATTCCCTGAATGTTTTCTTAATTGTTACTTTGCGGCTCAACAGCTGCAGAAGAAGAGAGGCCAAGTTTCAAAGCTATGACTTCTATGAGATTATAGAGAGCAAAACAAACTACAGAATATAATCGAATTTGATGAACTACAAATTTAAATATTCAATATACATATATTAATACAAAATCAATAATTTGTGCCACTGTAAGAAGTTAGCTGACCATCAACTGGCCGCAGGACGTTTGCAACAATGTAAGATACTGGTTGGACGTGTCCATATTCAGCTGCAATCGCAACTATCAGTTAAAACGTAGAAAAATATTTGACAATCGTTGCAGACGCACACAAATGCACACTGGATCCATCATCTGGTGGCATCTTAATTGTTGAGAGGTCGGAGTTGATCTTTCTTTCACTTTCTACACATTTATTCTGCCGTTGAAATTGCCGCCCTCGGAGCGGTGCCTTTGACTTTCGCCGTTAACGTCAGACCCCCGTTAGCCGTTGTGCCCTTTGCTCCTACCTGGTTAGTACCCAACACCGCCCCCCCTCCCCCATCACTCCATTGGTTAAAAAGGTAAGTCACAGCCAAGGTTTGACTTTGTTTTAGAAAACGTCGTACAAGAAGTTGATGTCACCAGACAACAACAGCTATAGTAATAATGATAATAATAATAATAACAACAATAGCAACAGTATATTTAACAAGTTTTTACATATACTATACGGTAATTACTCGAGCGTCACTAAAAAACGTTTAAGCCGAAACGACAAGTCACAGCATAAGAGTACGACAGCTAGGGATGGACGCGTGACACATTTAAGAGCACAGAAAAATCGAGATCTAGAGACGGACGCGTGACAAAGTTAATCACAGAAGTGACACACAGCTAGAGTTGACATCGTGACAGAGCACAAATAGTTGATTAGGCAGGAAGTCTTATTTGAAGAGCAGGAAATTATAATTTAAATGCTAGAAATCTCATTCATTTATGCTTAAAACGTGTAAAAAACAATCCAATTAAATAAATTCGTTTGTTAATTTGATGTAATAAAACTACAGCAATTATGAAGTAAGTCCAAGAAAATACTTGCATTACTATATTGGAACATGCCTATGTTATAACTGTTATATGATTTCTTGAACATAAATATGAAAAACATATCTTTAATTTGTAGAACAGTCTTAATTGAGTTTTCATAAAGTTAAGAAAAGCCAAAAGAAAGTATTACTGGAGCCCATCTCTAGACACATACAGAAGATATAAGACATAAAGAGAGAGAAAAAAATATAATGAGAGAAAGAACATGACTATTGTGCGGATGAGCAACAGTAAATAATAATAATAATTCAGGTACTCACATATTTTAATTACACATGATCCAAGTTGCCAAGAGCTCCACAACTACAATATACACATAACAACCCAACGGATATATATGTATGCATATGGCTGAAATTCAAGTACTATTAAAATATAATTTATATGATTATCAACAAATAGTGAAATGTAGCACACATGCTTCACTTCAAGTTCGGGGGAAAAAAACCCGAATGAAAAGTGCTTAATTAGAGATAGGGGCAAGGGAATTATATATTATTGAGCATTTGACAAATATTTGATGTTTGATAAATATTGCTTTTCAAGTAGAACTAATCAATGTGAAAGTACCGACTGTTGCCAATTACATATACAAACATATATATATATATATATATAACATATATATATATATATATATATATTGTACCCTGTACGATGTGAATAGCAAAGCAAGCAAATACACTTGATTAGTATCACAAGGCAAGTTCATATAAACGTCAAGATATTGTTCAAGACCCGTACGTTCTGATAGCCTGAATGCACTTTAGACATACGTTTTAGGTATCTTCTAGTCGTACACATCTACAGTAATTTTTTTTCGGTTTTTTTCATGCGTCAATTTTACTTTCACTATATATACTATAATTCTTAGGAGGTCTGCTAGAAAACGAGCTACAATCGAGTGTGCTCGCCTTAGAGATACCCGGTAAATATATACTGTATACTTTCGCTGGGGATTCTCTAACATTATAATAGTGCTCTGATAGCATTAATAAATAATATAACAAAATGGGTTTGTAAATAGTAATTCATCATTAAATTCTGCTTTGATATTTGTTACTCACTTTAAAATATTAAATTCTACAAAATATTAAAAGCAAATTTCTGTGTTCTTCTTTTCAATTGCCTACCTATTGTTAATCATTCTAAAATCTAATCATACTTAATACTTTGCTAATACACTTTGTTTAATTTTTCTATATCTTTTAACTCTAGAATTTATTTCAAAGATATCAATGAGATCTTAAATCATGTAATCAGCGTCAAGTTCATAAGCTTCATTCTAGAGGATTAGAACAGAAAACTAATATCATTATTATCATGCAATTCTTAAAGTAAAACCAAGACAATTATTCACAGTTCACAATTGTTATAATTATATAGTTAGAATAAGTAATTAGCACTCACCGAAGCACAAACAACAATATATTCTAAATATGAAATCATAGTTATTTTAAGAGAAAAAAAAAACGGAAATATTTAATTGAAAACAATTTATTTAGCTCGAGTAACTTGACTGTCTAATCTATTATAAATAAAATGTATTAACTATTTATTTTTGTTAATTTCTATTTTCTAACAATGAAATTGCAGCTTATCAATTAGCGACTGAGCACTCTAATTATTAATAATTTAATAATTTAAAAGTTCATAGAAAATTTCCAAAAAAAAAAAAAAAAAGAAGTTAAGGTCAGGGACAAGAACAGGGCGGGTAGGGGGGCAAATCCAAAGGCAGAGTCACAATTCGTTTGCTCACTTTCAATTAATGTGTAAGCTGTGTGTGTGTGTGTCTATGGGAAGCAAGACTCTTAAGTGCCATCGTGTGTGTGTGTGTGTGTCTGTGTGTGAGTGTGTGTGAGTGTGTGTCGTCCAATCGCCATGGAACGAATGCATGCAATTCTTTAAAAGGCAAAAGGCGGCGTTTGCTTTAAAAATAAAATAAAATAAAATAGAAATGAAATGAAATGAAATGGTTCATTAAAAGGTCCGTTTATTGTACCATATAACAGCACAACAGAGCCAACATTGACGTAACGAATTGCAAATACCCTGGCAATACTTTCTAAACACCACAGAGCAAATCTAGTTCAAAAAAAAAAAAAAAAAATAAAATAAAATAAAATAAAATAAAAATAAAAGCAGAAAATTAATTTTCTTTTTTGTTGTTTGTCAATTGCCGCCAGGCGAAACGTTCATTTGTCTTATAAATACTTTCAGAGTGATTGAAGGGCTGCCAATGTGTTGGCCCATTGCGCACATGACTACCTGATACCCTGTAAGAAAGTGGGAAATAAATAATAAAAAAAAAATGTTACTTTTAAGATTTTTATTGCTTGCTTTAATTAGATTAAAAGTTATTTATAAGCTGATATAAATACTAAATATAAATATCTAAAGAAATTTATTTAAATTAAGATTTACATATATATTTTAGGTATTTTAGGATTCTTGTATTTGAATTAGTATTCTTATTTTATGTTTATAACGAGTTTTACACTTCCGTCAAGTTCCCTGTAGAAAAGCTCCATTTCACAATTTTGAATTGCTTGCAATTGGTTGGATACCCTGCAATACCCTAATTACGGTGGCATCAACAAAGCCACCCCGCCTTCTCCTCAGCTGATGCCCTGCCGATGCGATCTTGGCATCAGCGGAATGACAACCTGTTGGACAGCCGCTCAATTGGACGCACGTAACGTTGCGGCAGCGTCAACGAGTCGTGGGCCGAGACGGCGTCTGGCAGGGGGTGGAGGTCTTGTGTGAAGGAGAGCGGAGGGGGGAGGGGGGTGCGACGGGCTGGGGATTTGTGGGTGTACTAAAAAACCGGTTGAGACATTACAACAGATTCTATTGGGCAATGCGTAAAATGAACTTGAACAAGCTGGGCGACGTCACAAATATTTTTATAATGAGGCATCCCACGGATGTCGCGACATCTGAAGGAGTGTGGGAGTGTGGGCAACGGAGAGTGGAGTGGAGAGAAGCGTGGGGTCAAAGAGAGACAAGCGCCAAAATTGTGGCCGCAAAAAAGTTACGGCGTCACGATTACGGCAACAGCAGCAGCAACAGCGTCAAGTCAAATGCTGAAGGCAGCTGAAGCTGAAGCAGAAGCGGCAGCAGCAGCGGCAGAGATGGCGGCAGCGACGTCAGCGTCAATGCGAGCCGGCAGCGAATACGGGCACCGTCAGTCTTGATGATTTCGTGAAGCGATTAACACACACGCTGCGTTCTGAGCCATAAACCGAAACGTCTCAAACGCATCCGTATTCGCAACAACAACAACAACAACAATACATGACACAAATTGGCAACAAGGAGAAGCAGCAGGAGAATAAGTGCAACAATAACAACAACAAGAACAAGAACAATGACTGCAACTTAATGCAGACGCCAATAAAAATAAATCATTAACAAAAACCCAAAAAAAAAAAAAAAAAAAAGCAAAAACAAAAAACCGCCAAAAGAATTTACCAAATTACGCGTCCATTTATTTTGCCCGCAGTCTCGTGCATTGACCGAGTTTGTGTAGCAGCAACAACAACAACAACAACAGCAGACAGTACAACAGCCACAACAACAACAACAGCAACAACATGGATGCAGAGGTGTGTAGAGTGTGTTTATAATAGCTTATGTACTTGTTTGTGCCAAATAATTAAAAAAATTCAAAACACAACAGAGAAACAAACAAATTTCTGTTCAATTTTTTGAGATTTTCTTCTATTTTTTTTTTTTTTTTTGGGTTGCCTAAATTAAATGATGCACTTTAAATTGCACTACGCCTATAAATATATGCAAGTGTTTGCCTAGAAGTAACTGTGACGAGCTGAAACCAGTTAGGTGGCTATGATACTAAAAGGAAAAGCTAGAAACGCAACTTCGTTTTCATTTTCCAAAACGTAAAGTCAAGTGCAAATACTATAGCGTCAGCATCCATAATAATAGCAAAAACAACAGCAAACATAACAGCTATAATAAAGAAAAAAAAAATAAATAATAATAATAACAACAACAACAACAACAACAACATTAAGCAGCACTCAAACAGTCGCAGCTGTTGCACATGTCAACAGAGGCGTCGTTTTCTAGGGGCACTCAACGTTTTATCTATCAGATACTTTAGATGATTCATGATAGAACTTACAACTTAGTTAATTGTGCGCTTTGCACTCTATAAGTTGTTTGGATTGTATCTTTGAGATTGAGAATAAGCTCAAGCTAAAAGTAAAATCAGTTTCTATATTGGTAATAGATTATGGCTTGTATATTGAATATCTGAACAACTTAACTTGAACAGATTCATTGTAATTTAATAAACAGAAATATGATTATAAAAAGTGATTTATATTAAAACTGTAACTACATTTGATGTGACTTTAAATACATTTAAGCAATTTATAATAGTATGATCGACTTGAAATTTCCATTTGGAAAATTGATAATATTTAACAACACTTTAGATATTATTAACAATATTTGAATGCTTAAAAGTCTTAAAGCAGGCAAAGTACACATAGACTGACTCGATATAGATATGTCCTTCTGTTTCTATAGACATAAGTCTCTCGATTTCACACTTTTATAAGTCTTTTTTGCTTTATCCGAACCAGACAGCTACGATCAGTACTATATCATATAGCTATCACATATAAAAAAAAAACTATTTTGTATCTTGAGCTAGTCAGTCAAATGAATTAATTATTAACGCTTTTATATGCTAATCCAAAGTCTGATTCAAAGCAACGATTGGCAACATTTGAAAAGTGAATATGCAAATAGTTACTTAAAACAAATGAACAGGTTATACAAAAAATCAACAGTTAATTTAGTTTGCTTCTATATATACTTTAAAAGGCATAAAAAACAATGAAATATTGTTTATAAAAAAAAGAAAAAAAATACATCATCAAAATTCAAATACATCAGATAGATTTTGAAATACAAATTCAAATTTAAAGTCATTTAATTGTATAATAATAAAAGTTTAATAAGTCTGTCTTGCTTTTAAGCCATGTTAATTGCAAAATGTTTATAAAACAAACTAGCAACACATTATATATATAGTATATATATAGTTAATACAATATATATATATATATATATATATGTTAATATATTCAATATATATACATTTAAATATTTAACAACAATTTTATGAGCACTAAAAATCCATATCGAGTTAGTTAAATAGTGCAAAGTTCTCAGTTATAAAATGCACATTACAAAAATATGAGCTAAGTTCTATTATATAAATTGATAATTAACAATTTTTAGCAATTATTATTGCTATAAATATTTAACACAAATCTAACTTATATTAATATAAAAATGATCATAATTAAAATCGGAGATTTCTGCTTTGTAAAATAACATAATTAAAAGTTACAAACAGTGTAATAAAACTCATTTAATTTTCATTTGTATCCTCTGCCTGTGGTATGTAACTTTATATATGCTCGACGAATTTAATTATCTTAATTTATTATAAAATAAACCAAATTCTTTAGTTAAAGTACATTTCCTTACTAAATACAACATTTGTGAGATTTCCGGTAAACGATATTGTCATTCTGAATAATAATAAGAGAGCGTAGCGAACATTGAACTCAATCTCAAACCTCCCCGTCCAGCTGCCAATAGCAGTTATTACCGTTAATCAGTTGACTACCATGTCCATCCCCCGTTGCAGAGTGACAACGGACAGCACACCACTGCGTCAAGTGCTGAAAACCTTGATGTGCATGGAAAATTTCCACTCAAAGACATTGAATTGAGTTGAATAAGGCGGCGACAAATGAATAACAAGAATACGTATCTATATACAGAGGTGGTCAAAAGTATTTACACAACGTATAAAATTTTACACATTCAACTTTGTGAGCTTTTTTATTGTTGTTGCTGATAGCGATTTGCCGAAAATTTGATTTTCTTGGAAAGGTTGATCTATGAAGAAACACATGAAAAAAGAAAGAAGAAGAAAACTGTCCATACGTACAAAATAGAAGCAAATGAATTGGTACCTGCAAGTAGTCAAAAGTATTTACACACATTTTTTTCGCGACAAAAGTATTTACACAATACAAATAATTAATTGTTTTTTGGTATTCCTTTGAGTAAGTGCAGTTGTGAGTTGAAATATTTAAATTTTGAGCTTGTCATGTAATTCTGTGTTTTTATTTTAGAAAAAATACTTTACAAAATGGTTGAAACAAAGGAGTTATCTATTGAGGTTAGGTGTGAAATTGTGACTAAATTCAAAAGCGGTATTTCGGCGTCAAAATTATCTAAATACTATAAAATATCACGAAAAACCGTGTATAATTTAGTTAAAAAAAAAGACACTCAAGGAAATTTGGAAAACAATAAGAGATCTGGACGTAAATTGATCATGAACGTAAAGGAATGCAGGAAATTGTTGGGTGTAGTCGTGGAAAATCCTAGAATAAGCCCAATAAAAGTTGCAGCAGCATCAAAAATGATAATTGGCAAGAAAGTTAGTGATGCTACAGTGCGTCGTAGATTAAAAGATATCAATGTAAAAACATATGTTGTCCGTAAAGTAATCGATATTACGCCGACAAATCAAGCAAAACGACTTGCATTTGCTTTGGAACACAAAAATAAGCCCATAGAGTTTTGGCACAACGTATTGTGGACAGATGAGTCCGCTTTCCAATTCCAGGGCTCTTTTGCTAAGCACTTTATGCATTTACCACGATCTCAAAAGAATATTGCTGTGCAGCCACTCAACAGATTTGGTGGTGGCTCAGTAATGTTTTGGGGATGCTTCTCCTACTATGGATTTGGCGATTTAGTACCGTTGGAGGGCACTCTAGATCAAAGCAAGTACATTGATATTTTAAATGATCATGCCTTCGTCTCGGGAAATAGATTATTTCCAACCAGTGACTGGATTCTGCAGCAAGATAATGCTCCGTGTCATAAAGGACGGTTACCCACAACATTTTTAAGTGACGTGGGTCAGGAGGATCTGCCTTGGCCTCCGCAGAGTCCTGATCTAAACATTATTGAACATGTTTGGGCCTTTATTAAGCAGCAAAGAACCATCAATAAAAATCGCAAACGAGATGATACTATCAAAGAAATTAAAGACATTTGGTCAACATTGACGGCTGAATTTGCGAGAAGTTTGGTTGCATTAATTCCAGACAGGTTGCAAGCTGTCATTGATGCTGAAGGTGGCGTAACAAAATTTTAAATAAGTTAAAACTATGTAAATAAAAATACAAAATAAAAATCTTAAATTAAAATCTTAATTTAAGTTGAAAAAAATTAGTTCAAAGTTCTGTGTAAATACTTTTGTCGCGAAAAAAATGTGTGTAAATACTTTTGACTACTTGCAGGTACCAATTCATTTGCTTCTATTTTGTACGTATGGACAGTTTTCTTCTTCTTTCTTTTTTCATGTGTTTCTTCATAGATCAACCTTTCCAAGAAAATCAAATTTTCGGCAAATCGCTATCAGCAACAACAATAAAAAAGCTCACAAAGTTGAATGTGTAAAATTTTATACGTTGTGTAAATACTTTTGACCACCTCTGTATATATATATATATATCTGCATGTATATATATGTATATATGAACATACATATATCATAGCATTTATGGTGTATAGGGCCCATTCCCTCCCCCCCTTAATAACAGATTATATTAGAGTACTTGTATAACAATTGCGAGGGAGAATTGCCATGAGCATTTTATAGAGTGAGCGTGATCGCACATTTCGCTTATCATAGGGTATTTTTCCTTAGCATATTTTGACCAATATTCCAACACTTGTTGTTATGTTATTGTGATGCCAATAAACGTGCGAGAAAAACAGCAAGTGGAACAACGACAACAACAACAACAACAACAACAACGACAACACAATTTATATCGCCTGCCTTTAAGTGTTTTTTTAGTAGCTGCCGATAAGCGTCACAAAAGTGCTGTCTAGATTTACACAAGGCGCTTATAAAGCACAGAGACCCACTTCTAATAGGCGTCCTCTTAGACAGACCCCCCCCCTACAACACCGTCTCACTCACTCTCTTTCCGCCTTACCCCTTCAACCATATCACACTGCACACACTTAGCCATCGTTGTGACACTTGAGCGTATCGTGTCGTATGCCGTCACAATATCACCTGCAATCCTTCCTTCACCCCCCCCCATCCCCCCTACAATGCAGCCTGCCCTTTTCCACTGCTTACGCCTTCAGGTTGAGCACTGATCCTCATCAATTATACGACGCGTTGTACCGCAAACTCAATGGTGGCGGGGAGGCACTGAGAATAGTTTGCAATAATACGTTTATAATTTTATTAATTTATTAATGAATTTCATATGCTGCTTGGATCAATTCATGGCATTGCCCCGCTATAAATAATAACTAAAGTGTCATTTCAATTTATTGCTTTAAACATAATGTCAATCATTTATAGACTCAACTAACTCAACTTTATTTATATGAATATGTCTCATATATATATATATATATATATACATATATATACTTCGCATTCATTCATAAAGACAGCAAGCGGAATGAAAGTGAAAGTGCTCGACTGGCAGATACTCTGTAGCCAGTTGCAGTTAGTATGAGAACATATTAAGAATATATATTGAATGTGTTATTAAATATCATCTAACATTTGTTAGCTATGAAATGGCAATGTTTTAGGCACAACTGATCGACTAAAAGATACTACGTAGTCAATATTAAGGCATAATTGGTTTTTTTTTTTTTTTGAAATAAGCAATGATATTAAATGGAAACTGCTACTTTGTTATATCTGGATGCAAGTGATCGACGAACAGATACTCTGTAATAGTAAAAATATATAGTAAAATTATTTAAAATACTTTCTGCTGTCGGCTAGCTACTTTACAATATGTTTCTTACTTCCAAGCTTATGATTATAGCAAGAGTGTTAGACTAGCAGATACTCTATAACGCTTCAAGATTAAGATTACGGCAAGTGTTTTCGACTAGAAGATACTCTATAGCGTAGATGAGTATAAGCAAATACCTTCAGCTAGCTATAAGAAGAATTTACAGGGTATGTGCGTAATTATACGTCATATTATCAACAAATAGGAATTAGTAAATATGCACATTTAATATGAATCTTTATCATTTCCATATGAACATTATAAACTAATTCAAATTGAAAACTGCAATAAATTAATTTTCTTTAATTATTTCAATCTCGATCATAACAATCAGCTCCCAAATTGTCTGCATAGTTTTAAGCAATTATAAATATTTATACTTAAATACTACTGCACGTTGTTGAGCTTAATCTAGTCATGCTTTTGATATCGTTATCATTATACTGACATGCCCAGACAGTTAGTATCCGTGAGATACATTTGCATGCATTGCGAATTGAATTATCTTGTTTGTTTTTGGTTTTTGTTTTGTAATTTCAATGAAATTGTTTGAGTTTCTTGCATTTTATTGAATGTACCTTGAGCTGTGCACGTTGTAGTTCCTTAATTGTTGTTATTATTTTTATTTAATTTATTTTATTTTTTATTGCTGTTGTGGCTGTGCCGATCTCGGGTTTATTCATATTGTTATAGGCACGCCTATGAAAATGGTTAAATTAATTAGTACAAAGACAATTGTGTTAACTGGGGAAAAACCAGACAAAATTCCAATCACAAATCATTAGTTTATCTATATACATATATAAATAATCGCACAATTATAAATCACATAATCTGCATATATAGAACAAGCTTCACTGTACCTAAACTAAAGAAAAGTGATTCCCCCGTGCTGTGATGAATCAAAACATTTAAGGGAAATACTTTGCCTTAAAATATTCAACAGCAAAGTCGGGGAATCACACTTAACATTGATTTAATTGATAAGAGATCTGATATAAACAATGGCAAACGGATTATGTCTGTTTCAGCTTAAATAGATTTATATATAAAAAAAAATATATTATAATTATATAAAAATAAAAACAAAACGTTATTAGGCATAATTTCTTTATTTATTTAATGATTACTGCGAGTGGAACTTGCTTGTTTGTTATTTAAGTTCATTTACCAGTTTTATCTGTTGCTTGAAATGTTTTAAATGAGACAATAAAAAACGGTTTCGAACCCGGAACTATTTGCCAAAAAATGCGGCAATTGAAAGTCATCAACTGTGTGTTTGCCACTGTCAATTGAACAGTTGCCAAAGTCGAAAAGACATAAAGAAAATAACTGATATCTACAGAATTGCTTTTGACTTTTCACCCACACAATTTCGCCTTTCCCTTGACATATGAAACAAAAAGGCGCCAAGCATCCCACAGGCAGCAGTTCAAAGGCATCCCAATCAAGGAAACAACTCCAACAATGCAAAGACAACGACAATCCCGGCCCAGGAAACTGAGGGAGCCACAACAGTAGTGAACGCAAAGCAGCCTGCAGATGACGAGGCGGAGTATCATCCACCCACAAGGTATGGCTAATGGAATGCACTAACAACTACCCAGGGCAAACTAACAGATCCTCAAGTATCCCGAAAGAATCCTTTTCCAACCTGCTTGTGTCCATGGGAATAACCTCACTCAATGTGAGGACTATCTAATCTAAGCCTTCCGAACACTAGAAATTAAATACATAAGCCCCTGTACCCTTTGGGTACCGGGTCTAACTACCACACCTTCTTCTATTATACCTCTAAGTGTAAACAAACTCAACTCAAGTCGACTAACAATTGCTGCACAAACATCATTTCAACATAACCAACTAACTAAACCTGGAACTGTCTGAATCAACTGTAACTGGCTTTAGTTAACTAAGACCTCAACACAATCGTAATCCCAATAGTTAGCAATTTCTAGCTAACTCTGAAACTGTCTAGCTGAACCCTAGAAAGACCTACACCACAGGGCACATAACTTATTCATGAATCAACTGTAACTTACTTTAGACGACTTAGGACCTAAGCACTTAAGCTGTAAGGAATTTCGGAAGTTAGCAAGTGAATGAATAATCCTGAAACAACTGTAACTTACTTCAGCCATTTATTGGACTTTAGGATCTTAGAACTTTAGGACTTGGACTAGAACTGCCGTCGGAAATAATCCAGAGACTCCAGAATTTCCTAAAAAAGCCTAAAGCTGTCTAGTCCATCAATTTTAAACGCAATCTCAGGATGTGATATCCGACTTCACTTGAGCAAACCAGAATTCAACCTCAATGAACTGCAATTTACTTCTGTTAAACAAAAGGCTTCAAGACTTTACTTGAACTAATAATTTCTATGAAACCCTGAAACTGTCAGATCCATAAGTTTCAATAAAGATCTTAAGCTTTAATCTTACACATATTTATAAGGCTTTACTTGAGCAAACCATGACTCAGCCGCAACCCCCTAAACTAACCCTAACATCGCAAACTGCAGCTAATCAACTAACACTTCCTGTCCAAGCCTGGAACTCTCTAACCCAACAATACCGGAATTTCTTTGATAATCAAATCTTATCAACCAATGGATTATACTTCGGTATAAACTACCCTATCAATTTGGAAAATGCTTTGGACATTGAACCCCACAATCGAGGGGAACCCCATGAACAACAAAAACCAAAATCAACACCAACTTCCTTCCTTCAACTAATAGTCCCTTGAGCTAACTAAACCCCACCAAAGTGGAGCTCTAACTAAAGCCATCAAAAAGCGAAACTAATCAACATTTGGAACTAAGCAAACTTAATCAGTTACTTGCAAATTTCCCAGGCTTACTTATGGATAACCTTCCGATCCTTTCGCATATCCAACAATACTCCTCAAATCCCCGATATTGTCTAACAACACAAAACCAGATCAAAGCAATAATACTATATGATATGATGATATATGATGATTTATGATCAAATGCAGCTATCTGGAGACCATTGTGCATCTGTTCAAGGGCAACATTGGGCCTGGACTCTTTGCCATGGGAGATGCATTCAAGAATGGTGGATTGATAGTGGCCCCATTGCTTACAGTTCTCATCGCCGTGATTTGCATACATTGCCAGCATGTGTTGGTTGTCTGCTCCAAGAAGATGCGCGATCTACGGGGTGATGAAGTCTGTGCCGATTATGCGGTCACGGTGGAGCAATGCTTTGAAAATGGTCCAATCAAGCTAAGGGGTTGGTCTCGCACCATGGGACGACTGGTGGATGTCTTCATCTGTGTCACCCAACTGGGTTTTTGTTGCATCTACTTTGTGTTCATCAGCACGAATGTGAAGCAGGTGAGTGAGCAACAGATGGAGATTTGATGATGCATCTAGACTGATCTCTTCATCCATTCAACTAACTGCATATGGAAGATAATGCAAGCGTATGGCATTGATATGAATGTCCATCTGGTGATGCTGTTGGCCTTTGTGCCCGTGCTGTTGAGCTCGTTGATCACGAATCTGAAATGGTTGACGCCCGTGTCGATGTTCGCCAATGTATGCATGGTCCTGGGATTGGCGATAACGTTGTACTATGCGTTAAAGGATGGCTTGCCGGAGGTGTCGGAACGCGCCTACTGGACGAGCGGCTCCAAGCTGGCACTGTTCTTCGGCACCGCCATCTTTGCCTTTGAGGGCATTGCTCTGGTGATGCCGCTGAAGAATGCCATGCGTAAGCCTCTCCAGTTTGAGAGCACGCTCGGTGTGCTCAATGTTGGCATGTTTCTCGTCTCCGTCATGTTCATGTTCGCCGGTTCCGTTGGCTATATGAAGTGGGGCGAGCACGTTGGCGGCAGTCTAACGCTTAATCTGGGCGATACCATGTGAGCAATTCTCTAGACACCATTGCAGATGGACGCGTGACTCACGAGCGCTCTGTCGTGACACGCGCCCATCTTTAATACACTCAAGTGCATCGTTGATCCCTTACATTCAATCCCTTTCAATCAGCCTGGCACAATCGGTCAAACTGATGGTCTCCACGGGCGTCCTTCTCGGCTATCCCCTGCAGTTCTTTGTCGCCGTCCAGGTCATGTGGCCAAGCACCAAACAGATGTGCGGCATCGAGGGACGCTCCCTCTCCGGTGAGCTGATCTTTCGCACACTGCTCGTGCTCGTAACCCGTAAGTAACATGTTAAGGATGATCGGATATGCTTAATCCCAACCATAAAACATTTAGTGGCCATCGCGGAACTAGTGCCCGCCTTGAGTCTATTCATCTCTCTGATCGGAGCACTCTGTTCAACGGCATTGGCTCTGGTCTTTCCGCCAGTGATTGAGCTAATTGCCTGCAGCGAACCCAACAAGGGACCGGGCATCTGGATTTGTGCAAAGAATCTCATCATCTTGGTGTTGGCCCTGTTGGGCTTCTTTACCGGCTCCTACGAGAGCCTCAAGCAGATTGTCAAGCACTTTGGCGAAGAGGAAGTCCACTAAATGCCATCTCGAATAGCCCAATCATTGACCGATTTGATGACATAACTTAAGCATCTAAATACTATATCTATGATATATGAGAATTATTTAAAAATTAGTTGTAACTTGCCCTCGATTGTCTAAGATTGTTTTTTTTTTTTTTTTTTTTTTTGTGATAATTATATTTTATAAGTGTAAATAAATTATGAAACGTCCTCGGGCCGTCAACCAAAAGCAACAGAATGTTTTCTTAATTTATTATTATTGTAATTTTCTATTTCTAAGATTTCAACTTTGATTTATTCCAACGATCTTTGCTTTCGTCTCTGAAGTAAGTAAATTATGCAATTAGTTGATTAGTTGAGTTTCCTTAACAAAACTAACACATTTTGTCTTTAAAGACATTAATTGATAGCATTTAAGGTGATTAACATAGAATTTAACTATGCTTAAGCCACAGAAATTAACAAGCGACCAGTGTTGGAAAATAAAACATATTTTAGTGGGATAAAACAGAAAACAAATGCAATTAAGCAAATAAATCGTTTTATTTCAATTATTCTTCTCTTATATATATACTTAACATCTATGCGACCAGTGTTGGCAAACAATAAATGGTACGGTGGCAGGAAACAGGGAGCTGAAATGCTTAGGATACTTAACTTTAATGCAATTCGTCGCAGCACTTGATGTAGTATATAATATGTATAAATATGAAATATATGCGACCAGTGTTGGAAAACAAAAAAATTGTAATGGGTTAAAACCGAAGACAAATGCAATTAAGCAAATAGAGAGAGAAAACAAGAAAGGTGAAAAGAAATAAAGCGTTTTATTTCAATAGTTCCTATACGAATACAAAACATAGGCGACCAGTGTTGGCAAACAATAAGTGGTACGGCAGAAGAAAACAGAAACAGAGAGATACTTTACTTTAAAGAAATTCTTCGCAACACTTGAAGTATAAATACACACATATGTATAAGAATTCAAAATATATGCCACCAGTGTTGGACAACAACAAATGCTTTAAAGGAAGAAAACAGAATAGTACAGAAATACTTTATTTTAATTTAAGCACTTGCAGTAAATTTATAAATATATGACAAATAAGGAGAATTCATAATGCCAGTGTTGTAAAACTAACAAATTGGGCCTTTAAGAGAGAGAAACCACGATAGAAACTTCAAGTGTTCATTCAAATAGTTGAAATCACTCAAAGTTTATAGCAGAGTAAGAAAAACTCAGCTTTAATTTCAATATATTTGTAATTTTCAAAAAGGTTTCAAAAATATTTCGATATACATATTAATATATGTATTAATGTTACCAATAACAATAAGCAATACAAACGATTGACACAACATGTGACACAATATGAAAGCAATTTATGTTTATCTGCTGACAAGGCAAACAGTATCATTCAGAATACGATAACTACAATACTTTCCAAATACCAATCACTTATTACCATTATTATTATTATTATTATAATCTGATTAGGTGAGCAATCTATCGATTCGATTAATGCGATTTCGCAATCGTTCTGCGTCTGCTTTATGGGTAAAGGAAACAGATGGAAATCAAGCGAAAGATTGCAAACATTTCAATTGGCATGCTCCCGGAATTCCATGCTATAGTACATGATATATGGCGTACAATGGGCAAATTGATTAGCTGTTTACCCTATAAATTAATCGCATGCGAAAGAGAATCAATCTAATCGAAATCGTTTTGCCATTGATCGCGAATCGAACCCCTTTCAAATGGGTCACAACAAACAGCCAAATAAGCAGGCTTCCATGAAGCAGTGCTCAACTGCAAGTTACCCTGTACAATGTGTTCTTCAACAATTGTGGGATTTTTTATACCCTGTACAGGGATATATTAACTTTGAAAAAATTAAGTGAAAAAATGTCCGTCTGTCTGTCTGTCTGTCTGTCTGTCTGTCCGTCTGTATGAACGCGTCGATTTCAGCAACTATAAGAGCTAGAGTCTTCAAATTTGGCATGAAGGTTCCTCTATACCGTCCGCAGATCAAGTTTGTTTCAAATTTTGGATACCTCCCCGCCTTCCCACGCAAATCGATCAAAACTCTTTATACCCTGTTAACAGCATATATTTCTAAACGTACACATTTCAAATTTAACAGGTGTTTAAAGAATACTGTTCTGAAACATATGTGAAAGTTTCATAAAGATCGATACACGAATAAGAAAGACATTCAGAAAATAAAGTAGAAAGAAAATCTTTGAACATTTTGAAATGAATCGCACTGCTTTGCCAACAATTAGAATTTATAGGACGCTCACAGCTGCTAGCTTTTGCTAGTGAACACTTTCTCGCTGAAAAGCTGAGTGTTGTGTCACTTCAAATGTCATATTGCTTGCCGACAATTAGATTGCAAGTCTAAACGTAATGTATGCAGAGATTTGTATAAAATAATCAATTAATTGTGATGTTTTAAATATTGAAAATTTAAATAATATTTCCTATGTCTAAGTTACAAAGTTATTATACTTACAAATGCTCATAGATGCAGCAGAGAATTGTGAATCGATCTGTTGTTGTTGCTGTTGTTGTTGTTGTTGTTGCATTGTTAGATTGATAGTGCTTCCGTTAAGCATTTGGCCAGCGGCTTATATAATCCAATTGTGCAATTCCGTAAACATCGAACGATCGTTGATTGTCTGCCAATAAGCGCCATATGAAAGAAAGTCCAAACGGCAAGTTATGAATTCGATGCAATTCATTTAACTGGCGCTATGCACAAGTAATAACAACAACAATCAATCAGAGCTGTAAAGAATTGAGAAAGATAGAGAGAGCGAAAGAGAGAGAATGGGAGAGAGAGAGAGAGAGGGGAGGTGGCATGGCAGGTGTAACTATCACGAACTTGTTGTGCTTTAAAATTCATGCTCGACCGCTGAACGACCAAGAATTTGAAATTTGTCCGTCATATCAACCATTTCCATAACCATAACTATAGCCATATGCCATATTTCAACTTACCCACCCCACATCAACGCCCCCCCCTTCCCATCATTTATTTTGTTGTTGTCTTTGTTTTTGTCGTTCGATCGGCACGTGCATAAATTGCGCATACGCCGCATTGCACGGCAAATCCTTGAACTTGCGACGTGATGGACCTTCTACAACAACAACAACAACAACAACAACAAAAGCCCTCATCATTTATACAATTTCAATTTCTATTTTCATTCTATATTCATTCACTTTCTTACTCGCATATGTAAAGTATGCACTGCTTTCATTTGATGCTTCAGGAAGCTGAAACTGAAGCTGAAGCTGAACGATTGCGTGCACAGCGGGATCTGAACTGACATAACAACTTGAAGTGAATGGGCATAGTTAAATTTACTGCAAATATAATTATCATTTGCATTTAATATGTTTGTCAACTTGTAAACAACATTTATTTTAGCAAAACGATTTATTTCTCTGCAGTTTGTCAGGCAACAAATGTCTGCTCTCTTGATTTGTTGGACTTCTTAATGCGAAAATGCATGAGTTACTAGCTCATGTTAAACATAATAATGATAATGCATAAAAACTTGACACTTATTGCACAAAATAAAGCGAATTATGCGCAGAGAACTATTAGAGTTATATGCTAGGTCCTTGATATGGCTGATATATAGCTATGATCTCTGTCTAATCCAAAAATTTCATTACAATTAGCTCTGTTTTTCTATGAGTTTAAGGCAGTTTAAAAGCAAAATGTGTCATGCAACATTTTTCATTACTATAAAGAATTTTAGCTTCGCAGGCTTTAACAACTTAAGCGCTCTAACTTAATTAGTTAGTCAGCTGTATAGTATAAGTATATAAATAGTATAGCAACGTATTAATGAAAAATAGGTTTTTGTTTAAACACTTCAAACTTCCTTGCAACTTTCAAGTTCCTTCTAGTTAAAAAAAAAAGAAAAATAAAAAAGAAATTTAAAAAGTGAACAAGAAAAAGCAAACAATCAGTGAAATTTATTGAATCATTTGCTATTTCAATTAGTTTGCTTTTAGCTGAAAAAACGTAGTTCGAATTTTGTAGATAGAAAACGAAAGCATTATTTATTTGTTTATCTCATGACATTGCTGACTGTGGTTTTACCAGAAATCATGATGAATGTCCAAACTGTCGGAACGATAAGCCACGGCAATTAGTTGGTTTAAATGCGAATTGAACAGCTTTTTGCATTGATAAGAAACTTTTAAGTCAGCTCCAGAGCAAGCCAATCAGAGCAATGGGCAATTAAAAACTTTAAAACTAACAAACTGCATTTTAAAAAATAACTAAATAAATAAATAAATTACAATTTTAAATAAATAAATAAACTAAATGAAAATCACTTGAGCTCTTGAATAGAAGAACACAACACAGAGAAAGAGAGCGAGAGAGAGAAAGAGAGAGAGAGAGAGAGACTAGTGCGAGCAACTAGCATATGCAAGGCATGAATCCAAAATGCCGTTGACTGTTTTTTTTTATACCCTGTAAACAATTTCACATGGGTATAATAAAGCTGTGTAATATGCTCTTGCCACTAGAAAGCTGTCTTAACTTTTTCTACGTTTTTAAATATTTTATTTTTTCAATTTTAAAAAATGTACATTTCTTGGAAATTCTACAGACGAAAATGTACCTTTTTTACTATGCAAAAAAATGTGTAAAAACGCCATAAAAATCTACATAGTGGTGAAAATAATGTATTGCCAACAGTTCTTAAAAATGGCTTTTAAAAATTAAAAAAAAAAATATTTTTAATTAAGTTTTCCAGATAAATATTTAAGAAAATATTGAATGCAACAAATTGTAAATTTATCTAATTTAATTAATATTTTAATTAATTTAAAAAAATATATAGCCAACAGTTCTTAAAAATGGCTTTTAAAAATTAAAAAAATATATATTTTTAATTAAGTTTTCCAGATAAATATTCAAGACAATATTGAATGCAACAAATTGTAAATTTATCTAATTTAATTAATATTTTAATTAATTTAAAAAAATATATAGACAAATTTGTATTTAAATAATTTCATAGCAAAAGTGTAAAAAGGGATGCAGCATGTTTGCAGGGTAGCTGCTAGTCGTGCACTCTCAACTGCAATAGTTTCTTGCGAGCATTGTTCATACACACACACACACATAGACATGCACACACACACGTGACACAGTCACAGTCGCACGCTTCTCTTGGCCAATTCGAATATTGAGAATTGAGTCTGGTTTGAGTTCTTGACGCGTCAACACGCTCCATCAAAACGTTCAACGCACGCGCCACACTTGGCCACATTTTTTGAAAACCAATATTTTTTTTTTCGAAATAATAAGTGTAACAATAGTAAAAACTAGCAAAACTCGAGCAATTTCTTCTTCTATATTTTTGTTTATATGAAACGATAAACAAAAGGTGTATATTGTTGTAAATATTGCATTTATTGATGGTATTTTCTGTTTTTGTTAGTGTGTCCGTTCTGATTTGTGCAGATAGAGCTTATCTTTATCTATAAATATATCTGTTATCTTCTATATCTGTGGATGAGTTTTGGCAATCGAAGCCATTGTGATTCCATTATATTATGCCAACATTTCATTAATTGTTTACTTGTGGTTTATTAATTAACACAAAACAATGAAATGTCTGAGAATAAAAACAAAACTTCAAAAACGATACTAAAACCAGTCGAAAAGGCTACAGTCGACCGCATTCGACAGTATAATACCCTGTACAGGCTTCTATATTAAAAGTATATTGATAATATGTATGTTGATTAAAATAAAAGTAAGAACATAACAGGTGTTTAAAGAATACTCTTTTGAAACTGTCATTTAGCATAGGAATTCTTTGTGTGCTTATATCAGCAAGTTTTTGATGAAAACCTTAGCGCGACGTCATTTCATATACGTCTGCACGCTCGCTGTCTCGCTCGCACACATGTGCTGCTTGAAGCAACCGCAACGATTCAATAGAAAAAAAAACATCTTATTTCATGGACCTCACTTGCTCGCTAATATTTAAAATGCAAATGATCATTAGAATAATCAATTCTTGAAAGGCAACTCTATATAATATTATATATCTCTGCATACATTACGTTTAGACTTGCAATATAATTGCCAGCAAACAGTATGACATTTGAAGTAACACAACTCAGCTTTTCGGCGAGGAATGTGCCCACTTGCAAAAGCTAGCTGCTATAAGCATGCAATGAATTCTAATTGTTGGCAAAGCAGTGCGATTCGTTGCAAAATGTTCTAGTCTTTTCCATCTATTTTCTTTTCTAAATGTCTTTCTTATTCGTGGATCGATCTTTATGAAACTTTCACATATGTTTCAGAACAGTATTCTTTAAACACCTGTTAAATTAGAAATGTGTACGTTCAGAAATACATGCTGTTAACAGGGTATAAAGAGATTTGATCAATTTGCGGGGGAAGGCGGGGAGGTATCCAAAATTTGAAACAAACTTGATCTGCGGACGGTATAGAGGAACCTTCATGCCAAATTTGAAGTCTCTAGCTCTTTTAGTTGCTGAGATCGACGCGTTCATACAGACGGACAGACAGACAGACAGACAGACAGACAGACGGACGGACATTTTTCACAAAGTTAATATATCCCTGTACAGGGTATAAAAATCATTTGGCATTTGTTAATTATGATTATTCGCGCAAAAAAAATAAAAAAAATATTACTTAATCAGAAATTTTCAGAATTTTCCACATTAATCAAGTCCTATCTTACTGATAAACTAGATTTATGAATACCAACAAATCAAATATTAATAATAATTATACGGTGCTATAAACTATGTTTATAGATCCCTAATGAGCAAACGAAAATCACCACAAATTAATTTATATGCAAGTGCTGTTACGTTTCTTATAGCAAAGCTCTACTGTATACAGTTGCTATAATTAATACAGTCATTAAACGTCCACTTCGAGATCAATAGAGGGCAATACTATGATAAAAGTTGTTAGCAATTCTTAAAGTAAACATTATAGAAATGGAAAGAAACCTAACTAGATAACAGTATTATACTATATGTATTTCAAAGTATGAAATTTAAGCAATGTAATAATAAATATGCTAAATATGCGCATGTTTTAAACAAAAATTATACTTACACGATTGAAGAAACGGGAATGTAAAAAATTCTCGTTTTTATTGCAGGAAGTAATTAATTCAAATTAAAATACAAATGCATTAAATATGTTTGTGTGGTTAACAAATTGATGTTAATGCGCATGTGCAAACGGTTAAACGGCTTACTGGGGTTAAGACTGCACATTTGGTGTGTGTGTGTGTGTGTGTGTGTGTGTGTGTGTGTGTGTGCGTTTGCGTGTGCGTGTCCTCTTACACCCCTCACCCATCACAGGCAGCAGCGCACACTTGATCGCTAATCCGTTAATCCAAGACACCGTTAACTTTACTTTGCTTTTGCTTTTACATTTGCTTTTACTTTCGCATTTGTTTCACTTTTTGTCTTCGACTTCGCCAACAACTTATTTGTGGATTAATGTTCGAGGCGGACACACAAAATGCAAAGAATATTTATATTTGTTAAATATTAAGTTAAAACTAATTGAAACTAATACGCCCACAAATACATTCTCTCGATTCCGCCATAGAAGCAGCAGCAACAACAACAACAAAAGCAACGCAACCAAGAAAAAGCCATTGAAGCTGGCGCAATGGGAAGAGTATTGAATATAACAAATCCAAATCAGCAGCTGGATCATGGACAGCAGCAGCAAACGGAAAAGCAGCCAGATGATGGAGATGTGGAGAGTACAGTGAAGCGCCGGCATGCGACCACAGTTTTGGAGGCATCCATACATCTTTTCAAGGGCAGCGTCGGCGCGGGCCTCTTTGCCATGGGCGATTGCTTTAAGAATGGCGGCCTTTTTGGCGCCACATTAATGCTACCCATTATAGCCATCATGTGCGTCCATTGCGAACGTCTGCTCATTAACGGCTCAATGGTAGCCGTATCAAAGACGCCAGGTGCGATCTTTTATGATTATCCCGAAACGGTTGAGAAGTGCTTCGAGTATGGACCGCGTCCTCTACGCTGCATGTCACGTGCCATGAAGCTCATTGTCGAGATGTTTCTCTGTGTCACACAATTTGGCTTCTGTGCCATCTACTTTGTGTTTGTCACCGAGAATCTTCACCAGGTGAGTACAAAAACAAAACACACCTTACAGAGCTCTAAGATAAAATACTAACAAAAAAAAAAAAATTCTCGTCATATTTCAACGACGAAGAAAGATTTTCATACAACATGCATAGAGATCTATGAGAGCTACCTGATATACATACATACATAGTAGACAATTTAATCAGAATGTGATTAAATGTATTTATTTTATTGCGTCTGACAATTAACAAAATTATAATACTCAGCTAGGATTTAATATATTATATACATATATAAACAGAGCCAACTGTTGAACCAACGGTTGTCCACACAGCATTCATGGTACAATGAATATAAGGTTGTGTTCATTGAAGCCATTTTTTTAATAAGGAACTAGCGATTTTTGTTCTTGGCAAAGCACCTAAAATGTGATAAAAGAGGGTGTACGGGAAAGCTTAACTTTTCACAAAAAGAATAATTGTTTTATAACCTCTTTCTCGTTTGTTATTTATGCTAATTTAAAGGATTTCAATAAATATCTTGCCCTACAATCCGACCATATCCAGCTGCAAATTCGAACACAAAAATTAAATCCAAAATATAATCAATTTGAGCAAAGAATCAATTGAAAATGAATTGATTTATTAAGCTAATTTTCAATTTTAATTTTATAAATACAATAATTATTAAGAGTGTATTATACAATCAAGCAATCTATTTGCATATATCTTAGGCATTTAGCAATCCGTTTCATCATAGTTTGAGTCATCTGCATACATTCTTATCGACTGTCAGTTGGCTACTACACATGACACAACCTTATACACTAATGACACCATGACAGCAACTGTTACAAATTCTACGCTTTCCAGCACTAATTTTCAAATATCTATCACAGGTCCTGCAACAGAATGGCATAGACATTAGCATGAGCATGGTAATGCTGATAACGCTGCTACCGGCGATGATACCATCGTTGATGACGAACCTTAAGTATATATCGCCAGTGTCGATGATGGCAAACTTTGCATTGCTTTTTGGCCTAATTGCCACACTTACGATCGCATTCTCCGAGGGACCAATGCCATCAATAAGCGAACGTCGTTATTTCACTGGAGGAACCCAACTATCGTTGTTCTTTGGCACCGCTCTATTCTCATATGAGGGCATTGCATTGGTTCTTCCACTCCGCAATTCTATGGGCGAACCGGCAAAGTTCACCCATCGATTTGGTGTACTCAATGTAACCATGGTATTTATCACAGCTATATTTATATTTACGGGATTTGTAAGTTACCTGCGTTGGGGCGACGATGTTGAAGGTAGCATTACACTCAATCTGGAAGTGGAGGAGGTGTAAGTTATACAACATAATAAAACCTTTGCGATCTATCTACATATATCGATTTTCTGTCCGCTTACAGTTTGTCGCAGGTCGTCAAAATTATAGCCGCTTTGGGCGTCTTCTTTGGATATCCAATTCAGTTTTTCGTCATGATGAAAATCCTTTGGCCTCCAGTTAAACGGGGCAATAGCTGTGCCCAAAAGTATCCCATCACCATGCAGGTGATCTTGCGATTCATCATGGTCATGCTGACCTGTAAGTTTAACAAATACTTCAAAAAAGTTGCCATAATTTTTAAGTTTTGTTTCATTTGCAGTTGGTGTAGCTCTGGTCGTCCCTCAACTGAGTCTATTTATCTCACTTATCGGTGCTTTATGTTCCACATCGCTGGCATTTGTCATACCAGTTCTCCTTGATTTCGTAATACGCATCCAGGAGCCCAAGGGCCTTGGGACTCTAATCTATTTTAAGAATATCGCTATATTGATTATTGCCCTGTTGGGAATCGTCACAGGCACGTATCAAAGCATTATAGAGATTATAAACCAGTTTAAAGTTGAAATTGAACCATGAGATGTTCCTCTGCTTGCCAAGTATTGTATATTGTAAATATGATATAATCATGTGAATACCTTGTAACTTTATATGGTCCTCGTACTTTAAGTTTAATTTCTACACAATTTTTTTTTTTTTTCATATTTTTGTTATTAGTTTTAAGTTGTACCTGCCGTGCTTATTCGTATGTGGCGATAGTGTTTAATTGTATTGTGTTAATTGGCTTTCAAGAAAACGAAACAACGAGATAAAAAAAAATTATTTTAATAAATGATTACAAATCGTCTTTCATTTGTTTGATTTAAATTTGGCGCCGTAGGTCCGAACACTTTTGGCTTCACCACGCTTAACAACCCTGTCGCGCTGCAGGGCTGCAACAACGTTTTAACAGTCATAAAACTAATTGAACAGTTGATTCTAGAAACGATCACCGGGTCCAGAGAGACTCTTCTCCATGAACTTTCTTTTGGCAAAACTGATCCACCATTTGTTGGGCTTGCCATCTGTGGTATCAAAAACCTTCTCCAGCACTCTAATACCGGTCTCCTGACGCAACTGCAGTAGATATTCGCGCATGAGATCTGGATTTTCGGGCTTGACATAGACCGAGTTTAGTGGAAATCCGGCGTCGCCAGGTAGATCAAACTTTGCAATCGCCATAGAGTACAAATCCTGCTGTCCCTGCTCCTTATTCGTGCATCGCTCCAGCCGCTTCAAGCATTCGGTTATGTAGAGCGTTATATAGATAAGCACGCGATCCACTTCCGACTGCATTACAAACATTACAAACAATTACAAATAATTACATTGAAATGTATGCAAGTACATATATGTGAATGTACCGATTTATCATCGGTGAAGCCCTACCTTGACTTCATATGTACGAAAGAAAACGTTCGCTTTGAAATAAAATAGTGACTCATCAATAATGTCGTTATCAGTATTCGCACTGGGCGCTGGCCCCCGTACTTTGGTACGCAACGGCAAAATTGCCATATTTCCCACTTTGCGCTGGAATTCTTCTATTTCCGAATGGTATGCCTGTAAAACAGATACCAAAAACAATGTTATACATTTTAAATTCAAATTCGTTTAGAGGGATGCCACAACGCAGTGCCAAATTATTAATCATCGGGTGCTTGTCATGGTTTTACTGGCACTGAGATAGCTTCTCCTACTTACTGGCATTTTCGATGGTGGTAATCAACTGAGTTTCAACATTTAAACAGACTGAATCAGTTGTTTTCTTTTTATCAACAGTCGACCACTTGTTTGTTTTTTTTGTTTGCGGCAAACGTTTTATATCGATAAGCGGCTATCGATACTTAAAACAAAGTAAGTGATCAAGTAAAAGTGTTTCGAATCAGCTGTTAGGGTCAGCTGTTAAAGAAAAACGCTCATGTTAAATCTCTCAATCGATTGATTAATGCTTACCGAGCGCGGTCACATTGAACGCACGAGTTTTCAGAAGCAATTCAAAAAAATAGACTAGAAGAGCTAGATTTGAACGGTAAAAAAAATATTCTAGACGGCGGCTGGTTTTTTCAAAAACGGCGAAGTAAGGAAAAAATGTAACAATTTAAAAAACGCGCGAACATTATCAATGTGACCGTTTTTCTTTTCAGATTGTCGAATGTGTAGTGACTTAGCTTGGGGTTTTCACTTATGTCGCGGATGTTCACACTGGTGAAGAGTAAAAAGAGTACCAAAGAAGAAAAAAGGTACCCGTTTTGGGTACTAAAAGAGTACCAAGTGTGGGCAAGCGTGGTTTTTGGAATAAACAAATAAATGAAGAAAAAAGTAAAAACAAAATCCTTGCCGCTTCCAATGCACGTGGATAGCGAGGAGGAAGCAACTGGGCTAAATGACACCACAGACAAGAATATTGAGGAAGACTCCGCCTCCAATGTAGCTGAGAATGATGACGATGAAATGGACTTGGCCAACTTCAATGCCAGCGCCAAAACAGCAACAAATCCAAAGAAACGGAAAAAGGGCATCATTTATATATCAAACATACCTAAGCACATGAATGTTACGCGTCTTCGTGAGATTCTGGGTGGATTTGGCAAAATTGGACGTGTTTACTTGCAGCCGGAGAAACAGCCTGGTGAGTGATTACACACGTGCGTTTGTGTTAAACAAACAACTAATGCATTTTTTATAGGAGGTGACAAGAAGGCTAAGAAGCATAAACGAAAGCGATACAACATTCACTTTACCGAGGGATGGGTTGAGTTTGAATCGAAGAGCGTGGCCAAGCAGATAGTGCCACTACTAAACAACAAACAAATTTCGACCCGCAAGAAGTCACAGTTCTACGACTCACTGTGGAGCATGAAATATCTCCCGCGCTTCAAGTGGGTGCATCTGACGGAGCGCATGAACTACGAGCAGGCAGTGCATAAGCAGCGTCTACAGACGGAGGTATCACAGGCGCGTAAGGAGACGACATTCTTCCAGAACAATCTTGACAAAAGCGAACATTTAAAGAAACTCGCAAAGAAAGCCAAAAAGCTGGAGAGTAGTGGCAACAAGGAGACGTAATAGGAACATTTGAAATACATTATTATATTTTTTTTAACAGATTTAAAATACATTATTTGGCGCTAGTAACGCTGTTAATTTTAATTCAAAGAATCTTGCTGTAAGATGTTTTCTGCGGTCGGGTAAGGGACATTTTGCGTTCACCATATGCACCGTAGCTCGTTTTGCGTTTACATATTCTGTCATCCTTATGTTAAAAAATGTTAGTTTACCGCGCCATTTTATCTATGTGCGTAGACAGTTTCAAATAAAATAAATTGTAAAGAAGTTTTACAACATTTTAATCTAATGCTACTGCAGAAAACACGCTAAAATCATATTTATTTTGTTCTCAATTTGTCCCACAATTTGGGACTGTTAACCAACTGTTGCGCTCTCAGAAAGTATGTTAAGTTAACAGTCGCTATTCAGATTCAGTCGAAAAAAACCATTGAACGAACTGGCGCAACGGCGTCTGCGTGCGTTAACAATTATTATTATTATTTTTTTTTGACAATTTGTTTTTGTTGTGCATTGAAAGCTTGTTGTGATTGAAACTAGACAAAAAACGTTGAATAATTGAATAAAGTGTTCGTAAATGAAATTCGTGAGCTTTGCTATTGATAAATTTAATTCACTTTTGTTGTTATTGCGGTTTTACAACGCCACTAAACTCGTTTACCAACACACACTGTGTTTGTATTTGTTTGTTTGTATTCGCCTGCTCTTGCTTGTTGTTGCGCGCGGCATTCAGATGTAAATTTTATACACAAAACGTACAACATTAATGGAAATTTAGACTAAGAACTAAATTATATTCAATGCATTCCTTGTTGCCGCGCTGCACCACAACGACAACATCAACCACCAAGAGAGCAAAACGACGACGCCAACGCTGGCAAACACAAAAACAACAACCACAACAGTTGGTAAACTGTAGCAACAGTTGAGGCGGCAAAAAGAAAAATATTGTAAAAGGTATGTTTGTACGTTCACATTGCATATTGCATGCAAATTCATTAACAATACATAAATAATATGTACATTAGTGTCAGCTTGCCAGCTCTGCTTAACGTGACTGTCATTTTTTGAAATTAGTTTCAAACCAAAGTTCGCCCACTACAAAAAGCATAACGGTATCGAAAGCGCTGTCGCTATCGCTGCCTCCAGGGGAGACGGTTGCAGCGGCTGTCCAAAAACCCAACGCCCTTGACAGCTGGGCACAGTTAACGCTGACGTCGCGACGTCAGCAGAAACTCAAAACGGCGACCACAATAGTGAAATGCAGTGAGAAAAAAGAAAAGGCAAAGGCATCCCAATCAAATGGAATTTAGCCGGTTTCCATAAAAGCAGACAAACTGCCAGACAAACTCAGCGTCGACGGCGGCATACAATTCTCAAGTGAATGCGTCTCTCTCTGCAGGAGTTACTGAAGACGCCGGCAGAATGAAATACCGACAGCGACTGCGGTCGTCGCAACTTTGTTTGGGTTTGGTTTCTGCTTTTATTGTGACTTTCGCAGACTAAGAAAGTTCAACCTCTGTGTTGAGTTTAGAGATTACCCTTTATCGTCTTGTTACTTCCACAACAGCACTGGAGAAGCTTTCTTCTTCAGTATGGAGTGGAGTTTTATGGCAGCACAAGCATAATCCACATCCACTTGTGTTCCACATTCTATACAAATGACACGCAAATCGGCAAACAACAATGCAAAAATTACACACTTTAAAATGATATACCCATTAAATTATGTAAATTTTATAAAATCACCAAAAAGGCAACGCCACCAAATTCAAAATTGAATAATAAGCTGAATACAACAATAAGAACAACATCAACTATATAAAAAGAAAGATACATATTTTATTATTTGCTTGAGAACTTGTTCTTTTGTTCGACATTTTGTGTTGCTTTTCATTTTGCCCGTTTTTATACATATAATTGGACTTTTTTTTACTTCGTTGTAAAAAAAGACGACCGAACGTGTTTGTGCATGTGCTGAGAAATACAGAAAGGGCAACAAACAGCAATAACGAGGTTCAAGCGAGCTTTTTCTGACATTGCCTTTGCTAGAAATATCCTTGGGATTAGTTGGATCTTGAAGCTTTGTAATTCAAAACTGTTCTCAGCTCTGATTTGAATTCGCATTAAAGCTTTCGGCTTTTATTGCCGTTTGTTTTTTTTTTTCGCCACGCTTTTCGAATTGTGGGTTGGGCAACGTCGCTTTCGGTGTCTGACGCGACGCCTGCGCAACCGGCGAAACTGTCAATTTTAATTTGATTTGATCGCGTTTTTTTTTCTATTGCTTTTTATTACTATAATGTTTGCGTTTACCGGTCGCTCGCTTATATTGTGTTTGTAGATCACATATGAACATATGTATGAGTATGTATATATATACATATGTATGTATGTATGTATTTAATTAGCATTTTTTGTTTGTATTATATTATTCTATTACGCAAATGGTTTCGCAAAGGTTACGTTAGGTAGCTGAAATGAGCTCAGCCCACAGTGATGGTCAAAAATATGCAAACAGTGACAGAAGCAGACTTTTGAGTTTTCTTTTAATATTCATTTTTATTTTTTCTGTTATGTGGCACCACAAAGCGCACTCTTATGTGGCAGACACAACGTGTGGCGCCTCATCACCATTGTCATCGCCAACATCATAATCGTCATCATTTCCGAATGACATTAAGCAGCTCGTATAAACATCATCACTGCAAGTCCCAAGTCAAACTATTGCCAAAAAACATAAATACACTCAAACATGCATATGTATATATATATATATGTATATATATATGTGTGTGTGTGTGACACAGAAGCAAAGCCAAATGCAGTTTATATGTCAACGAACAGTAGCAAAATGGGCAGAAAAAAAAACATAGACAGGCGGACAAGTGAACAAGCATACAACAGATGGGCGGGTGCCCACACAGTGAGCACTGAATGTTTACTGTTTGTTATGCATCAAATGCTTGTACTGACACAAATTAGCTGCCCTTGCCAAATATTTATGTGCAAAGAACTTTCATAGAATGTTGAAGTCTTTAAGCCATGAAACTAACTTATTGCTAATTGAATGGCAGCAGCAGCACCTGATTGCTTATTTTAAGCATTATTTTAACATTAAAAAAACTATTGAACAGCAGATAACTATTGTTATATTATTCTCACATTAAGTGATAGTGATTGTTTGAACATTCGATCGGCTTGCAAATTCAAATTTCTTCCAGAATTTAAACGTCCATTGAACTCCTAAAGGCATTGTATTGCTTAAGCAAACCTAAATCAATAAATAATTTTGCTTAAAGGTGGATATTAGATATTAGGCCAATAAACAATGCTCAAATTGCTCACGTATCATGATTTATAAGAGGAAAGATAGATATGTACATGAGTAAGTATGATTTCGATGTTTTTCTCATCTTTTTTTTTGCATCCTTTGCACATTTTCCATGCATTCCATTCACAATTGGAAGTATGGAAAAAGCACCAAACTGCTCATATTGCATGGCATCTCATTAATACACACGTACATACTTGCACACACACACACTCACACATATGTACGTATAAAGTGAAGTTGCATCTGATTTTCCAAGACAGACGTCAACGCCATTGCCATTGCTTTTGTTCTTGACTCGCCTCGCCTCATTCCATGAATCTGAATTTGAATCCCTCAGTCTGGCACCACCGTCAGAGTAGATGCAGAAAGAGATTGTGTCACATCAAATTACAGTTGGAGAAATAACAATAACAATGGGAGGTCTGTATAGAACTTTTATGGAATTTGCTTACATCGCCTGTTACGTTTTACATACAAATACACATACAGACATACTTGCATGCACACATATAGAGATACTATTTTATGGAGCTTTTTCTGTTGCTGTCAAACCTGCAGTTCGAAAGCGGCGCTTTCTTAAAACGAAGCCGCCAATTGGCAGGTCACACGGCGCTGCCAACCAAATTCAAATGAAATTCCTGTAATGTTCTCGTTTTATGTGCGTGCATGTGTGTGTGTTAGTTTTTTTCCTCTTTCTTCTTTTTTTATGTGTTTTTCCATTTCACACTTCTTTTTATGTGCTGCACGTTTTGTGTTGTTGTTGTTGTTGCTGTTGCTGTTGCAGCTGTGCGCATTTCTGCCTGCCGGCTGCATAGTTTTCCATTGAGGGGAAAAACTTTTCGACATCAACAATAACAACAACACATTGCCAATATTGTGTTGAAGGCGGCCATAACGGTTCCATTGCGATCATTGGCACCGACAACTCTCCCAACTAAATAGCACCAGCCCGGAGGCCTTGGACATTTGCATCCGAAATGCTCAAACCGGACGCACTTTGTCACCCGCCGTCACTGATCTTTAATGGCGCGTCGCAACGTGTGAGTGCGTGATGAATAGCATACATACACATGCAAATGACAGTGTGTATGTGTATACATACAGCACATACATATGTACATATGTATGCATAGAATATGCTGGCGACACCTTTCTAGGCTGTTCCCATTGCAAATGGCCCTATTTGAATTTAAGCAGCAGGCAGTCAGGCAGTTCCCGTTGTAAACTTATAGTCATAACTCATTTATGTATATGTATGTACATACATATGCACGTGTACATATGTACATACATACATATGTGTGTTGGCACTGCCATAAACGCACATTCATAATGACAATGGGCCACAGCATAAAATTCAAGTAATAATACTAGCAACCAAATCAGGCGCTTCCGTTTTCCGGTTGATGTCGATGTCGTCGTGTGCAAAATAACAGCAAACAACAACAAAAAAAAAAACTATTTACATTGGCCCTTATTTATGGTCTGGCAAAAGGAGTTGGGGGTCTGCGGGAAGTGAATGAGTTCAAAAAACCCACGCATGTTGTGTTGTCTTTGTTTAAACGTCAGGCAGCCTCAACGCACACAGCCATCATCTTGTTCTCTTGTTAATTAAAAACGCAGTCACAGTCACAGTCGAAACCAATTGAATCAATAGACTTCATTTAACATTCGCAATTGAATTGTCTTTTATGAGCGCACCTACGCTTGCAGAAAAAAAAAACCCATAAAGATGCTGCCAACTTGTGCAAAATGAACCAAAGTAGTGAAAGAGGACAGAGAGATTGAGAGCCTGAGCGTGAGCGTGAGCGAGTCAAGTGCGCACAATGCGTCGTGCGTTTTGTTCTTATTATTGTTATTCTCTTTTGCTCTGTGCCAACGCGCACGCACGCCAGCGTTTTGTTGCTGCTTCCATTGTACCAATTACATGTGTGTGCATATGAATGTGAATATGAATGCATGAATATCTGTTAGTTATTTGCATATTTTGCTGTTTGTTCATTAATGAAGTCATCCAGTTAAAGCAAGTTTTGTTTGCCCCCACGCTTACAAAGTGCCGTTTGGCTATGACGCTTGTTAAAAACAAGTGCTTTTGTTATTGTTTATTTTTTTCATTCTTGTTATGTTATTGTTTTGTTGCTCTTTTATGTTGATGACATCAGCAAACGCAACACAGCGCAGCAGCGGCGACAGCTCCGTTTGCATTTGCATTGCGCATTTTGCATTGTTATTGTTTCTACCCTTTTCAGCAAACACGCACAATGCGCGTATGAGAGAGACAACAATATTGAGTATGCGTAAATGATGCCATATTGTTATTGCTGTCAACTGGTAAACAGTTACTTCAATTGAACTCAATTTGAGTTGAGCAGCAAATGGAAAAGTGGTCGTGGGGGGGGGGCTGTTAGTAATGAAATATCTGTGAGTGTGTGTTAATTAGATTTTCGTCATCTTGAGAGGGTCTCGAGTGGCAACGTTCTGATTTTTGTTGCTTCTCTACATTTTTCGGTAATTTTTAAGTCATGACCATAATTAACAAGCCACTTGACACACACACGCCAACACACACATGGAAACACACAAGCAGGCATTTAAACAGCTTCATTTTTGACAGTTTCAAGTGGCGCCCCCCTACAATTTACCGTTAGCTGGGGTCAATACATTAATACCCACTTACGCATTTACATACACATGTGTGTTTGTGTGTGTGTGTGGCATGTCACATAAACCCTTTTGACAGCGATATGATTCAGCAGAAGCAAACACAACAACAACAACAGAAGCCGCAGCTCGTTTATTTTCACACAAAAAAGTGGGTTGCATTTTTGTATGCAGGTCTCAGCGTATTCGTCCCCTCCCCTCTTGCCATCCCATTGATTAGTGCATTATTAACTCTTTCCTTGTTGTTTATGGTATGCACGTACGGGAAATATTGCAATATAAATTTAACACTCTCCATGTCAGCGTTAACATCGACGTCGACGCCGACGCCGACGTAGACGTCAGCGTCAGCAGCACTACTGCGCTGCCTGACTGACCTTCACAAGCCATATAAAAAGAAACGCACGCGAATAAAATCGCGCGCGATTTTTATTTAGATTTGTCGTCGACCCCAAAGACCCGCAGAGACAACAACCAATACTAGCAGCAGCAGCAACAACAATAACAACAATAAACAAAAAATATTAAATATTTTTATATTTTGGCTATGCTCTGCGTGTTTTTAATTCAAATTGCGCAGTCCGTGTAGGTAAATGTTTATTTTTATTAACATACATAATTATACAAACAAAATACACGTCGTGTACTGTTCGTAATTGTGTCTGCCATGTGTCACATTGTATTTTGTGGCCGAAACTAGTTTGCATGTCTGGCCCAAAATGCCATCCACAATTTGGCTAAAGGCCCAAGGCAGCGCTAGCCTATGGCATAATCGGCTTGTTGTAATTACACTGCCCACATGGGATCCACAATGGCTAGCAACTGTGCAATACTGCCCAGATGGCATCCACAATGGCTAGCAAGTGTATAACACTGCACAAATGTGATCCACAAAGGCGAGGAATTGCTGTGACTCGCATAACACCACACAAATGTGATCCACAATTGCAGGTAACTGCATAGCACTGTCTAACACCGCCCAAATGCGATCCTCAATGACTAGGTACTGCACAACACTGCCCATATGTAATCCACAATTGCAGGGAACTGCATAGCACTGCACAAATGCGATCCACAAATAACGCTACACAGCTATAGTAATTGAAAAGAAAGTCTTTTATCGGATCCTAGCCTCTTAGTAAAGTCATAAAAGCAGGCAGATAGTAAGGCCACTCTAAAAATCTGAGTATATGGAATTGACTTCTTGACTAGCTCTAGCTTTAGTAGCTGTAGAATTGTCAGACAACTTTCAACATTACAATTAAAAAAATAAAAAAATACTAAAAAGACTCCATAAATGAAATCAAGCGACTCATCTTCTCATCATCGGCGTTTCAAGTGGAAATGAAGGCGTTGAGGACTCGCAATGAAGAGCAATTAAATGAGAACAAGTGATAGAAAAACGAAGCCTAGTTTGATCAATCTTTCTATCGATTGATCGATCGATTGATTGGGAATCACATTGGGATTTCGCTACTTGAGAATCCCACGTCAAAATGAAATTTCTGACATAGTTTTATGCATAGTTAAGCGTAGTTTTGCTACGCTTCACACTTCGAATTTTAATGACCAATACGATCCACATGGCTTGCAGTCCACAATTTTTTGGGGTTAAGTCATGTTAAATACAAAAATATGTACATATGTGTATGAATTTTGTCGTACAGGCAAATTCAATTAGCGAACTGAGCAGTGTATAGTGAATAGTGAGCAGTGAACAGTGAACACGCCCACTCGCCCCTAGATTCCCACATTTTGTGTGGTTGTGGTATGCAATGAAAACAAAGCCAAATGAATGATATGACAGGCCAGAAACAGCGCTTGCCAATTGAAAATACGAGTATTGACAGTTGAGTTGAGTTGGTCTGCTAATGCATAGCCTCGTACCATTTGTATCTGCCCATGAGTTGCTAGCTTGTTCCAGACCTCCTCCCCCCCCCCCTACCGCCCCCCTTCACTGTTACCACTTTCTCCATCTCTTTCTCGCACCCGCACTAGTAACGCATTATTGAAACGGTGTTTTTGCTTTCAAGTTGGATACACAGCTGTGTTTGCGCTCTATAAATAAAGACAACTAAAAATGGCAATGTATGGGTTTTTCAGTTTTCCTGTAATGTTTATGGCATCGCCTAGAAAGAAAGAGATAGCGATGGTGATAGAGTGGTGGATGGGGGGGGGGGAAGATAAACAATTTATCGGGGAAGTTTGCTCTGCTTAAGTCTGTCGCAAAATGAAAAGTTAATTGCGTTGACGGCTTTCCATTGATTGCTTTGTCTCATTGTTGTTGCCACATTGTTTAATTGTTTGTTTGGCTTCGCAGATTCCCAGTTTTGTTTGTTCGCCACATTTGATGTGTGTGTGCGTGTGTGTGTGTGTGTGTGCGGTTTTTGTGACTTTTCTATCCTCTTATCAAACAGTCTATGGGGCATACGAGTACAGCAAAAGCAACAACAATTCCAAGAAATTTTCAAGCGTCACGCTTGTGTATAAACAATATGTTCTTAAAATATATATTTAAAGCATATACGATAAAGTAGTAGTTCATAAAGTAGAACATTCACAAGTGCTTATCTATGCCAATTAAGCAGCTTATCTCAACTATCATTTCAATTAGTTCGCAGGTGCTATTGAAAAACCAATTGAAATATGTTAATTATCTACTTATAAGTCAAGAATAGCATTTAGACCAACTTAAGTGTTTTCTATGAGTGAAAATTTGTGAATCATTTTAAGAAAACTTATTTTAAAATACGCTGATGTCTTGTTAAAACATTTATTGCCTCTTAGTTTTTAATCCAGGAACAAAACGTAGTAAAAACAAAGTTATAAAAATTACAAAAAAAAAGTAGAATATTTATTTTTGAAAAAATATAGGAAATCAATAGGGAAAATATAAAAAAAAATAACAAACGTCTGCAAATAAAAAATAAGTTAAATTAATTTCTATTGTAAAACTGCCATATAAACTAAATTTTAAAAATTAAAATTTTATATATTTTATATAAAATAAAATAACTAAAGAAATCATTTAAAAATAGGATAGAATTATTATGCTTGGGAAACCATAGGCGTTAATTTGTTTGTTATATAAAATCTAAATATTAATTCTTATATAAAATCTTTATATGAATAAAATGGCTAAACATTTAAAAAAGAAATGCCAAACGACTTAAAATATTAATAAAATAAAACATATAAAACTGCTTTAAGGAAATAGATTCTGCTGTCATTATTATTATGCAATTTTTGAATGCCTTACTATAACTATGTATATGTCATTTTACATAACTGACTGATAAGTCATGATCAATTTCTCACTTCATTACGTGTATAAATTGTGATTTTGCATGGCTTGACAACTCTAACCAATTGCAACTCTGATGTACAAGTTAATGAAAAGCGTAATTAATGAACGGAAGTTAACGTTGAATTGCTGAATTAATTTGCTTGCTTCTTTTATCTTATCCCAATAAAAGTGAATTTTTTGTTGTTGATGCTTTTTCAGTTTGAATGCTATAAAACAGAATAGCGTAATTGTAGTACATGCTACTCGTTGTGGAACCTATCTGCACACGTGTTGTTGTAGTTGTTGTTGTTGTTGTTGCTATTGCTATTGCAGCAGCTGTCTGACTCATTTGCCTACTCATTGTTTGGCTTTTGTTGTTGTTTTTGATTTCTTTGATTATTTATTACACATCTTGAATCTTGGGACTTTTGATGTCTGCCTTTTAGCCTCTGCCTCAGACTCTTGGCTCTGCCACACGATAGAGCGAGAATGATAATGATGATGACGATGACGCTGACGCTGAGAAGATGACGTGCCAAGCGAATTGGTGCACGGCAACATTTAAAAAAAAAAAAAAAACATAACAAAAAGACGAAACACAAAAAAGGCAAAGCAGGCGATTAAAATGCATTTCGTAATGTTTATTGTAATGCGAGTGGATAATGGCACTCGCTGCACCAAGGGTAACTGGTGATGAGCGGAGAGCGGCGAGCGGAGAATTTGGGAGAGTGTGTGGAGAGTGCTTGATGCAGTGTGTCCAATTGTCAATGACGGACGGCAACTCTAGAGTCTAGACACGAAATGTGCAAAGTTCGTGTTTGCAATTGGGATGGAATAAGCACGCGATTGCAAGTGTGGATCATGTGGATCGTGTGTATTGCAAGCTCACAAATGTATAAACAGCTCTTGAAGTGAAGCTTAGAAGACACATTGAATAGCATGTGAGGTGAACATGCGATCCACAGGCGTGCCACACACGTTATTACACAATCAACCATATTGTTTAGTGCTTAACGCCGTTACTTCACATTGTCATACATAAATGACCGATATACGCACTTACACACACACATGCACACACACAGAGGCACACACTTGTAAATGTAATTATAGCACGCGCAACAAGAGCAACAACAATGTGACGCATGCTGATAATGATAATAATGTTGGAAAAAGTCAACCGGGCGGTCGAAATCAGTGACAACAACAGCAATAGCAACAACAACAACATAAACAGCGACAACAACAATGACAACACATTGTGGCAAATGAAAATGATGCGTGTCCAATAAAAACTTTATCAGCATTAAGAGGGCTCGCAGCGTGCTCTCATTTTTGGTTATCCATTGAGTTGGCCCACATACCACACACACACACATAGTACACACACAGCACACACACACACAATGTGGATGATGATGATGATGATGTAGCTTAATCGCATTGCTGCTGCTACTCTTGCTGTTGTTGTTATTGTTGCTGTATGTTTGACTTCGCTTCCTTCTCGCTGTCGACCACTTTTAGTATTTATGACCCAATTTGGCTTATGGAACGTTTTGTAGACGGCCCATTGCAGTCATTTCCGCGCCCAAAAATAAAAGTGAAAACTTAAAATGCGTGTGTCGCTTCCCCTGAGTTCACAACATACACACACGCACATACTAGTCACATAGTAGACTTAGGTATGCATGTATGTATGTGTATTTGTGCGTTATCAAACGCCGCATTCTTCATTTATTTGCCGAACGTCGTTGATTGATTAGCTTTCCAATTGATTTTCAATAAGCCCACAAAGATCTGGCAACGCCGCACTGCTGCAACAAACCAAAAATAAAAACAACAACAACTCTGACAGCATCTGAACGCACCAGCTGTGTTAGGTCTGACTTCTATTCCCTGTATCATAAACTACTATGCCAAAATGAAAAGAATGCTTTGCTCGAGTACCTGACTATTAGATACCCATTACTCAATATAACGGTATTCAAACTACAGCATATATTTAGGTGCTTACGTTGATTTAAAAATAGATTTGCACAAAACCATTATACCTTGTTTTGCACACATTGTGCAGAGAACTCAAGCATGTTGTTGTTGTTTATTCCTTGTCTTCTTTGCTGTTCCTTTCTTTTTGGTTATCAGCACGAGCACACTAATGTGTGTGCGTGTGCGTGTGTGTGTGAGTGTGAGTGTCCTGAACATTATAAACGAAACAAAAGAAAACAATAATAATTGAGAGCAGCTGCGCAAGCGTGCGTCTGTGCATATGTACATATGTATGTGTGTATGAGTGTGCATTATTTGTATTTGTCACTGACGTCGCGACGTCGCTGTCGCTGTCAACGTCGACGTCGCTTGGCTGCGTCTCAGTTGACAATTTCACGCCTTGACAAATGCACGCGCTGCGTCATCTCGTCGTCGTAGTCGTTGTTATTGTTGTTGTCATGTGCGTTTGTTGTTGTTGTTGTTGTTGTCTTTACTCATCGCTCGCTTCTTCATTTTCTCTTCTCTTTCTGATCGCTTGCAGATGTCATTGACGAAAAAGGATCCATCGCTGCGTGTTGCCGCCTCTGATCCACATTTGGTTAGCCTAGGTGGCGGACGACTTAGCACCGCCGTAACCATACACTATATACATATCGGTGAGTAAAAACCCCAGCGACGCAAAGTCCCTTCCCCCCCAAGGTCAATTGTAAGCCGATAATCAAAATTCATCAGAATCTCTGTAGAAAATACAAGCATCAATATTAAAATAAATATAAATAGAAATATCAATACATGAATATGAGAATGAGAATGAATACAAACATGGTACGCAAATGAAACGCACAAAAATCGAATAATAAATGTTTCATTTCTTTCGGTTCGGTTTACGGTTTACGGTTTCGTGTGCCGCGTTGCGATAAGATGCCGCACAGTGTAACCCACAAAGAAATCCTCTTGAACTTTGAGAGCTTTTAGGATCGATATGAGGAAATACCATCATAAAGATAGTGACTTGACAAATATGAATGCGTGTAAGCCTCATATCATATCGTAAACTTAAATAGTTTTCATTTTGCTTTTGAACTTTATATTACAATGTTTATAAATAGTTTTCATTATTCAATGACAACTAAAAGAGTTCGACAAAATATTATGATGAAAAAATATTAATTTTTTATAACTAATTATAATTAATTATTAGTAAAAGTAATACATTTATTCATTTATTTGTCATATGCTGAAAAGGTTTTCTTTGACAATGCATATACAATACTATTTTGGTTTTCAATTGTTCAAAATAGTTAACTTAACTATTAAAGTTTACTAAAGTTTACTTAAACTTATATTAAAGTTGCTTGTCGATTTTAGCAAAGATCTGTGTCAAAATGAAAAGTACAATTTTAGAATTTTGAAATAAAGTCACAAATCAAATACATAAATACAAAGATAAATACAAAGATATATTTTTTAAACATTAAAAATAATTCTTGCAAAATACTGAAACTAAACCTCAATTAGCTGTCGATTAATTTGCAGCAAATGCAATCAGTTGCACACCACTGTGCTTAATCTTTGAATGTGTACCACGGTAACACGCCGTGTCGTTGTTGCTCCACCAAAAAATGATGCGATAAGAGCTTCAGGTCAACTTCTGCCATTGCGATGTTCTTCTTCTCTTTCCCGTCTCATTCACAGTCCAGCAGCAGCGAGCGAATGAGCGAGAGACAACGTCAGTTAACAGTTAGATGTTGGAAATGCGGTTGCATTAACAGTTACAGCAAATACCGTTACAATTAATTATTATTAAGATTTGCAGTTATTTCTGATCTGATTGATCTGATTTGTTTGATCGTTTTGATTGATTGACAGGTGACACTACAATCGGATCGGCGCCAAGTTGCAGCATCTCGTTAAACGGGAGTGGAGTACGACCGCTGCACTGCACCATCTATAGGAGTGAGGGTAACGAGGTGACACTGGTGCCAGAGCCGGAGGCCCGTTTGCTTATCGACGGCGCCCACATTGAGGGAGAGGAGGTGAAACTTAGCCAGGGTGCAATGATCACCATTGGCAACTCGAATTATCTGCGCTTTAATAATCCGGACGAAGCACAAATGATGCGCTCAGCGATGGGATCCAATGAGCGCATCTCTATGCCCCACATTGATTTCACACATCAATCGTCGCGTCACGACAGTCACGATTACAATCAATCCCTTGAACTGGAGAGCTTCTACGAGAGCATCATCAATCCCTTCAAGAATACTGATCGGGATGGGCCCAATGCGGAACTGCATGGCGTGCAGTGTCCAAAGGTATTTAGCTCCGATCTGGTTACAGTTAATATGCCAGCTCGAGATGTGCTTGGCCAGAAATATGCGAGCTTTGCCCGCAATCTTGCCGAGAATCATCGCAGCGAGAAGCAGCTGAACAATCAATATGCCAAAGCAATGCCCAACAATGCCAATGGTATTGGCCACAACTCCGGCTATTGCAATGTGCCCAGCAATGCTGCAGTCTACAAACAGCAGCAGCAGCAACAACAGCAGCAGCAACAACAGCAGCAGCAACATCATCAACAACAACAACAACAGTTGGGGCAGGAACTGCTGAGTAAGGTGAACAATGATCGCTATGATCGTTATCCCAAGCCAGGCACATACACAGCCGGCGGCTTGCAGATCTATGCAATGAATGGCATCAATACGGAGCTCAACAGTGGCGCAGAGTTGGAGGATATGCTAAAGATCTGCACGGAGTATGCGGATCGACAGCAGGAGCAGCAACGGGAGCAACAGCGGGAACAACAGCGTGAGCACAACAATAGCAACTCCAATCATACGACAATGCATAATGCCAGTGCTGGGAGCATTACATCATCGCCCATTGTCCAGAATCGCATCAAGACAAATGGTTCATTGCCACGGGATAAGAAGTCACCGTTCCAACAGCATGCGGGAAGCAGCAGCAATCTGGCATTGATTAGCAGCACATCGGGGTATGAGAATGTGCGTCTGTTGGGCCCAAATCGTGTCGAGATCAATGGCCAACTGCATGTATCCGCGGGTGCGGCTCCTTCAACGGCAGCCACGTCAAGCAGTGAGAATCTGGTGACCAGCACTGGCAAATATGTGCCACAAAGTCCGCGCACCAAGATACGCACCAATTGCATGTCCCCCAAGAAGGATGCGTCATTTGGTGCCGCCTTTGCATTGATTCCCCAGACGCAGGCATCGTCCATGGCTGTGGTGAAGCCACCGCTAGCACCAAAACCACCGCCTCCCAATCAACAGCGTGACTATGAGCAACTCTTCAAATCGTTTGAGCGCAAACAACAGCTGGAGCAGCAGCAACAGCACGAGAGACAACTGCATCTCACACCCGCCAAGCGCTCCAATAAGAATATCAACAATCTCACCCTCAAGCTGAACGAATCTTCAGCAAATCCATCACCAAAGCCCAGTCGAAAGCCAGCTCCAGCGCCGCGTAGCATCAACGTGGAGCAGCGTCAACGTCGAGAGCTTCTCCAGCGACGCAAGCAACTCAAACGGGAACTGGCCGAGCTGCCCCCTAACATTGATCATCTCGAGGTGAGAGTCGCTTGCATTTACAAGATTGTATCGTATCTTATCTAATCTTATCTTTATGCCTTTCAGCTGGAACCAAGCGAACAATCGGTGAGGCCGGGAACTCCGCGTCAACAGCTTCAGGCTCTACAGAATCGCATCCATCGCTTGGAGGCGCAACGAAATTCCACGCGGGTGATGGAGGAGAATCAACAGGCCAAACTAAAGCAATCCATCGAAATGAAACAGGATCAGCTGAATAAGTAAGAATGCCAACGGATTGAGGAGCAGATGCGACAGGGCATATCAAATAATAATTCGGAAGGAAAATCTCTAGAAGAATGCGGACGGAAATTGACAAGGAATTCAGTGGGGGGATTTGGCATAGCATTTATAGCAGTTCTTGTTGTTTGACTCGGTCGTTGAAGGAGATCCATATGAGTTTATAGACTCTTCCTCTTCGAATAGGAGAAGGGAAACGGAAAGGGATTCGGGATATAATTCGGAAGGACATTTCATGGGAGTTAGAAAGATTCTTCTTGTTTGACTCGGTCTTGAGACAGAGTCATAAGAGTTTATAGATTCTTCTTCTTTGAATCGGAAAGTGATTCTCAAAGGAAACGGAATGAGATGCGGAATAGAACTGGGAAGGAAAGTTCATAGAGAGTTAGAAACATTCTTCTTGTTTGACGCGGAAAGAGATTCGGAAGGAGATTTGTTATAGAAATCATAACCAATAAATTCTTGCTTCGAGAGAGATTGGAAGAAGAGTCGCCATAGGATTCATAGCAGTTCTTAGATATTACTTGTTTGATTCGGAACTTCTTAGGATTTTCATATTTAAATAGGATTTGCAAGCAGTTGCTTGATATAATTCTGGATAAAATTCAAAATATTCAAATAGACATAGACATAGACATAGACATAGACATAGACATAGACATAGACATAGACATAGACATAGACATAGACATAGACATAGACATTGACACAGACATAGACATAGACATAGACATAGACATAGACATAGACATAGACATAGACATAGACATAGACATAGACATAGACATAGACATAGACATAGACATAGACATAGACATAGACATAGACATAGACATAGACATAGACATAGACATAGACATAGACATAGACATAGACATAGACATAGACATAGACATAGACATAGACATAGACATAGACATAGACATAGACATAGACATAGACATAGACATAGACATAGACATAGACATAGACATAGACATAGACATAGACATAGACATAGACATAGACATAGACATAGACATAGACATTGACACAGACATAGTCATAGTCATAGACATAGACAATGGGACTTTACATTAATTAATAGTAGTAAACCTTTTAGACTTTAGAACTGGTTATTTAAATGTTGTTGGCTCGCACAAAAAATAACAATTAAATGTATCTAGTATTGCAAGCCTTAAACTGTTGATTATATATGCAAATATGCAATTACAAGTTACACCACAAATAGACAAAATAGTTGATTAATATGTATAAATATAAAGTGCATTATTATTTGTATATGTATTTGAAAAACAAACTCTTCATACATTTTACGCTCCTTTAAAGCAATCAAAGTAGTTTTTAAATTTCATTATAATAAGAAAATCAGTTACTAGTTTGTCAGACTGTAAATTGATTATAATTTTCTTCAGTTTGTTTGTCGCACTTCTGCTCAGGTTTTGGGCCAGCAAAGTTGAATTAACTTAAGGAACTAATTATCGATTGTTTTCACAGACTGCGCGCCATGCTGAAGCAGAAGCCGAACAATGCCTGCCTCAAGGAGGAGCTGGAGAATGTGTGCGAATCGTTGGACAGCGATCGTAAGACGTTCGAGGATCTGGAGTTTCAATACTTCGAGGAGGAGTCAGAATATCATGCAGGTCACGAGGAATTGAAGCGACAGGAGCAACGTTTGATGCTGGAATCGGAGCTGGCATCGTTGCGCATTCAATTGGGGCCCGATGAATCCAATGAGGAGCCAACACCATCAAACAGTGGACGCAGCTCACCCGTTGCCAATGGCAACAACAGCAGCAGCAGCATCAGCAACAGCAATAGCAACAACAATAGCAATATCAACAATAGCAGCAATCTGGTCAATGGGGTCATGTCACAGTCGCTCTTCGGGTCCGCCGAGCTGCTCTGCCCGAAGCGACGCAACGAGGACGATCTGATGTCCAAGAGTGTCAATGAGAATATGTTTTATAATAACAATAAGATCGAATTGCCACACGGCAGTCAGGTGACGAGCACACCAAAGCGTCCGCCATTGCAGGTGTTCGCTGCTGGAAGCTGTGAACAGATCAGCTTCAATTTGTCGCTGCGTAGCGATAGATTTGAGGTGAATCCGCTGGAGAGACGTGTGCCCTCGCAGGATGACATCGATCGCAGTTGCAAGGTGGCCAACGATGCCCCCATTTCGAGCTATCAAGGTGCAAGCAATAAAATCTTCGATAGCATTAGAGAGATTGAACGCAATCGCAAGTTGCTGTTGGCCCAGCAAGGTGAGGCCTAACTTTCGTCAATTGAATTTGTCACAGTTCTGTTCTACAATTACAATATCATGTTTGACCCCACAGGTCACCAGGTCATCGAGCATGAGCGTCAAAAGATCTATGATCTGAAGAAGAAAAGCCACGACGAGGCACGCACCCAATACTTGCGATCCACGCAACAAACCACAGAGACAGCGACTGAAAGGGCACCACAGCAGCAACCACATGCTCCATTGAATGCCAAGTGAGTATACCCACTCTACCCGTTCCCCCTTCTTCCGAATTGCCAGCACAGTCTAATTGATTCAATGGCCCAGCTTAAGTGGAACCACCTCCCCCCTCTTAAACATTGTCGAGTTCAAGTTGACTAACCCCAGTCTTCGTCTTCGTTCCACACGCTTGCCCATATCGTTGACGCTCTTAATTAGTTGTGCAGCTGACAACACTCTTCGCTGCAACACTCATTACACTACACTACAAACTACACATATTTCTTCTTTTTTTTTTTTTAATCTTATCACAGCATTTTGAAATTGAAGACAATCATATTTATCTATTCTAAACAAATATTTATAAATAGTTTTTATCTGTTTCTCTATGATAGTCTATCATTTGAACTGTGAATGAATTGCATAATTAATTGATTCACAGTATATAGTATATATATTGTATAGTATATATAGTATATATATTGTTGATCAAAACGATGAGCTGTGTCATTATAGCCATAGCCTTGTCTGTTTCTACTTGTGCATGTCAGCATCAGTTTGAAGCCAACTTGATGAACTTTTGTATAGATGCCTCAGTTGATGTTTTCTTAAAATATCATTAGCCCTATATATACTTTCAAATCGGACAACTATATGCTTGTCAACTAGTTGTCATATGAATAATCAATTGGAAATTGAATTTGATTTATGTGGAAATCTATTTGGTATTTCCAAATATTTCAACTAAATTAAATCAAAGTTTAAATATATTAGTAAATAGTTCGCAATTGTTTGATAATTTAACAAGTTTCAAGTCTTTTATAATTAATATATAATTTCTTTCGGACTTAGATTAATGTAATTTAAAAAATAGCAAGAGATTCAGTCTTTCGATTTGCAAAAGTTTTTAAACTAATTATGATAATACAATATAATCGAAATTGTATATTTTTTGTAAACGTTCTAAATGTTGTTAAACATTATAAAATTGAGCCCAAAATAATGTCACGTCTCAATTGCGATGCAGTTTTGTGTTGGGCAGTGTAAGGTGACTTTTGGGTGGCGTGCACATTCAGCGTTTAAACCCGTTGGCTCTATAATTAATCAAATACTTTGCTAATAGCAAAACAATGCGGCGCCAAACTGCAAAGTCCACAGCGACGTCAACTGAGACGTCGATAACGATTGCTGAGTTGTGTCTGAGATATTCGAAACGGAAACCGGTTTTCGAATTACGTGTCGTTTTTCAAATTGTTAGACAAACACAACACAACACAACACAACGCAACACAACAAGGCAAATATTGTGCGTTTGATTAGTGTGATTTGATTTGGTTTTCTCTCATTGGCGACACACGACTCCCAAATCGATTACGATTTCGATTTCGATGACCGATGCCCGATGCCAATTCCAAATCTTGAACAAACGTTATGAACTTCACTACTCCTATGCCTCCGCGCTTGTCTGGCTCTTTCGCTGGCTCGTTAAGTTATGTTTTGTTGATCAGTTTGGTTCAGTTGCTCAGTTGACGACGACGTCACCTGAATTTTGAAGTCTGTTGCAATTACGCTGCCAACTGCGCTGCCGACTGCGTGTGCTGACTGTTACTGCTGATAAGCTTATCAGCTGTCTTTTGTTTTTATGTGTCTGTATTTGCACTCTCTCTCTCTCTCTCTCTCTCTGTCTCTCTCTGCTACTCTTTGGTGCTCTTGTGCTCACTTTGTGTGTGGGAGCGTTGCGCATTTATTTGCCAACTGACTCTGCTTGGGCTGCCTTGCATTCATTGCCTGCGTCCAATTTCGATTCCGAGTCGGATTCCGTTTACCCAACGTCTGTCGCTTAGTCAACAGTTGACAGCAGCAACAGCAGCAGCAGCGACAGTCGCAGTCGCAGTCGCAGTTCGGCAGGCTGCATTAGTCATTGTCATGGATAAGCTAAATGCGCTGATTCCATGCTGGTAAGCGTTAGTTACAAATGCTCATAAATACATATATTCAAAAATATAAATAATTTATTTAAATTTAATTCGATTTAATTATATTATACTATATTATTTATTTAATGTTGCAGCGGCGGCAAAGATGCCAAACTCTTTGAGAAAACGGAATTGCAGAAGCTCAATGAGCCGACAACGACAACAACAAATACAACAACTACAATCCAGCAAGAGCAAACCGACAAGGAAATAATCAATGCATCAGCTGATGGCAGTCCAAAAACAACAACAACAACAACAATAGCAGCAACAGCTAATTCCGGCCAACAGGTGAGTTGTCGACCAAACAAACTGAACCTAGGCCAAACAAAGCGAAAATTTTCAATTCTTGTTTTAGTTTGATTTTTTTTTTTTTCCTTTTTTTGGCGGGAAATTGAAGGCAACATTTTGCGCCCACGCACACAAGTGTGTAGTAATTATTTTTAAACAATTAAACGCTCGCCACGCTCACATTTCGTAAATAAACAATTCAAATTATTGGCCAAAATACTTGAAAACGATAGATTTACATGGCCATGGCGATTGTTGGCAAGATTACGATTAGTTAAGCGACATTAAACAGATACTACAAATTGCCACTACTACGAGGCGAATACCCTGTAAAATTTAAGTCAGTCTTTTCATGTCATAACTGATAACAATAGAACACAACAAAGAGGCATTACTACATATTACATAAAGAATTACACAATAAATACAAGTGATAACTGCAAGTAATACTACATATATTTAATAATTAATATGCAATAACATTTGAACATATACATTACATAAAGGGTATTTGCAAGTCGAACAGTAATTACTGAAATTAATATATAATAAATACTCTGCATATTTACAAAGCCAACTGTTGCTAAGTCTAAGCTACCGTGTAGTAAGTATATAGAGTTTATGTTCAACTATAAAATAGATAAAATGATTGATATTTCTATACCCTGTACCCATTAAAAATGCGAAAAAAAGGGTATAATAATTTTGTGCAAATGTATGTAACAGGCAGAAGGAGTCATCTCCGACCCTATATAGTATATATATTCTTAATCAGCATCAATAGCCGAGTCGATTGAGCCATGTCCGTCTGTCAGCAATCATAAGAGCTAGAGACACCCTCTTCAGATCGAGTTTATGTTAGATTTTCAATAACTTTCCCCCCTCCGTAATTACGCATTTCTCCGAGTAGACTCTTCTTACTTAGCAGGTGCTTAAATAATATGATATAGAAGCAGTCCTGAGAGTTTCATTAAGATCGGTCTATAAATAAAAGAGCTAATCCGAAAAGAAATCTTGCTTTGCACGCAGCACATGTGTGCGAGCGAGACAGCAAATGACTGCGTCACAAGACTATATGAAGTGTCGTAACACTCATTACGCCTGTTATGTTCTTACTTCAATTATTATCAAAATACTTAATTTAGAAAACTGCACAGGGTATTATGCTGTCGCGCGCGCTCGACTGATGCGCTTGTTGTATAAGACATAGGGTATTCAGAAGTCGTTCTAAAAACTAAGGCATAAGCACTTTTATCGTGTTTCCTTATCAATAATTATTGAATAACAATTTGTACAGTCAAACTTCGGCATGATGGACCTGTTAATAAATTAATTAATAAATTAAATACTAAGAATAATATGTAAATCAAAATCAAGCAAAACTTTACAGTTTGTCAGTTTGTCATGCTTATACAACATCTCATGCCGTATTAACTGGTCTTAACTGCCTCTACCTGCTCTCTCAGCAAACAAAATACTCTGGTAACACATTAAATACAGAAATCTTTAATCAAATGAAACTTTGGGTGATTAGCAAAGGTCGTTAGGGGAAAGCCCACCCAGATGAGTAGGGGAATGTGTTAAATGAAACGAGTTTAATGCAACAACAACAACAATTTGTAGAAATTATCAATTAATACTACTAATAAGTAAAGTTAACAGAGAGTGTAGCGCTGTTGTTTGATTGTCGCATTTATCGTTTTATAATCGGAATTTACGATCTTGTCATGAGCATTCACCTTGAGTTGACAATGTTTAAGCTGCTTGGCAATTGCAAATGGCAAACATATATATTACAAGATACTAGAATCAAATTTATGTTATGCCACTTAAGTTAGATAAATTACACTAGCCTACAAATCACACTAGAGCTCAACAATATTGTTTACATTTCGCGTTAATTGATTTTAGATTATAAATCTTACAGACAATTGTAGCTAATTAATGGAATCGCATTTCCTTACGTAGTATGTCTTCCAACTTACGACAACTAGTTTATTTATCTTTTAGTTAGTTTATCTAAAAACGTAACATTGCAAAATTCGATATATTTGCTGTTTCATTAATTTGGTTTAAATAAAAATTTAAATAATTTTTTTTTTGTATTTGAAATTGAAGAAAATTTTAACTTAATTTGGAAATTATAAAAATTAAATAGATTTTCAACTTCTTGGACTATTAACTTGTACGCTAGTGTAAAGCTTAACATTTGATAACAATATATTTAATTTAAAATTAAATGAAATTTAAAATGAATGTTATTAAGCGCCAAATTTTGCAAAGTTCTATTGTGTGTGTGTGTGTGTGTGTGTGTGTGTGTGTAGTACAGTGTAGTATTTAGTTGTGCGTAGTAATTGCAGCTTTATCAAGTCGCATTTCAATATGATATTGCGCATTTAACTAATTATAATAACATAAATGACATTTGTTTATATTATAGGGTATTTCATGTTCGGCATTATAAAGATTTCGTTATTGTTGGCTATATGCAGTCTTGTTTTATCTGTGCGTTTCCGCTGAGCAATCAACATACCAAAAATGACGCAGAGTTCGTTTGGAGGTCTTGTTTATTTTGAATATTTTATGCGCATATTAAGGATCAATTCGCACTTCCTTTCAAATGCGAATAAGGATTTCAATCACACACTGTAATGCTTCCTCTGTCGCGCTCTCTCTCTCTCTCTCTCTCTCTCTCTCTCTCTCTCTCTCTCTCGCTCTCGGTTTGACTACATAAAACGTCACGATATCGTTCGTCGGCTCATTAGTCACGAGTTACGAGTTCAGATCTGTTCATCTCATCAACAATTTCTTTTTATGTTGTTGTTTTTATACCCATTACTCGCTTAGTGCCCGGGCATATCGGAAGCACAAGGAAGTATCTTTATACTTGATCAACATCAGCTACGACTCCTAGATCCTAGATCCTCATAGACAGCAATTGAGCTTTCAAAGTAACTGTCCACCCTCAAATCTATAAGACATAACTTCCATTTTGACAACGAATATTTCCTTCTCTCATCATTTTGTTATTTCAGCATCAGTTAAATGTAGCATTTATTATTAAATATATGGACGGGTATCGCATAGTCGGGCACTTGCCAACACCATTTTTATACCCTGTACAGGGATATATTAACTTTGTGAAAAAAATTTTTGTAACAGGCAGAAGGAAACATCTCCGACCCTATAAAGTATATATATTCTTGATCAGCATCAACAGCCGAGTCGATTGAGCCATGTCCGTCTGTCTGTCTGTCCGTCTGTCCGTCTGTCCGTCTGTATGAACGCGTCGATCTCAGCAACTATAAGAGCTAGAGACACCAAATTTGGCATCAAGGTTCCTGTATACCATACGCAGATCAAGTTTATTTTAAATTTTGGATACCTCCCCCCCTTCCCCCGCAAATCGAAAAAAACGAATAATAGCCACATTTTTCAACGTAGATACTTCTAACTTAACAGGTGCGTTAAGAATGATATGTAGAAGGAACGCTGAAAGTTTCATCAAGATCGGTTTGTAAATAAGACAGATAATCAGCAATAAAAGTTATTTTTCCACGGAATCGTAGAGCAGCAGGCAGCTCATGTGTGCGAGCGAGACAGCGAACGACTGTGATACATGCGTCTGATTACCATGTGTGCATATTTGTGCGAGCGAGATAGGGAACTATTGCGACACAGGCATAAGTAAATTAAGTGTCGTAACACTCAGCTTTTGATTGAATATGTATAAATAAGTGACAGTTAGCTGCTATAAGCAAGCAAAGAATTCATATGCAAAATGAGAGTTTCAAAGGGGTTTTCTTTAAACACCTGTTATGTTCTTACTTTTATTTTAATCAAAGTACCTATTATCAACATCATTTTAATATAGAAGCCTGTACAGGGTATTATACTGTCGAATGCGGTCGACTGTAGCCTTTTCGACTGGTTATTTGTTAATTTTTTGCCAATGTTTATTTTAAAGCAAAACATCGCACACACCCCCGTCGCAACAGCAGCAGCTATGTTCTATGGACTACACTTATTAATAAGTTTATAATAATATTTTCCTTTATATTCACCGCCAGCTGATGGTTTTTCTTTTTGGTTTTCTTTTTTTTGTTTCGCTGTGCGATCAGTCGTCAGTTTGCGTCCGTTGATGTTGATCGCTCTTTGCGCACATCTCCCCCTGCTTCGCATCTCGTCGCTTCCTCGCTGCCCCTCATACAACAATTTGTTCATCTTTATTGTTGTTGTTGTTGTTGTTTACCTTGGTTAACAAATTTTGTTTATACAATATGCAGTAGCCAATAGCCCCGCAAATCGTTTTTGGCCCATTACGATTATAATTGGCCGATCTTGATCGAGAATCACAATACTCATATACGACGGCGCATAGCTGCTGGACAATGTTCGTGTTCGCCTCATTCAATTGTTGGCCACAGCTCCGCGTCGGACGTTAAGACGTTCGGGCCGAATTCGTTTATTCCGCATTCGCAGTTCACACGTTTCGTTTCAATTGCGCGTAACCAATCAAGGAACAACAATCTGTTAACTATTGCCTGTTAACCGTTAACCGTTAACCGTTAACTGTTAACCGTTTCCCGTTAACCAGGATCATGTCCGTTTGGATGACATATGTGCAGCATCGTCGCATGGATGCGAATGCCCGTCATCGTTCAGAACTTTATTATCTAGTGAGTGTCTTTGTGCATAGTATGTGTGATCAATCAACTATCAATCAATCAATCAATCATTCGTAAAAGTTCGAACGAATTACGAATGTTACGGCTACGGATAATGGAATATACAAAATATTATATGAGAGCATCAATCAATCAATCAAAGCCTACAAGCAAAAATAGATAACTAAACATTATAATATATTTGTAACAGTTTTGAAAGATTTTTTAAGAAAGATTGAAGTCTCATGATTTTCTTTAATCATCAATCCTTAGTCTTCTTTATTTTCCTTAATCAATCAATCAATCAAAGTGTACAAGTAAATATATCCGACTATAGGTTAGAATACAGCATTACAGCAGTTTAAATTAAGAACGATTGAAGTTTAATGATTTTCTTTATCATCAATCTTAAGTCTTCCTTCCATACAATCAAAGTGTACAAGTTAATGTAGATATTTTAAGGTTATACGATATATTTAACGTCTTTATTTTCCTTAATCTTCAATCAATCAATCGAGGCTTACAAGTAAATGTAGCTGTCTAAATGTTACAATATAATGTTATGTTATATATATATTTTATACTATTACAGAAAGATAAATTAGTAATGATTAAATTTTATGATTTGCTTGAATCAATCAATCGTCAATCGTCTAAATTTTCAATCAAGCACAGTGCACAGAGGGTCTTATTGTCGGTTCAGGATATTCAACACAATTTTGCTACAATTTTTTAATATAATATTTCTAAAACAGAAATGAACAATATTTTTGATCAATCAATCAATCAATCACAATATTGGGAATATGATTGGGGAAAAAATTGATGAAAATCTTTCAAAAAATATCCTGTATTGAAACCAGAAATTATAATAATAATAAATCCAGAATATCTAAGTTTCAACAATCATCAATCTCTTGGAGAATTTTATTATAGATTTGTAATTCATAATATAAGAGAACCAATTGTTCAGAATATAGTTATAACAATGTTTAAGGAGGAATCATATAATCACTCAATCTTTGAATGCAGACATCAGCTTTAAGAGCAGCTGTGTTTATTTAACGATCCCTTTGAAACTTAGAAATCCATAATGACAAACTAAAACACTTGCGCAGCTGCCTGGATGTTATGATAAATATTTAATATTAATTATGGAATCTATAAGTAACGCAGTAACCTTGAATGTAGTTCGAACTTTTAGGATACCTGCGTCACACCTTAGTAGAGAGTTTTATGTTTGCTGCGGGGTGGGAAGCACATATGGCAGTATGGGGTTAGACGCTTTGGCGCTTAGCCAGTGGAATGCGTAGCTTTGTCACTGACACCGAAAACAACATTTGCTGCTTTGGTCTTGTGGTCTTTTGAGGTGGTCTCTGCTCTCTCTCTCTCTCTCTCTGTGCCCGTGTGTGCATATTTATAGCGCTGGCCAACCCGCTAACCCACTTACAACGCTCTCTTGTGTTAACATCTCCGCTCGCTTTGCATCTCTTTATTCACAGCAACGTCACTCACAGCCGGAACTGGAGCATCATGGCCTTGTTGGTGTTGTGGCGCCCACGGCGCGCAGTCCACGCCCACTGTCCGAGGCGAACAACTGTGAGGCTGCCATTGAGGCGCCAAAGTTTGGCAACGGCGACACCTCCATTGTGGACAATAATAAGCGTGCCAGTAGCAATAGCAATTCACAGGACACGGCCTCAGCGGGCAGCGGCAGCGGTGGCAGCAGCAGTGGCGCCGGAACTGGAAGCAGCAGCACTGCCAGCGCCAATGGCGATCGGAAGCGTGCCTTGCCAAAGCATCAGCGTCCATTGACGCGTTACCTGCCCATCTTCTCGCCGGATTTGAATCTGCGGAATCATATCGAAACCGCTGGCCATCAGATCGATCTCTGTCCGCATGTCTTCGTTGATGCCCAGAGCTGTCGTGGGTGAGTGGCTTAAACAAGCGTTGAACATATTCCTCAACTCGCTTATATCGCATATCTCACAAATCCCAATCATTTTCAGTTATCTGCACAAATTGGGGGCAACATTTCATGCCTGGTCAAGGCGCTGGTTTGTGTTGGATCGTCAGCGCAGTGCGCTCATCTATTACTCGGATAAGTCGGAGCGAAAGCCACGCGGTGGCGCCTACTTTGCGGTAAATTATATGCAATTCAATTAATTAATATACTTTATTAATCGAGTCCAATGCAGACCATAGATGAGGTGTATCTGGATCATTTGAATGCCTCGAAAAGCGGTCGACCACATTGTACCTTCATTGTGAAGACGAAGAAACGTAGCTACAATTTGCAAGCTGCCTCCGATGCAGCGGCACGTATTTGGATTGATGCCATCATAACGGGAGCCCAGGGTAATTTGGACTATTGAGCGTGGACTATTGTGTTGTCCGGCGAACCTTCTATAAGCTCAATTCAACTGTATAATGTTAACTGTAAAACTATTAACTATAAACTATAAACTGTAAACTGTAAACTGTAAACTGTAAAGTTATAGACATGTAAGCCAGCTCAATCTATCAGTGTATCACAGTAGTCTCTAGACAGGTTACATAACTCCTCTATGTATCCGAAACAAACAAAACAAAACACAACAAAACCCAAGAAACTAAGCAACCAATTTTGGCAACTAACGAAATCCGAGATTTCAGTACTGGACCAAAGTAAAGAATGTATTTTTTATGCTTTTAATTTGTCATAATCTAGCAATTTAAGCATTATTTTTATATACGACACACAAACGACACACATACTATATATAATTTTATATACATCATAATTATTATGGACAGACCCAACGTAAATAACGCAACCATTTTATAAACTATATCGTATAAACAATATATTACTAATAACCAAATGGACCTATGACTATGTGTATACATACTTAGTATATGCTACTACTTGAAGTTTTGATGTGAATTTAATTTTATTACACATACTATACATGTGTGTATTATGTATATGTATATAAACATACATACATACATCTAATAATATGTATATCTATGTGTGTGTTTATTTTTTTTACAAAGTCTTGGGCAACGACACCGAATACAAATGTCGAAATCGATTTTCAATTTTCTGTATTATAAAAGCAAAAAACAATAATAAAGCAAAACGGACTTAAAACAAACTTTGTGCTCAGGCAACTGAAAATGATAATCAAAAATAATTAACATAATTAAATACAAATTGAATGAAATATATCGTATGTTTTTAATTGAAATACTAAATGAGTTTTTGTTAGTTGGGATTTTGAACTGTAAACAAAATACAAAGGACACGAAGTGAATGTATTAACTGAGAGATTTATTTATTTAACGTCGACTAATGGCAGTCGACCCAATACAACAACAAAGTTTAAATGAATTAAATTATTTATAATACAATTATAGATTAAAATTAGATTTTAATTAAAATTGAGTTTAAGCTCAAGTCTGGGGTATTCATGATTCTACGATTAGTTAGGGACGGAAGGTTAATTAGCAAAAGTCTAGTAGAGTTAGAGGGCAGGCCAATACCAGGCCAATACTCAATTCTGTCCTGGTGTACCGGATATTGGGGAGACCATACACAAGATGCGTATTCAAGAATTGGCCGAACAAGAGAAGTATAAAGTAATTTTATCGTATAAGGGTCGTCGTCTGATGAACCCAAGTACTTGAGTTGCCTTCTTGACAGTGTATGAGATATGAAGATCAAAGTTCAATTTATGAGCTAGAAGAATCCCTAAATCCTTTACATGATTTAAGCTCTCAAGAGGCATCCGATCAAGCGTGTAAGTAAAAATATGAGGCCTGCTCCGATATTTACATAGTATGTATGTATAATGAATGTGCCACACATATCCAATGGAAATAGTTTATGGTTATTATTATATTATTATGGATAATAATTTCTTTTGCTTTTATTACCCTGTACAGGGATATATTAGCTCTGTGTGAAAAGTATGTAACAGGCAGAAGGAGGCATCTCCGACCCTATAAAGTATATATATTCTTAATCAGCATCAATAGCCGAGTCGATTGAGCCTTGTCCGTCCGTCCGTCTGTATGAACGCGTCGATCTCAGCAACTATAAACCATACGCAGATCAAAATTTTTTTTCACAAAGTTAATATATCCCTGTACAGGGTATAAAAAGAAGATTTTTACGTAAAGTTGAAATGGGAAACAATTAATAAATTTGATTTATTTTGCGTAATATTAGTACAACGATAAATATAAGCGACTAGCTGGTGTCTACCAGCATTGTCCTTATTTATGTATTCTAATATTAAATGAATTATCAGAGCTTAATTCTGACTAATCGTTAACTAATTAAGATTCGCAACTTGTACATACTGATTAATTAAATATTCAATGAGTTAATGTTTGTTCCGCAGAGCTGCTCATGTTCTTACAGAAATATACAGAATATTATAGATACTTAAGTACAATAATAACAATAACAAACAAGTATTTCATCTGGTGAACCAAAGGTTTTTGTTACAAAATATTTACATAAATAAGATCTTATCAAAATATATGTGTGTATTTTTGTGTTAGCAATTTATTAGACTCTCATATCATGAAGATGATTTGAGGCGTTCTCCTCTATTATAAATAATACGAGATGAGTGTAAAATTTAGTTTGCAAATTGCATTTTGTAAATATCCAAACACTTATCTTGATGTAAAATTAACGAGATATTTATATAAATATATAGTCTTGTGCGGCATTCCTAAACGACTTTCTCCTCGAAACGATCCAAATATTGAAATAACCAACGCGAAAAGACATTCATGTACGGATCCACATGGGAGATGACATTGAAATTGGATACGGCCGGTGGCGCAAATTCGCCAGCACCGAAAATGCTGCGCACAAAGTGTTCGCAATGGAAGATGGCAACGGCAACATCCGATTCAAGCACGTCCAGACGCATTGCCAGCTTCGCAAGAGATTCCGCAAATTGTTTCAGCACAATGTAAGTTTTGCTGCTGAATGCGGCTGTAAACAGAAACGAATAGATACGATGTCATTTGGCATGGATACGAATGAAAGGGAAGATATATGCTCACTGGGCTGTTGGACGCGTGAAATAATATAATATTTCTTTAGTAAATGCTCTGCCGGTTGGGTAAAAATGACCTGACGTTGCTGTATCAATTCCAAGAGTGTGCGCATGTCCTCAATGGGAATGTGGAAGGCATCCTTTGCCATTTGCTTATTTGCATCTCGACTGCGGCCGCGTAGCACAAAGTCCCACATTACATCGTTCACCTGCTCATCCATGTAGACGGGCAATCCAAAGATACTTAAAGGAAATACATATTTTGATTGAAACGCAAATAGAATTCTAAATACTTTGCTTCAACTTACGGGCAAAGTTTGGCAAAGGCCGTGGTTTGATTGGCCGCATTTTCTGGCTGCCAATAGGTCCAAATTGCCGCTTCTAATGGCTGTTCGCTTTGCAACTGCGGGATCGGCAAAGTGTTATTCTCAATGGATTTCTCCAGTTCCTCGGTTTGGTCGCGGGACAGGCGATTCCAGTCGCCGGCATAGTATACACCCTGCTGTGCCATCATTAATGGGCTGGCCTGCACCCAATTGTAACGCGTTGGCAAGCCTGTATAACTTGGTTGCTGTCCACCCTCATGGGGACCGATAAAACGGGGTGCCAACTGGCCAATGCTGTTGAGCAGTCGATTGGCCACACAGCTATCGGTGCAAATGACGCATAGAGAAATCGGTGCACGCAGTTCGTCTGGTTCAATGCTGGCTAGACTGATCAGTAACGACATCTTTAGATAGACATAGCACTCCATGGGGCAGCAGTCTTGGCTTAGCTGCGCACTCAGAGCATAGACAAAGGCATAATCCGAGTATTTGCCACAGATCAAACGATACAATTTCTTGACACTTGGCGGCATAAAGTTCAAATCGACTTCCACATTATGACGCTGGGCGTTGCCTCTTAGAAATAGCATGTGACGTGGCTGTGCAGCTCTATTAATGCCACCTGGCCTGATCTGGCGGGGTTCTGGGTTCATATCAATGTCCCTGCGATCGGCCACGAGGAAAAGTGACGCTTCGGTTTGCTGTGTTGATGGATCCATGTCCAAAAGCGGCGGGCTGCCCTCCGTATCCTCCTCCTCCTCCTCCTCCTCCACCACCTCGTGGTCGAACGTTAGGCCAGTTTGGTCCGTTGGACTGTCCTCCAGCTGTGGGTCGAGTGTTTCGCACGTTGGGCTGTCGCTGGGACCGCCTATTGTTGACAGCGTGTGGTTGAGCGTCCCTGTCCCTACGCCTGTGCTGGGAAGGCTGGCGAACCGAAAAACCGACTGGCTGGCAACATTATTGGTATTTGTCATGGACAACTGGTTCGTCATGCCGCTACCACTTGGTAGAACAACTGAAATTGCGGATGGCGCTTCCTGACTAACACCAGTTGATTGTGATATTGTTAATTCGTCTGCGGGCAGCGACACCAGCTCAAACATCGCGTCCGGCTTGAGGGTACGATGGAAACGCTGTCGCCGGCGGCGCTCCTGTGAAGCATAATGTAAAGATAAAACTGTAGGCTGCAAAGCAGAAGAATTCCACTTACGGTTATCATATTTCTGCGACCTCGGGGTCGCACTACGCCCTGTGGCCTTGATTGACTGCCATTCAGATCGAGCGACTGTCGCCTGGGTTGGAACTCGACTGCATTCCAATTAAGTGTGCTCTGCGAGATCATGTCCAAATTGCATTGCGATTGCAATGTCGGCGTACTGCTTTCACCCACAGCCTGGTGCAGTTCCCGCATAAACGATGCATCCTCATCGATGTTCCTATTTGGCGGATCGGTCAGCATCATTAGTTCATCGGGCAGCTGTGGTGTTAGGCCCGTTCCACCCTGCAGACATTTGCTCGCGTCGCATGCGGCGCTCATGATAACGTTTTGTGGGACCAGAGGAAGCTGGTGAAGTAACAATATCTTTCCTGAATACATTACGATTAGGTGTGCTCATCCTTGGCACATTTGTGTTAAAGTTGGATAGGGCACGCATAATGGGACGTCCGGATTGAGGTAGATTTGTATTTTGATAGACTGGTGCACTGTGCACATCTCGGGGCATATAAGGTAATCGTGACGGTGGTCGATTTGTAGGAATGAATTGTGTTGGCCTTATCAAAGTTCCAGAGCCAGCGAATGGCATGAGTCCTCGATTCGTAGGCATCAATTGTGTTGGCCTTATCATGCTACCAGAAACAGATGTTGGTGTGAATGGTAAATGCATCTGTGATTCTGGATTCTGTTGCACTGGATTAGCAATTTGCGGAGCGCTAGATGAGGCATGATGCGACACTAACTGGGGTGCTGGCAATGGCAGCTGTTGTGACTGCACTTCCGGTGGCTGCACCGTCTGAAGCCATTTATTGACTATCTTCTGGTTATTGTAATACTTGTCCGGCGTTCGATTGTGATTGTTAACTCGCTGTCCCACTGATAATTGTGGTGATTGTGTGGCTGCTCCTGTTGCTGTTGCTGCACATTTTGTTGGTGTTTGTTTGATATGTTTGCCCTGCAACTGAGCACTACTTGGATTGCTGACCTGCTGTGTAGTATCTCCTTGGCCAATTTCTGATTGCTGGGAATCGTCAGCAACTGTAATTGTAATTGGAGTAGTCTTGGCTTTCTTGCTACGTGTGGCGCCAACAGCCGGAAAGTCTTCATCGGTTGGTTCAAAGCAAACGTTCTTTGGTTCGCTGACGTTTCGACTTAAGATACGTTTGGATTTGTTTGCTGTGGCGTTGCTGCTGCCGCTGATAACAGGAGTAACGTTTGATCTGCATATTGGAATAGGACACAGTATAAGCGAGCATACAGGGTATTAACAAGTCGCAACACTTACACAGCAGAGACACTGCTTGACAGCTGGGTGGCTGTCACCACGTCCATATCAGGAACCAGAAAGTCAACCAGCTGAACGGGCATACGACGAGAACGCCATTTCCTTTCGTGATTTGAATTATCTGTGTTTGAGTGATGCTCCTCCCTAACGTTCCTCATGTTGCTAAAGTCCTTCACGTTCTTTGCATTCTTTTTAAATGGCATGATTCAAATTGATAACCAGTCGATGCACTATTATAATAACCTGTGACTAAGTAAGTGCCTCCCAACTTCAGATCGCAGTCGTAGGTATGAGCTGGTAATGAAGCTAGAAGGATGACAATGATCGTTCATGGGTTGAGCATGTGCTTACCTCGTAGACGTACGAGAATCGGCCGATAGGTGCGATTCAATTGTCGCGGGGTCTCTGCACAGGCGTTGGGTAAAATGGCAATAAGGCGATAATTTTCGGTAACGCGTAACTTTTGGTATTCACTCATGGATCGCGAGCAGTTGGGACACAAAGGTGCTGCACACAATCAGGCAAATAAAAATTATTATTAAATATAAATCATATATTTACACATTTACACGAAAACCGAGAATATTATAAGAGTTTAAAACCTATTGTTACTGAATACAAAAAAAGGCCTAAAATTTACATAACATTTAAAAACGAATGGAGATCTTTGATTGCCCCAAAAATCAGTTGTGTGTGTGTGTAAGGATTTCCTAGACTTACCTTCCGTGGAGCTGGTTTGAATAGCGTTGCGCATACAACCACCACCACAATACCAAATCGATTGCAATCTGTGGTAAGTGGAATTAGCCAAGTAGTAAATGGCAAGTAAACACAGAACTTACACCAATATTTCTGGAGGCGTGTAGGCAGACAAGATGCCGTGGACTAAAGCCAATCCCAGTGGGCACTTATACTTGGTTGGCCTAAACAATAGATTTTCCTGCAGCGGCAGATCCAATATGCGCCATTGAGTGTGTAGTTGGGCGATGTCGATCGCTTTGGGACCGTTGTCGTTCGCTTTGAGCAGATCGCGCACTTGACCGAACACCGAATACTTGATCGCTTCGGCAAATTGTAGGGGCTCACGTAGGGCTAGATAGATCAGCTGCTGTCCGTGCTTTACTAGATCCGTATACTCAAAATCCAAACGTATCAACAATGGTGCTAGTGCCTCCTCCGGCTTGCGCGTAAGATTGTAATTGCGCGTAAAGCTTGCGACGGCGTCTTCGATTATTTTTAACAGTTCCGACTCTCGACAATACTTTTCAATTAACTTTTGCTCGTGAAATCTAAATTTTGTGCATAATTTAATCAAATATTTTGTTGATTTGGAGTACAAGATTCAATCCAGCTTTACTTACTGACTGTGCTGTACACGTCTGTTTACGTTTGAATTTATACTGTTACTACTTGTATCTGTGCTTTGGGTTACGAGACCCGTATTCACATTGAACATTTTACGTTAATTTATGACAATATCCCATAGATGTGTAAACTAATATTATAAACTAAATGCGCAAATTCAAATCGACCTCTTGTAGCAAAAAAAAAAATACTAAAATGTGGCAGCACCGTTACATTGGCCAATGTTGCCACACTCAGAGTTGTATGGCCAACAGAAACATGATAATCGCAATCGTTATCGAAACGCAATGTCTGAAGCACATGCAAATCCGATATCCAATTTTGCGAATTAACTCAACGTGAACAATTCAAATCGACGAGCGTAAATAATGGCTTCGTGTTATCCCATGACGTATGAAAGTACGTACAATATTATAAAATTTATTTATAGTGATAAAATCTATAGCTATTAAAAAAAACCTTCGTGTCCTATAATATTTTTTTTTTACACAGATTTATTTGTTGAACATTTCATGTGCAAATTTAGCTCCTCGCTAACCCAACAGTTCACTCAATGCACGCTTAAAATTGATAGAAACGCTTTTGTTATATATATAAATTTACACCAAACGTAAAGTATCAAATTTTAATCGGACATTAAACAAACGGTATTTGTTATTTGTGTGTTGTTGATGTTGATTTTAATATCTCCTTAACGGTTAGACTTGGCAACACGCTCCAATTCGTCTTTCTTCTTGATGGCGTAGGAGTTGGATGAACCCTGTAAGAGTTAAGAGTGAAAGCAAGTTAGACAAGTTTATTATAATTTAAATATATTGAGTTTATACACAATTCTTATGATAATTGTTCTTTTACGTTTCTCGTGTGCATTGAGCTGAGAACTGCCACAAGCACAAGGATAATAAAAGACATTTAATTGCTATCGTCCAAAAGCGAGTCTGCGACAATATCCCAGTGACATGACGTAGAATTAGACTGGACATATTTATAGATTAGATGAATTTGAATATACCGAACGCTACAGTAAAACAGGGAATTAAACAATCGCCTGTTTCTTTTATCAATTGACAACGAACGCCAAACAGAAGCTCATAATCTTGTCTACAAGCGAGGCGACGCACTTTGGTAATACAATGCGCGGCATTAGAGTAGACACAAGTATTATAAACAATTACTATAAACAAACAATATGCTTACCTTAGCGGCGTTGATCAGCTCATCGGCCAAGCACTCGGCAATGGTCTTGATGTTCCTGAAGGCAGCCTCGCGGGCACCAGTGCACAGCAGCCAGATAGCCTGCAAGAAGTAGAGATAAAATGCATGAAAATAAGGCAAAACTCTTCAATACAATTGGTATTTGTTATATAGATGATGTTTCTTCAGTTCATACGCCAAATGTCGGCTATTTACACATTGTGACGCTACGGATAAGATAGATAATGTTTAATGTAGCCAGTGTTATAAGAACGCAGTCGCTGCTCGAACTGCGCGCCATCGTTGTTGGCAATTGCTAACCAAAGGATGTGTGACACCTACCTGGTTGACGCGACGCAGGGGCGACACATCCACAGCCTGGCGACGGACGGTACCGGCACGACCGATACGGGTGGAATCCTCACGGGGTCCAGAGTTGATGATGGCGCTAACCAAGATCTACAAAAAAATAAAAATAAAATAGGAATAACATAAAAATTAATAAATTGAACATAAGCAAAAAATGGTTGTTTTATATGCATTAGATTAGGTGTGGTTTTAAGTTCCAAGAGAGCGGGAAGAGGTCTATAATCTTCAAGCACTAGGATATTAAAACTTTCTTTAATATAAGTCCAAATGAATAGATGCTCAGGTACAGCACGGAAAACAAGCCGCCTGGCATTGAGGAGGACTATAAATGAATCATTTAAAGTTTTGTTGATTTTTGACTTTATTAAGGATCGCATCTTCTAGCCGATGCCCTTAAGAGGAATAGTATATCATGGGCTTTACTGTAGTCCAATTGAATACCAAACCAGCGTATGAATCACTGATGAGGTTTTAGTCGTGGACATCATTGAAATCCTTGTAATAAAACTTATTATTTTAAATGTAGTTTTAAGTTCCAAGAGAGCGGGAAGAGGTCTATAATCTTCGAGCACTAGGATATTAAAACTCTCATTAATATGAGTCCATTTCAATAAGATGCTCAGTTACAGTCTGGATATATTGTACCGTCTGGCATTGAGGAGGACTACAAATGGTAAACAAATGATTTACAACTTAATTATATTGTTGATTTTTGACTTTATTAAGGATCGCATCTTCTAGCCGATGCCCTTAAGAGGAATAGTATATCATGGGCTTTACTGTAGGCCAATTGAATACCAAACCAGCGTATGAATCACTGATGAGGTTTTAGTTTTGGACATGGGCAATATCGATGGTAACTAACATGGTTTTAGTGTGGTTTTAAGTTCCAAGAGAGCAGGAAGAGGGTCTATAATCTTCGGGCACTAGGATATTAAAACAATCTTTGCTATCAGTCCATTTAAATAAGATGCTCAGTTACAGTCTGAAAATTAAACTGTCTGGCATTGAGGAGGACTACAAATAGATGCAATATCAATTCTCATTTGAGAAAGAGCGAGAGGAGAATGGTCTCAGTTAAGTTTTGATTGGAATTTTGTAGTTTTAAGTTCCAAGAGAGCAGAAAGAGAACTAATCTTTAGGCACTAGGATATTAAAACAATCGTTGCTATCAGTCTGTTTATAAAGTATGCTCAGCGCAGCCAGAGATTTGAGATGCCTGGCATTGAGGTAGACTGAAGATATAGTTATGTTTGGAGGTTCAGTTGTAGTTTCAAGTTCCAAGAGAGTATGAAGAGAGTTGTGCTTCAAACACTAGGATATTGAAACGTATGTTGCTCTGCGTGCACATTCTACCTGTTGTCCATGTGGGTTGATTTTTAGCATGGACACAGTTTAGCATGGCACGGTGATTGGATATCAAGGTATGACGATGTGACGGCGAAGGTTGTTGATGCTCACCTGCAATGGGTTCTCGCCAGTGAGCAAGTGGATGATCTCAAAGGAGTGCTTGACGATGCGGCAAGCCATCAGCTTCTTGCCGTTGTTGCGGCCCTTCATCATCAGGGAGCAGGTCAGACGCTCCACAATTGGGCACTGGGCCTTGCGGAAACGCTTGGCGGCATAGCGACCAGCCGAATGGGGCAGGTAGCGTGCGAACTTCTCCTTAACGGAAATGTAATCCTGCAGCGAAATATCGTTGACAGTCACATCATCGCAAGACCAGCGTCCGAACAGCTTGATCTCTGGCAGTTCGGTGGTGGCGACCACATTTGTATCGAGCACAGCCTCGGCAGCCTCAGTTTCCAGTGGTGCCGGCTCCTCGAAGTTCTCCACAACGTTCTCAGCTACTTCGGCCATGCTGCAATAATGTACGCAAAGGCATTTTATGTTAGACACCAATTGAAATAAATAAATACATGTACATATTTATGTTTATTTTTTTCTTTTTGTTTTTGGTTGTTGTTGATTTTAAACTTTATTAAGGTTAGTATCTTCAAGCCGATACCCTTAAGAGGAATAGTAAATCATGGCGTTCAATATGGTCCATTTGAATACCACAACCGCGTTAATACCACAGCTGCGGTTTTAGTCATGGACTTAAAAACATTTTTAAAAAAAATTAAAAAAAAAAAATAGCTTGTAGTTTGTTGCAAACACGTGTGAACACAGCAGCCAGCGCACATATCACATACACAGCACACGCACACACACAAACAAAAAAATTGGACACCGTATTTAACCTCATTGTGTGTGGTTAAACGAAAGCAGTGCATTTTCGCTATTTCTGCAATGCATTTCACAAAACATTTGGTTGTTGTCGATGTCTGCTGCGTTTACAATTCATTTGCTGATACTTTTATGTTTATACACTATTATTTTGACAAAAAATTCTTACATTTTTCACGGAAGAAATCGGTGTACGATGTATGCGCAAAGACGTACGCCTGAAAAAGAACATGTTGAAGCAGTGTGCGGCAATGCTACAAAAATTTATTTCCGGCTAAGGAACAGGGTTGTATTTCTTGTGTAGGGCTGCAATGAAACACTAAACATTTTATATTATCGAATATTTGAGAACTTCAAAAATACTGTATTACAAATTTTGCAAAATTGTAATATTTTTTTAAGCGGCATTTAGATGTAGTTTTATTATTGCAAAGAACTAGCCAAATTGTTTGTTTGATTTTACAAATGCTGCCTTGGTTTCAAGCTGATGTTCATAAATACTATCGCTGTCTGTATGATGTAAAGTGAAATTTTGAACAAAGTAAAATACATGACGAAATGAAAGCACCTAAATGTAAATAGCTAAATTTTATGTAAGCACTATTAAATATGAGCTGTGATACTTTCTAAGCGTAAGACGGTCACACTGTCTGAATGGAAATAGAATTAGCTCTTATCGAGCCGCTGTAATGCGATTAGCAGCGTACTTAATAGAAGCCCCAAAGAAGTAATTGTGTTATCGATAGTTTTACAGCTAATTGCTCACAGCCCTAACAACAATAAAACCAACAAAAACAATATGATTGTTGTTCAAATTCACCGGAAAGCGTACGTTCCTTAATTTTTTGTTGATTTGTATTTGTTAGTAAACCAATTAAAAAGCATTTAATGTGAAGATGACAACCAACGAAAGTATTATGTCGGAAATGCTTGGTGAGTTTCATCTCAAATGCTACAGCTGGTTGTGTATTTGCAACTCTTCCTTCCCCCCTACACTTGCAACTTCAACCAATTATTGCATAGATCGCGCAACGAATCCGGCTAAAGAGCGAGTCGATGAGCTGGCCGTGCAAATGTTTTGCATTGTGGTGCGCAGCAATAGCCAGCTGGTGCACAAAGCGCAGGAAATGATTGTAACCAAAGTGCGTTCCACTAACGTAACCGAAGCGACGAGAGCAATTTCGGTAAGTCTAAAGCATCACACACAACACACACACACAAAAAACGCACACACCTGCACGAACACGCACCCGTACACGCAAACACACACATGCGAAGACACACCCATACACACACTCGCATGCACAACTTGCACACACACAAAGGCATTTTGCGGTTTTAATGTCAACCAAAAGTTTTCTTTGTCATGTACTTTGAAATGAATGGAATTTAGCTTCTGGAGGAATGTATGATGCAATGCGGCGATGACTTCCAGGATGAGGCTGGCAAGTTTCGCTTTCTCAACGAGCTGATACGCTTGGTGTCCAAAAAATATGCGGGTGCCGAGACTGCGTATGTGGTTAAGCAACGCATCATGGAATGCCTGTTGCTGTGGACGACCGAATTCCCACAGCGTCAGAAGATCCGCGATGCGTATGAAATGCTGCGTAAGGAGGGCGACATTGATCATGTCCAAACAGAGGCGGCGTTGGCCAAGCGTGAGAGTGTCCTCAGTACCATCGATGAGGAGATGTTCGCCAAGTTGATTAAGAGCAAGAATCCGGAGAACTTTAAGCGGGCCAATCTTCTGCTGCAATATCGTATGGCGCAGGAGGCGCGTCGTAACGATCTCCTTGCTCAGCATCGAATCGTGCTGCAGGAGGTGCAGGAAACCATTCAATTGCTCAATCAAATGCTGGACAGCTACAATCCCAGTGATCATGACGTCAATGAGACCATCCGTGAGCTTTACAAGAGCTGCAAGAAACATAAGCCAATCTTCCAGCATTTGCCCGAACTGCTGGGCGAGACTGATTCTCAGCTAATAGGTGAGTGGGAGGTGGCAGCTCAGTTGCGCTTCATGGAGGTCTTCAATATGCTCTGCCCTTTTCAGAGGACACGCTGGAGACAAATGGTGATCTCTTGGCCACAATGGCACGCTACAATCAACTGGTGCCTTCGCCCACCAGGACAAAATCCACAGCTGCTCCAACATCGACAACAACTGCAGCTGCATCTGGTGCAGCTACGGGTGGTTCCAACAATGCTGCGTTGCTTAACGAGCTGCTGGGTGATCTATTGATTGGGGAAAGTGGTGCGGCTGTCCCAACAGTTAATGTCCCATCAGTTAACGCTTCCAAGCCCAGTGTTCTGGAGGATCTAAGTGATATCTTTAGCAGTGCTCTGGCGGAGAGCGAAGACAAGCAGCAGCAACAGCCAAGCTCGGAGCATTTCCCAAGCACTTCCAGTGAGCTGCTGGAGCCACAAGTGCTAAGTCCACAGAAGAAGACCAAGAATGGTGTCTCTGGCGATGGCCTGGCCAATGGCAACTCGGATGAAGATGTAAAGCAAGGCGTTAGTACACGAAAAATGCCACAGATTGATATGTTGAGCGAGGAGCTGTTCCAGCAGATACTTCCAGCCCAGGATCGCATGGCCAGCTTCAAGCGTGATCCTGAAAAGTTAACACTCAACGATTTGGCGCGCGAGCGCATGCATGTGAAGCCGCCAAAGCAGTTGACCACTGAGCCACTGGATGATGTGCCATTGTTGAACACAGTGAATCCAGCACAGCCCGAGCCTGAGTCGCAACATGCAAAGGAAAAGGGAATTGAAAAAGATCAGGAGAAGGAGAAGGAGGAAAGAGAAAAGGAGCAGCCTGTGGAAGCAACGACAACGGCAACAGCATCGACTCCAACTGTGGCCATCAAGCAAACGAAACATCTGAGCGAGATTAACATCGAGCTCGACAACATTCAGGCGACGGGCGAGGAGCGTGTGGTGCTCGACGATGATGATATGCATTTGAGCCTCAACTTTACCGAAGATCGTCCCAGTCGCCACGTGTCTGTTATTGTGATATCGGCCCAAAATAAATGCCGTCTGCCCGTCAAAGACTTTCAATTCGAAGCGAGCGTTAAAAAGGTGAGCATACACATCCATTACAAGACAAGGTGACGACTCATTAATTATGTTTCCTGGCAGCCATGCAAGGTGCGCCTTTTGGTGCCCACGGATAACGCTATGGCGGCACATAAGCCATTTCGGCCAGCAATACCAATTAATCAGGTGATGCTGCTGCTGAATCCGACAGGAAATCCGGTTGATGTTACCTGCATTGTCGGCTACAAGTTGGGCGACGATCCCGATCCCATCAAGGAGTCAATTGTGGCCAATGCCATTCCCTATGTCGAGTAGTTCCAGTTCAAAATGACAAAATTATTTAAATTTTATATAATTTTGGTGTCCTTTTTGTTGTTTTGTCTTGTTTTTCTTTTTTGTTTTTAATTTAAATTTAAATTTAAATTTACTTTTTCTTTTTATTGTGTTTACCAAAAGTGAGCGGTCCAGCAAATATTGTCTGTCTCTGTCGCACCCATGCAAGTAATTTTAAACCAAATCTAAATTATGAATTATTGTGTATTTACATAGATATATATATATATATATATATATATGTATGTATGTATGTATGTAATGTCTGTACTTATGTTTATTATATGCCTATAAGGTTTTCATTAAATCGCATTCCCTCATATATCCACATCTCGTATATATGTATATCTATATATATTTATTATACATATATTAGCAATAATATATATTATTATAAAAAATGTATGAAAAATGTCGCTACGAAAAGCAATATGCGCATTTTTAGAGGTAGAACTCAGCTCAGTTCTGTATTTGCATTGCTCCCGATCCATGTTCGAACCGAAGCTGCCTCCCAAAATGGCCAGAGCAACTTGCCTCGATCAACGTTTTCATCTTCTACAACTACATCTCCACATCATCATCATCATCATCATCATTATCATCATCGTCTTTCGCATCATTTTCAACATCCTTACGGGCTGCCAAAAATATCTTCTTTTTTTTTTTTTTTTTTTTTTTGTGCATTTTGTTGTAATTTTTTAATGTGACTAGGGAATTCGGTTATTCAGCAATTGGTTGGTTGGCCAATGAAGCATATGCATACTCAGTTCTGGCCAACTTGGCACCAGCTGGTTATCAAATGTGTGTGTGTGTCTTCCTGTCAGCCAGTGTGGATAATGCAAACGATTTGAACTATCTGTTAATTTGTATATATACATATATATACACACATATATATATATATATATATATACTACTTAGTTAGTTAATAACTAAAGGCTATGGCGCTAATCTTACGCTAATCGGCGACAATCTCGTCTTTGAAGGATAGAGCCGTAATTGCCTTGCTGTGGCCCGTATAATCGCGCGCTAATGCTTTGGTATAGAGCTTCCAAAGGCGCGCCACACCATCGGAGGAGGCTGTGAATAGCCATTTGGAATCGGCACTGAATGCTGCATCCCACACCCAATAGTTCTCAATGGTCAGCTCGCGCCATTTGGTAAAGTCATCCGTCTTCCATATGCAGGCGGTGCCATCACCCGATGTGGTCACCAATAGACGCGAGTCCGGACTGAACTTGCAACGCAGTATGGAGCGACTGTGCGCTTGGATTTTCTTTTTGGGGCTGATAACGCTCAGTTTCTGATTGGTATTGATGCTCAGTTGCCATATGTAGCAGTTGCCCTTATTGTTGGCTGCGGCCATATAATGGCCATCTGGTGATATCGCCACATCCTGTATGGATGCATCCATTTCGGGCACCAGCTGCTCATGCTCCTCGGACTTCACATCCCACAGATAGACGCCACCATTTTGCGAGCCCATTGCAATTTCCACTTGATTCGGATGCAGGCAGGCGGCATTCACCGGTGCCTGGCAGTCGAATACACGCGAACAATGGGGTGTTGAGATCATGTCCCAGATGCGCACACGATGATCCTCGCCGGCGGTAAACATCCATTTGCCTTCCTCTTGAAATCCCAGCCGCGTTATATTCTTTTGCACGCCATCAAAGTTGATCACCGGCCCCGTGGAATTCGATTCCAGATCGTACAGCCGTATGCATTGATAGCCACATGCTGCCAGGCGTGTCTTGTCCGGCGTGCGGTCCAGTGCATTGACTTGCTGTATTCAACAAATGATTGATTAATGATTAACAATCAGCATCAATCATTGGCTCAGGCGTCAACTCACCGATGTCTCCACAAAGCGCATGGTTTTTATACAGTTGCCGGTGTGAGCCTGCCACACTTTGATGGTGTGGTCATAGCCACCAGTGGCTAGTATTAGCTGGTCTTCCGTCGCTTCCATTGCAGCACTCTTGGGTTGTTATTGTTTGTTAAACTTGGACATTGCCTTGTTTAGAATTTTATTTAAGAATTTGGATATTCTTACTGGAACTGCAAACTATCGATAACAGCAATTATCGAAACGAACAATTAATTGATAACAGAAATACTCCACACATTAAATATTACTCCTCAAATTAATTATATATTTTGTAACATTTCGTTAGCTGAGCCAATTGTTTCGTTAAGTGAGCAGTGGCATTCAATGAGAACATTTTGAGAACAGTTATTTTGACAATATTCAGGTATAAAGTAGAAAACTAATAGAAAAAAGAAATGCAATTAAACGTATATGAAAAGTAAATAACAAACAGTACAATACTCTTTTCAAACTACAAAGTTCATGTACACACAGAAAACACAATCCATGTGTTATACATTTAGTTAACTGTGAAGTGTATTTTGTTATGCATTAAGTGTGGAACACGTTTCGTTCAGTTATGCCTTGGTGGGTCAATACTTAGTCAGGACACTCCACGTCTTTAACGACATTTCTCTTATACCAGAATCTCGTTCTCTTTCTTTGTTGCACACTCTCTTTTAACGAAATCTAAATATTACCGTTTCAGCCAAGGGTTCTTGTTCTTTTCCTTTTAGAACACAGCTCAGATAGAAACCCAACAGAAAGCTCAAGCATTGATAAAAGCGTATTCTGTTGTCAACATTTGAGGACAATCATTTCGATAACATTTTTACTTATTTCTGCACACTACTCAATGCACGAACCTTTTAAGTTCACACAAAATTTGGTGAAAAGTTAAGTTGTTAAGTTAAGTTGTTCGCTTTTACAGTTACTAATATTTAATATATTTTGCGCATTAATAGTGACCCGTTGCTTCTCTGGAATTATGTTTTATATACTATATATGATATATGATTTCAGAAATATGACTTAAAAGAATGGAAAAACTCTATTGGAATCAGAATCAAATCGCAGTGTTCTATTCCTCGAGCGATTACTGTGCTTAATGCACTCACACGTATATGTACATAAATCTACAAGTATGTACATTATTACCGCAGGGCTTCGAGTATACCAGGGCTGCTGTAAATGCAATGCAATAAAAACGCAATGTTTCTCATTTTGCACAATGAAATTTATTTAGTCGTATTTGACTTGAATCTTTTTTTTTTTAATGTTTTTATACATTTTGCCACACACACACACATTTGGTTTGCTTAAAAATTACATTTCACGTTTTTAAACAATGCTTTTGTTATTCATTTAATTCATAATTTTTTTTTGCTCTCATTTCATTTGTATTTTGTATTTTATGTATGCATATTATGCGCCATTATGTACTCTTATCGGGGCAATTTACAGTACAATACATACAATACTTGCAGTCATTAGTTTTATGCGTTTTAATGCTAGTCAAAAAAAAAAAAAGACGTACATATATGTATATTTACGAGTATATATATAAATATTGTGTATTTAGGTATATAACATCTAGTAAAAATTGGTTTTGTTTTTGTTTTCATATTTGTTTTGTTTGATTTTTTTTATTTAGTTTTTCTTCTTCTTATGTTTTCTTGTATCTTTCAGTATTTTTTTGTAAATACTTGAAGTATGTTTTGCTCGTTTACAAAAGAGTTTGCTTTCCAAAAAAAAAAAAAAAAAAAAAAATCTTATACTTATCTAGATAGACAATTACGAGTACATTACTTGTAATCGATTCAATTATTGTAGTAAAATCGCTAAATCTGTGACAGGTTCTGTCCCGTCTTGGTTAGTTTTTCTGCTTTCTGCTTTTCTTGTTTTTCTGTTTTCCCTTAGATGTATTTACACAATTTCACTAAGATTCGAAATTTAATAAACTATATAAGAAGAAGATAAGTGAAAAAGCATAATGAAACATTCATTCACATAACGTATATTAATTCTACAGCCGAAGCTTAGCTTTCATTTCAGTTTAAGTTGAACTTTATTGAAATTACATTTAACTATGAATATTACAAAAATGGGTTAACAAACTGAAAGAATAATAAAAACTCACACATCCCATCCGATACTTGACTATAACAATTATGATAGTTTATGTAAATATATATAAATATTTTATATATGTATTTATGTATGTATATCGAAGTATAAAAAGCTTATCGATAGCCTGCAGTATGACTGTCAAAGCTTTCGATTTTATGTACAGTTACTTTTATTCAAAAAAAAAAAAAAAAAGAAAAATAAGAAAAAAAATTGGGGGAAAACCGAAATTTAAATGTTTAAAGTGTGACAAGTGAGAGTTTGCACCAATCGAGTGTGCATGGCCGGCAGATACCCTGTACCCAGCTGTACTACTTGAAGACATTTTGCCAAATAGCTAGCTGATATTTTAGCATTTTTAAATGAACTGCAGCTATTCTGTAAAATGAACTACAAACATTTTTTTTCTTTTTTTTTTAAATTTAAATTTAGTCCCCTTAGTTATGTGTGGCTTATGGTTTAAAATGCTGTCACATACGTGGGCACAGTGTTAGCATACCTATTCACAAATGGATACAGGGTATGCACATTAAATATTACATGACATTTTTGAACATTTGAATGCACAATTGCTCAACCCATAAAAAAAAAAAACAAAAAACAATTGGAACAAAAGGAGAAAGAACACAAAAGGGAAAGGAAACGAGAATTAAATCAACTCGTACTACAATTAATGGCTAGTATAAAGTATGCTCGTTGTATGTGGTAATAATAACAATATTAATATTTATAATAATAATAATAATAATAACAATAATAAAAAAAGGGCCAGCAACGTGGTGTAAAAAGCGTAATCAATTAAATTGAATTATCGTCACTTAGTTGGCCAGCATTCTGCATCTGCTTAGCCATGTGCAACAGAAAATTGACTGAAAATAATTTAAAATAAAAAAGAAAGAAGAAAAACAATATACATATTTAAATAATGAATGTAATTTAACTAAAAACAAGTAAAATAAAATAGAATCAAATCAAATAAAATTACAGAGAAAGCACGCACACACAAACATGGCTTTCTCTTTCTATAAATATATATATATATATATATATATGTGTGTGTGTGTGCGTTTGTTTTTCTTAGGAAAAACTTTTTGACCATTTTCAACATTTTCATATTTTTAATGAGTTTTTGCGGTAAAATGAAAATTCATTTTATGGCTGCCATTTAAAATATATGTACATCCAACTGTCCAAGTCTCAAGTCCGCAGTCTTTCTATATTTGAGTTAGGTACCTCCCTCGACACCTTTCGCCTTTCGGTTTTTCTTTTCTTTTCTTTATTTTTCTTTTCTTCTTTCTTTTCTTTCCCCGCTTCAACTTGCTGTGTGATAAGGGACTGCAACGTGTCCTCGAGTTGTATCTTCGTCTCGGAGTCTTGGACATTGACTTTGACTTCGGCTTGTGGTTGCCTCTTTATAATCATCCTTTAATCTTGCTAATGATTTGTACCTCAAATTGCAAGACTGCATGACCGAGCGCGTGTGATGAGTAATGAGTGGTTTTTCCCTACCTTCTCTTCCCTTCTGTATCCTCCTCCTCCTTATGCTGTTTACCCCCTTCCCATCGATAACCTCTTACCAATCGGCCATCTTTCGCTCTCATCTCTCTATTCCCATGCTCTATTCGTTCATGCTCATCATTGTTCATGTCGCTGTGGTGCTCATTCAATTCAATCAATCAAATTGCTTGGCGTTTTTGGCTTAGTATCGTATCCCGATTCCCTCCCACATCCAGTCAGTCATTTTGGTCTGTTCCGGCATTCATTTCATCATCAATTGAAACGAATGAAATCGTAGTTGAAAGTTGTCAAAATATGACGAGCTCTGTTATCGATAGTAACATCGATAGTTTTAGTCATCTAAATCTTCATTTCATTTGTAATAAATGTACAAACGTATTAAAATATGACTACCCGAGAAACATCTTAAAGCAATAACGCCTAAGGAAATATGATATCGATAGTCTCCCGATAAATTTTCTGTACTTTTAGTATTTATTTCTAGAATATATAACGGAATCATGTTTTCAATAAAGAAATTTTTTAAACAACTGCGAAACATGTTATCGATAGTCTGTCGATAGTCTTTGAAAGATATTAGAGCTATTTGATATATCTAATATGCGCTAACTTGTTTTAATTCAAAGGGATTCTTTAATCAACTTTAAAGCGATAACTGACGACTGCAAAACATGCAATCGATAGTTGATCGATAGTATCATGTTTCGATAGACACTGATGTTTCTTTGCATTCATATTTAAAATCAAAAACTTTCTTCAAATCATCTTGAAACTTTTGCTGGCAACTGCAGAACATGTCATCGATAGTCTATCGATAGTATTGCAGACACTCTTAGTGGGTACAATTACGGGTAAGATTGAACGATTGAAGTGTGCGATATTGAATGCTGGAATGATGATGGTAAGTAACTTGCTTGACATTGACTGACGTAGAGAAGAGAAGAGGAAACCAATGCACCACATCGCACCATTGCACCACCGCACCACCGCACCACCATTTAAAAGCCCCACGCAATATGGTGACCGTGCTAATTGCGAGCTGACAGTTTTTTTTTTAGGAGAACTGATAAACGAAAAAAAAACACAACAAGACAGAATGAAAAGTGAAAAATGTGCGGTGGAAAATCGAGAAATTGGGGGAAAGATGATGGAAAATGAAGCAAAGTCAAAGTCAAATATGATGTGCAACAAATAAAAAATGCTGAACGCAGCCAGATAATCAAATTGCCGTTGAAAATATATTGTCAGTTGGCCCCTCCTCCCACACCGTCCCACTGTTCCACTGTCCAGCGTTACGAGAAGCAAAAACAATTTAATTAAATGATTAAAACATCTCGAAGGTTAAAAAGGGGAAAAGCTTAAAAGCGTGACGAATGCAAAGAAAATCACTTAAAAACTATTTTCACGCAAATTGCTTTGCTGCTTGGACGTTGCACGGTATTGAGGGCTGTTCTCCCCCTTCCTGTCATGCTACCTGGTGGCTGGTGGTTGCACGTGCACGTGATGGATAGACTGCCTGACCCACTCCCTGGCCAAAATAGCAAAAGCTCTGTGGAGTTCGCGACGGCAATAGCAAAGGCAAAGGCAACGGCAACGGCAACGGCACGTTCCTCATGCATGTAAATGAAGAAGTTCCTGATACGAGCTTCAAACGCAGAGAACTAAAGTAAGTGAAAGAGCGAGAGAGGAGTAGAGGAATAGAGTAGAGGAATAGAGCGGTGGGGCAATAGAAATAGCAGACGTTGTCCGTTTGGTGGTCAAGTAAATTTGTCGTTGTCGTTGTCGTTGTCGTTCTCGTTGTGCTTGCAGCATGTTACTCATACGACACGTTGTCCAGCGTCCAGTGTCTGCTTAGTGTCTGCATATGCAACTCGTCATATGTCTAGCCTGTACAGTAGAGACTCACAACTTGGAACTGGCATTGTACAAAAATCTAAACATTTACATTTGATTAAATACTTGCCACAAAGGACGCAGTAACAATTTTAAAATAATACATATCTAAAATATTTAAAATATAATAAATATATATAAATATAAATATAAAATTTATTATTATTACTTTAAATATATTGTTTTGTATTTTTGCAATTGTATGTACTTTAAACTATTTTTGTTGCCAATTAAATAATTCACTTTGTGTTTCATTAATAAATGGAACAACTTTGGAAAAAAAATCCGAGTGGTTCTACCTTGATGTGATTGGTAAATATACAAATTCAAAATATAATAAATATAAAAGATACATTAAATTCAACGAAATAAATAAAATAAATAATTTGATGAAGAAGAAAAAACATTTTTAAATATAAAAAATGAAAAATAGTTCAAGAAATTAAGAAATGCTTGCATATTAAAATTATTGTATTTTAAATTACATGAAGTTAAGATATAGAAAAATAAAATATGATATAAAAAAAAAAAATAATAAAAATGCAATAACTAATTTAATAAAATGTATAAAATAAATTTTAAAAAACAAATTGTTTTCTTATTATTTTTTCTTTAAATATTTTTTTAATTCGTTTAAATCGATTTGCAATTTAGGGACAACATAATAAAATAATTCGTGCACAGTATTTAATAATAAAATAAACTGAAACGTATAGTTTAATGATTAAACAAATAATGTAATAAAATTTACAAATAAAAAAAAACAATTTAATGATTAAACAAATAATTTAATAAAATGTACAAAAAATGTACGAATTAAAAATCTTTTTATAATTTATTTTAAGTAATTTTTGATTACTTTTGTCAAATATCAAAATATTAAGAAATTATAATTTATAATTAGAAATGTATTAAAAAATGTAAATAATAAAATAAATTGAATGAAATGTACAAAATAAATATAAAATGTGATTTTATAATTAATATTTAATATTTTTTTATTAATTCTGTGAACAAAAACGGAAATAAACGGAAATTATAAATCAAATTTAAGCATATTCGAAATGGTTCTAATTAGTGAGAGTCTACTGTCTGTGAATGTCTGCATGTGTGTACGTGTGTGTGTTTGTGTGTGCTTGTGTGTGCTTGTTTAGTTCTAGCTCTGCCTGTACCTTTTCCTCAGCAATCTTCGCCTGCAATCATTGTTTGTTGTTGCCATCCCGCGGCAAATGCAACTGCAACTCGACAGCTGCAACAACAACGAAGAGGCTGAGCTTGAAACTGTCACAGGCAGCGCTTAAGCTTAACATAATTACATAACATTGGGACATTTGAAGATCAAATCAAGAGTATGTGGGGGGGGGGTGGGAGTGCGAATTACCTGAACTTAAAGCCCAAAAAAACCGAAAATAAAATGCATCTGAATGCGACACTGTGTTCCGGCCGGAAAGCTGGCGTTTGGTATTCGTCGTCTGCCTGATTGCGCCACGCCGTGTTCATGTCCGTGTCCATGTCCGTGTCCGCGTCCGCGTCCGCGTCCGCGTCCATGTCCTTGCTCGTGTTTGTTTCCGTCTTCGTCTCCCTCTCCGTGTGCATGTCCGTGCTCATGTCCATGTCGTGTCAGCGGCGTCGTTGTGGCTGTGGTTAATATGCCAGGCATTGTGTTTGTGTTGTTGCTGCTGTTGTTGTTGTTGTTGTTGTTGCTGTTGGTCATTGTTGTTGCTGTTGCTGCTGTTGCTGCTGTTGCTGCTGATTGGCGGGCAATCCTTAAATGTCAATGGGACGTCATGATAATCACGTCTGGCGCTGAATTCCGTATGTCGATGAACACTTTGGATTCCTCATTCTTTAGCTGCTTGCCAGCGCCAACGTTGCCGCTCCCCTTGCCGCCCGGCAACACCGTTTGACTCGGCATTTGAGCGTGCCCCTTCTGCAACATCATGTGCGGCAGTCGCGTTGCAACACTAGGCGCTTGTTGTTGTTGTTGATGTTGTTGTTGCTGCTGCTGATGTTGATGCGCAGGATGTGCATGATGCGCTCGCTGTTGTTGATGTTGCTGCTGCTGCTGCTGCTGTTGCTGCTGTTGCTGCTGTTGCTGCTGCTGCTGCTGTTGATGCTGATGATGGTGATGGCAGATCTCCTGCGGTTTGACTGCGGATGCCACTATTACCCCATAATGCGAACGTTGTCCGCTGCTGCCCCCACCGCCGCCGCCGCCGCCACCACCACCACCTCCCCCGCTGCCGACACCACTGTGCCGCTCCTCAAGCTCCAGCGATTCGTGCTGCGACGGCGCATGTTGCATGTGCATTTGGCTGCGTCTTGTCAACGTGTTAAGCAACTGCTGCGATGGCGGCGGCGGTGTTGCTGCTGGCAGTGTTGGCGTTATGGCCATCAGACCGCCTCCCGGTCCCAGTCCCTGATCATAGCCAAATGTCGAGAAGAAGCGTGGCGGTGGCGGCGGCATCACACCACCCCCCACTGCGCTGCCAGCGCCCAATGAGGATGAGCTGGACTTTTGTCTCATTAGCGTGGCAACAGCGCTGGGGCTGTTGGCAAACAGCGATTCCCTGTGGGGGCGAAGGTGAGCAAAGAGAAATGAAACATTTCAATATTTGTCTTTCATACTCGTTAAGTAAACCCAATCCCCCATGCACCATTCCCCACGCCCACACCCAACTCTATGCCCCCAGCCTCTTTTTTTTATTTGACAGTAGGTCAGGTCAGAGGGCACACGCAGTGCCACGCCAATCGGCAGTGGAGCCTGTCACTGTTACCTTGCCTCACGTCTCACGTCTCACGTCTCCCGCATCATCCCTTTTCCCCTCTCGCATCTTCCATCTGGCATATGGTCCAAAATATGTGCGTAAACTGAGATCTGCGTCATGCAAATACAGTGACTGACACAGTCATGTCTTAAAGTTCTCTGTCACTGTTCTCAATTAATCTGACTGTGACTATGACTGTGACTATGACTGTGACTATGACTGTGACTATGACTGTGACTATGACTGTGACTACAACTGTTATAAGTACGCTTGAAAGTTCTTCCTAATGTTGCTCTTAATCTTCTAATCTAACTGAGCCTACTTTGGCCTTGCTCTGATTGTTCTCCTTTTCCAGCGACTGTTCTCAATAATCTGACTGTGACTCCAACTGTTAATAGTATGAATTCTTCTACTCTTCTCTTCTCCGCTTCTGTTCATATTTATCCAACTGCGCCCACTTTGCACTGCTCTAACTGTTCTCCATTTCCTTCTACTGTTCTCTATAACCTGACTGTGACTATTACTGCACACAACTGTTACTACTATATGCCCCTTCTCTCACTCTACTCTGCTACACTTTTGCTGTTATTACATATCTATGAAATATGTTAATCTTACTCTTACTAGTTACGGACTGTAACTTTGACTGTTCCCTATAACTGCTGCTGCAACTGTTCCCACTGATCCGATTCTGATTTTTAATACAAATGCTCTAGTATGTATGAGTGTTGAGTGCATATTACAATGCTGCTTAAACTGTTCCCATTGTTCGGACTGTGATTGATACTAATTTGAATGACAGCAAGTCTGTTCCTACTTATCTAACTTTTAAACTTACTGATAATATAATAGTCTAAGTTACAGTGTGTGTATTAATGCAACTTTGACAGTGCCTTGTTACTGTTCCCATTGATCAGAGACTGTTACTGTTCCTCTCAATGTTACTGTATACGACCGTTTGGGTTATCCCAAACTTAACATTAACATTATGTTAATCTAAATTTATCATTCAATAATATTGTTAATTGTGGAATATGTCACTGTTACTGTTTATTCTCATGTTTTCGTTACTGATAAATGCTAAAAAGCGAACATTATTATACTTTTAGCTTTACTTCATATATTACCGATATTATTGCTGTGACTTTTACTCTAAATAATGTTTTAACTGTTCCTGTTAACAAGACAGTGTCCCTAAATGCTCATGTTATTGTGCAGATCAGCAGTATTCTTATATTACTGCTGATGTTACTGTGCCTTTCAATGTTAAGGCGACTGTTACTATTACTGTTACTGTTACGGATGCTCTGCATTTTATATATACATTATATTATTTTATAAAGTCAAAGTTCTCCGTGAATGTTGAGTATCTTTAATATTAAGAAACAGAATTCGTTAGCTGTATTATCCGTTGTTATCTGAATCAATCTACGCTTAAGTCTTCCGGATGTATGAAATATTAAATTCAGATCCAGAATTTGCTTCATTTCTGTTGTGCGTGCTTGCGTCATATTTGTGATTGTACCCGTTGTATAAACAACGTTACACTTCTCCCCTTCGCCCCACCTCTCTTACTCGATATCCTCTCTTAACCCCATCCCTAGGCAGATATGATTCTGACTCAGCTGTGTGCTCTGATGTACATCTGGCTCTGGCGCAATGAAGACGCATGCAAATACAAATATTTGCATCGATTTGTGTTGTACAAGCATGAAGCCGTGTTTCCGGGTTTAGTACTCGTACAAAATCCTCATCCCCTCTACTGTTATCCTTTTGCATTACAAATCCTATTCCTTCCCCCCGACTCCTATTGCTTTCAGTCATGAGCCACATCATGGACACATTGTCATTGTTTCTGCTGTTTACTGAGCGTTGACTTTGCAATTTGTTCGAATGTTGAAGCGCGTCTAGTTTATTGCACATACATATGCTGATGCTGATGATAATGATGATGACCAGCTGGGTTACCTACTCTCCCCCTGTTTACCCTTTCTGTGGAGAATACCGCAGCACACTCACCTCGTTTGACAGCCCATATCACAGGCATTAACCGGTGCGGTCGCAATCGCCGCCTTTGTCATCATCTCGTGCGTTGCCGTTGTTGTCGATGAGGACTCCCCATCGTCGCCACCACCACAGAGCGTTGTTTGGGTCATGTCTGGATGGCGGCGTAAAATGCTGTGCTCCTTCTCCTTGAAATCAGCCTTGCTCGACTGTGTCGATATGGGCACAGCCTCGCGATAGTAACGATTCGAAACATCATCAAGAATTTGTAATGAGGTCTGCGAATGCTTTTGTCTACAGTGCGAAATAATTGTTAACAATTATCATTAATTTATAATGATAATTTTAATGATCCTATTATTGTCAATGGCAATGAGATTGATAAATAAAGGAGGATAAATGAAGACGAAATAATGTTTGGGTAATGATAATGACAATGTTAATGCACATAAAAAACTAAAATGGTAATGATAAATATATTGCAAATGAATTAGTTATAATTATGATGTCAATGATAATTTTAATGAAAATAAAAATAAAATTTCAAAAAAAATAAATAAATAATAATAAAAAATGTTTAATATGAACAATAATGAGACCTAAAAATGAAAGAGAATAAATAAATTAGGAATAGGTTTGATTATTTAATGATGGCGTTATGTTAATAAAGATGGATTATTATAATGCGCTAGCTTAAGCGATAATAATAATTATTATTTTAATAAAAATATTAATGTGAACAAGAATGAGACTTAAAAATAAAAGATGTTAAATAAAGTAGGCATAGACTGATTATTTAATGATATTGACAATTTTAATGAAAATATTAATGTGAATAACAATGATACTTAAAAATAAAAGACTCGTTAATAATAAATAAAATGTTAATGAAAATGATGATAGTAATAATAATTGTATAACAAATGCTGTTGATAATGATAATGATAATATTATGTTCAATAACAGATTTGAGATTTTGTAGCTTGAGGAATATAGAAGGATACTATGGAATTTTCGGCATGTCTTTACTTAATATGGGAATCTAACATTGCAATGTGGTCCAAAGTGTAATGTTGGTTCAGGCTGTTGCATAGAACGTATCCTTAAAGCTTGTGTGATAGAATATTTGTTATTTACTATCCGTATTTTGATCTATTATCTATATCTATCTATGCCTATTTTTTTAAATAGTATATTTCAACTATAAATTATATTTCTATAATTATACATTTACTAAAAATTTAATAACAGTTTGTTAAACACATTAAAGATAAAATCTTTGTGAGTTACTGAGATTTTGCGCCTTGAAATTAACAATTAATTTGTGACATTTGATAATCATTTTAGTAAACACATCAATTTATTGTTTTACTAAAAAATTAGTTTATACAAATTACGATTTTCTTATAAAAATATATTGTTGCAATTATTTATATATTGAATATTTATAATATGAGAGCCAATTAAATAATCCCATCAACTTTTTGCGGCTAACATATTAATAATAAGTAAGGAAAACATTAGAAAACAATTATCTAATTGCTAATTGTGACTCAGAAACATATTTGAAGAATATTAATATTTAAATGGTAAGCTTTAAAATATTCGTAATAATTTCTTAAATTTTCGTTGAAATAATTCGCCAATTATTATGCTGAGTGGTTCCTATAGAAGCAAAAGCTCTTTCGTTTCGTTGCAAATTAAACTTCAGCTAAAGTTCAGAGTCGTGTACCCTAATGTTATGACTTTCAGCTACTCTCCTCCGGCCCATAGTTGCCACAAAAGGAGCACTTCCTGGTTGGCACTGCAAAGCCAAACTTGATTTGGGCATTGTTGGCAATGAAGCAGACATAATGCAGCTTAATGAGTTTGTATAATTTGGGGGAGTTGAGGGAAGGTTTGGTTGGTTATGTGTGAGTATGTGTGGGTATGTGTGGGTGTGTGGGTATGTGAGTGTGTGCGAGCATATTTGGGTCAAGTATCCGGTATACTCACCTTGATATGTTCTCACGTGAACGGGCCTTGGAGTTGCGACCCATCTCGTCTAGTTTGCTCTCCTTGGACTCGCGTATGTGCTCCTGCAAAGACCAAGAAATGGCAGAGAAATGGCCACAGAAACCAATAACGTGCATGAGAGACGAGCAAACGATAACGATATATATCCAATATATAATAAGCATAATAATAAATATTTTCAATTAATTTTGCGGGCCTGATGGCGTATGAAACGAACGTTGGGAAGAGGAGGGGAACAGCGAGAGAGGGAGAGAGAGAGAGAGAGAGGGAGAAGGAACGATCGCGTCAGTGAAGCTGCAAACAAAGCCTTAATTTCAAGTAGGGTAGGGAGAGCGGGACAGGGACAGGGACATCGCCTGGTGGTGAATGTGTCGCATTGTGTGCAGCGTGGCGTATGCGTAATATTAATTCTCAACACTCTTATGCCGGGCATCGACTGTCAGCTGGATTATGGGGCAGCAATTAAGTGCTCGCCACCTGATTCTTCATCAGAGACCAACGTCCAGTTGCAGGAACCCAGTCGAAGTCATTAATACGCCGATTGTGCCCCCCAAAGAGCCAAGCAGCACTTGAGCGTGCATAAAAGAAAGCTTAAATACGCAAATATTACATAATAATGAAGGCAAGACGACAGGAGAGGGCAGCCGAGGAAAGGACAGCAGGACAACAGGACAGAGACAGGACTGAACTGAATTGGATAGGATTGGAAAGGTCAGGGCAGGGCAGGAAAGAAGAGGGCAGGAGTGGACATGTCAGGACAGGACAGGACAGGACAGGACCGGACAGGACAGAAGGATAGGGCAACGAGTGGTTCACAACTGTTGGCGGTTGACCTCCGAACGCAGTGCTTGCCAAGATTGCCGCATTGTGGCCCTTATTCGACTGCACCTCAAATTGCATTCATAATAAAATATAAGCCAAACATTTGCTGCACATTTTCTTTTTTTTCTTTTTTTTTCTTTTTGCTTCCATTTTCTCTCTGTTTATTATACATTTCTCCATTTCCATTGCATATTTCCATCATTTTAAGCTGCCTGCAGTTTGAATAACTACAACTACAACTACAACTAAATGTATATTTGTATATAACTAAAACAAAAAAAAAAAAAAAGATTATAGATATAGTAATATATAGATAATGAAGATTCTTGTGCGCTTCTGGCTGCCTCTGCTTGTGTCTGCCAATAATGCTGAGGTTACAATATGCAAATCACCATCAATTTTATCTCCATTATTTCTATGCCCCTATTTACTCGCAGGTTTTAGGGTATTTGATTTTCATTTATTTTTTTTGTTTTCATTTTACTGTGCTACAAGCGATTCTTCTTATAAATAGCATATACTCGTAATCGGTTAAAAAGGTTTTCTTAATTCGATAACCTTGCACAGGTCGAGCAGGTGAAAACGATATTAAAAACATAATAATCCACTTTTGAATGTCGAGTACTTAAAATTATTACAATTACAATTATTGAAAGACAATGAAATTAAGTAAAGAAATAATTTTAGAAATTTGTTAGTTATTGAAAAAAAGTGTGAAACAAAAATATCGATAGACCGTCCAGTGAATCTAATGCACTCAATCGCAATACGATTCTTGTGATTTGAATGTGGAATTCGGAAAGCAATTTAATTGATTGTCCCTTTGGATATTCAACAAAGCGTCATAAATATCGATAGTACACCTTTCGATGGTTCACACTATCGCTATGCTATTATAATCAAACAAGTTGAACTTTACGTTGAAAGAATTGGCAATGAGAACATTAAGTAAAGTAAGTAAAGTAAATAATTTCTTCATCAGTTAAGTTATTTTGTTATTAAAGTTAAGTTAAGTTATCAGTTATTAAATGATACTTAAACTGCTCGACTATAATAATAAAATATACAATCGATAGATTTATAGCAAACGATACTATCGATATTTTCAACAATATCTATTGATCAAAATAATATGCATTTGGAAGTAAATCTCTTGTCTAAATTTCTTGTATTTGATCAAATATTCCTAACAAAACTGAAAATTTAAAAGATTCTTGATGTTTTATAAATAAATTCAAATTTTACTCGATGTGAGAGACCTTTTGCAAGGGTATTTGAGTGTCGGTAAACCGAAACACTTTAATCTTGTTTTATATCTTGTTTAATTTGCATTTAGTTGGCAGCATATAAATTGTTCATCTATTTGTTATTATCATCTACAGTTTAACTCTTTAAGTCATACATACAATATGTAGAGGCTCTTAAGGCTTATTGGATTTCAGGCTAAAAATAAAATCCAACAAAAAGCTTAACAATTTTCCTTGACATGTGAATATGGTGAATCGCAATCGTATGAATTATGACAAGTGAATACATATTCATATATATATATATATGAATACATATATTCTTATATATGTATGTATAAATTTAAGTGCGTTTGAATGAAATTGCTATGCATTGTGTTGTCTCCTCAAATGACTTAACGTCCACAAAGAGTTGGATTGGCTTAAGACGCAAGTAAAGAAATTCAAATACGATTGATATAAATTCGATGTGGATACACAAAATGTTGATGCAGCTGTTGGACATGTGATATGGTTGCCCTTGATGTGCATTTAATCTGAATAGAAACTGCTGCAAGTGGGGGGAATACTATATGCGACACATTCAAGATTGTAAGCCAAGTCAAGACATTTCAATCAAACATCAGACATTAATATGCATAACAATCGATTAAGCAGCGCATAAGTTCGTCAAGTTCATAGAGAATTAGTTTCCATTTGCTATTGCTACCCTATCTCAGGGTAACTGCTAGTCGTATACTCTCGACTTGACAAAAATAAGGCCTTTGCGATTTATTATATATGCTTTTCACTTTTTTCTCTCTTTATAACTGTGCGTTTTCTTCATCTTTTCTCTTTGTAAGCATATCATGTGAATAAATATTTGTTTGGGAATTGTTACAATTGCATAACTCTCGCATATTTCTCATAATTGTTCAATACAAATTCTTTTGCTCTGATTGTGCTGCGTATTTTATTTTCTGTCTGAACAATTGATTATTACAAGCTTAGTGTTGTTGTTGCTTCGCATATGAATTCTCTGTGTTTTGGGGCCCACATTGCGTATGCTTAACATGTTGAAATATTTATATTTCGCTTACAAATTGAATGAGAGGGGGAGCAGGAAATGGGTGGTAGGAGGGGGAGGGGGGTTTTTTTTTTTTCACAAACAGCAAGTAGCAGAATTAATGAGGCATCAACTTGTATCACGCTCATCAACAACAATGCAGGGGCCAGGGGAGCGAGGGGTGAGGCAAGCGAATGTCAATGGCCAAATGCTCAATGTGGTCAAATGATTGTCTGTGTGTGTGTGTGCTGCTTTGATTGCATGATCTTTTGTGCAACAGATTTGCCATTTCAATGATGCAACCGCCACGCCCACCATCCAATAAAATGCCAACATTTCGGAACGTGTTAAGCGGTAAATGGATTAAATGCCAACGTTGCATGAGGATTTCGCTTCAGATGATTTTATTGAAAAATTTGAACGCCTTTTTGGCCTTTGCCTTTGACTTGACAGTCAATTGATGCAGTTCCCTTCCCCTCTCCATTTCCCGCTCCCTTCCCCGCTCCCGCTCCTTCTCCCGCTGCAGTTGCAACTGCAATTGCGCTGATGGCGGTGGCGGCGGTGGTGGAAGCGGTGGTGTTAACTCTGTCAGCATTGCATCCATTTCCGTTGATGTGGATGAGCAGGCGGTGCCTGGGGGCGTCGCAGTGGGCGTGCTGCATTGCAATGAACTGCTGCAGGAGTTGCTGGAGCTGGGATGCTCAGTTATTGCAGCGGTCAGTGGCAAGCAATGGCCAGGGATTAACACAAATTCATCATCTTCGGCAATGGTGACGCTGTCACTGTCACAGCTAAATCCAATGCCATCGTCGTACTCATCATCCTCATGCTCCTGTTCCTCCATCTGCTGTTGCTCCTCCTCCATCTCCATCTCCATCTCCAACTCCATTTCCTCCTCTGCCTCCATCTCCATCTCCATCTCCAGCTCCTCCTCCACCTCCTCCTCCTCCTCTTCCTCCTCTTCCAGCTCCGCCATCAACTCCTGCTGCTGTTGCATCTCATCCACTGCGTGAACTTGCTGATGCTCATAGGGATAGGGACAGTCATAGGTCTGCAGTGTCTGTTCGTGTCCATTGTTGCTATCGCAATTGTAATCGTAATCGCAATCGTAATCGTAATCGCAATCGTAATCATCTCCCAGGGGCAACACCTGCTGCACCTCATAGCTTCTTTGACTTCTTTGGCTTCTGTTGGCAACGCTGACAATGCTGCTGCTATGGCTGTTGTTGTTGTTGTTGTTGTTGTTGTTGTGGTTATTGTTGCTGCTACTGTTGCTGTTGCTGTTGCTGTTGCTGTTGCTTCCCTCGTCGTTGCATGCGGCATCTGTGTGCTGTTCCCGCTGCTTGCGATGCTCGTTCTCAAGATTGTACGCAAAATCGCAAAAGAAATCATTTTGTAATCCCACGAAAATGGCGCTTTTTGGAGCGCCCAACACAAAGGAATCAATGTGATAGACGCTATCACGCAGCGCTGGCACATCCTGTGGAAAGAACATATAGAAAAACAGAAGAACAGACAGAAAGACAGAGAGAGAGGGAGAGAGAGAGAGAGAGAGATAGGGGAAAAGATAGAGACAGACAGAGATAGATAGAGAGAGAGAGAGACAAACAGTGTGTAGAGACGTTGATGTGTGAGCAATAGAGACAGAGAGAGGCACATAGTGTGTGTGTGAAAGAAAGTGAAGGAGACAGTGAGACAGCGATAGAGAAAGAAAGGCAAACACATGTAGACAACACGATTGAAATCACAAAGTGAGAGCGACAGACACACACAGATATATATATATATATATAGAGAGAGAGAGAGAGAGAGAGAGAGAGATAGAGATGTGTAAATGTGGTCTATGGCTAACAGTGCGTATGCGTATTTTGTATGCAACATGAAGATAGAGAGGGAGAGAGAGAGAGAGAGAGACATACAGACTGAGACAGTGTGGGAATAGCTTAGAGAAAGCTTGGTGCACCAAAGATTCATGCATGCCACGACACGACTTGCAACCAGTTGCAACTACAACCACAATTACATTCACAACAACAACAACAACAACAACAACAGCAACAGCTGCAAATGGTAACTCGTATCATGGAAATATTTGCCACACAATGAAAAACCACTGCAGTGAAATGACAAACCATAACAACACTGTAACCAGGCAACGGCAACGGCAACGGCAACGGCAACGGCAACGGCAACGCCAACTTCAACTTCAACTCCAACCAAACGGCGACTCAGCTGTCAAAAACTCAAGCAAACCCCAATGTTAAATGCAATGAAAACCAAACAAAAAGTTTACACAAAGTGACAAAAAAATAAAATAAAGTCATAACATATTTTAGATGTCAAAAAAGAAAAAATTAAATCGACGAGAAAACGAACGAAAAATATAAGAAAAATTGCATATAACAGTTGTCATAATGCGACAGGCCATAAGAGAGAAACCATAACAATGATAGTTATTATAATAAGCATAAGCGAGAGATACAGAGAGAGAGAGACAGAGAGAGAGAGAGAGAGAGAGAGAGAGACAGAGACAGCGAGAGATACATAGAGTGCAGAAAACTGCTTGCGGAAGTACTTTGCAACTCCCAGAATATCATCATAATTTTTATAAAAAAAAAAAAAAAACAAATATATATACTAAATAGCAATAAAACTCTATCGCATCCTCTGGCACAGGTCTATTAATATTTATACAATAATATTGACTGAGCAAACGCAAGCAAAACTGTCAGTTACACATACATACATACATATACTTTATGTATGTGCGCATATTGATTTCAGTTACATCTCTGTCACACAACCTAAACCTTCAACTGAGTCAGAGCCATTGATTCACTTCGATATTGCAACTCTTGCATGTCCTTTGCCATTGCTGGCAGACAGTCAAAAGGTATTCATAACTTGATACGGGGCCAAGGTAATCTTCTTAGCTTGTCGAGCAGACAACTTACTCTGACTTGCAACTAATCCAATTTTCAATTAAAAAATGTCAGAAAAAAAATGAAAGAGAAGAACAACATATAACGACTCCAAACAGAGCTATTTGATGCCAAGTAGTGTTTTAGGAATATTGCAAAACTGAAGAGAAGAAACGAAAGAAACGATAAGAAGACTGAGAGTAGATCTTCGAGCATAAGCTACATAAATGCTGCGAGAACTGAAAGTTAATTGCTCCTACGTAAAATCAAACGACTCAGTCAAAAAGCACAATTATTAGGCTTCATTTTGGCAGAGAATGTAGACGGATCACAGTCAACCTCAACTTTGCTCAACTATAAAGAATGCAAACTTATCTGCAAATATTTTATAAAAAGAATATTCTTTTTTTTTTTTCTATATTTTTCATTATAGCTAAATAATCCAATCTGGATGAAATTTAATGATGTTAATAAAAATATATAAAGAACATGTACAAATCTTAAAAAATAATAATGGTACATTTATAATTTTGTTCAGCATTATAAAGTATTAATAAACATATTCAATTGAAGAGATACAAGATATGAATTACTATAGCTATAAATGAATACAAAGTCAAAGATGAGTTCTTTGCAATAATTTCTAGTAAGTTCTTTCAATAATTTACAAAATTATAATACAACAGTTGAAATCAAAATACATTACATACATTATATATTTGCTAATTAAACTACGCACTTAAATAATAAAATACAAACTAAATAAATAACTTTCAACTTAATGTTCACAATTGAAGCACATTTATTTATTTCGAGTATTTTCGTATCTGCTGTATCCAAGAAAAACAAAAAGAATTAAAAATGAGTAAATGAGCAAATGTTTATGCATTTTATTGATGTTGATGTAATTGTACAACAAGCGTTCCTCAAATTGTTGCAACAATCAACTGTTCCTGTTGGTCATGCAACAAAGCAAATTTGTCAAATTTTTGGTAATTAACATTCAAGTTGATTGGAGGTATGCAGATGGAATAGAGCAAAGCGTTATATGTGCACACATACTCACACACACACACACACACACACACACACACACACACACACACACACACCCATACACTGACAGCCGTACTTCGTACACATGATAACACATCATAGTTATCATAGTTTTCATTTGATATTCCCCATTTTATTTGACTTGACTATTGTTAGCACGTTTATTCATTCATTTTATTTATTTTTATTTTATTCAACTAATTATAAAAGCTTCGAAATATTCAAGAGATGTTTCTTGCCTTTCAGTAACGAGTAACGAGTATTTGCCTCAAATTGCTTGATGATGGTGTAAATTAATTTTTATACTATAACAAAATAAATGTGCAGCATTGAAATGAAAGGGAGACTGTCGAAAACAGCATTTTGATACGCTTTTATTTTTTGGATTATTTTGAATCGAGAAAGCAAACACCAGAGCAGTCTTCAATGACAATTTTTTCGATCATATTTTCGGGGTACAAATGAAGCACTGCAGTCTGCAGTATCAAAAGTTTTCAGAGCCAGCGTTTTAATTAAAATGTTCAGATAGATTTGACGAGAGCATAAAAAGTACTTGATGGATTATTCAGTTGGTAGCTGAGCGCATCCAATTCACTTTATTAATAAAAAAAAAAAAACAGAATGCGATATTTAAACAAAAAAAAAAAACAATTTGTTTGTTGTATGAAATGTTTAAAGTTCTTTCGATTTTAGAATTTAAAATAAATAATAGTAATTGCAGTTTTATTTCAAGTCTTCATCATTATCTTTAAACTCTTAAAATATTCATAATATTTAATTGCTACATCTGTTCACAATCGAAATACAATCAGCTTTTACTACTATTGTGAATAACTACAGGGTTCATTATGCAATCAGAATTAATTTTTCATATTTGCCAAAGAGTAAAAAATGTTTAGAGTGAATTAATGAATTATGTTTACACCTCTTTGAGGCACATTTCCATAGTATTTCCCAACGTTAGTTTTTGGGGTGCATAAATTTTTGTGGAATTTAATTGAAATCCAATTAATTCGATTTTATTTGGTTTTCATTCCTCCGAGCTGAATTCCAATTATTGTGATTGCTGTCGCAGCGTTAATTGAGCCTGTTTTTGTAAATGTTTTTGGGTGTCTAAATTACTACACACACACACACACACACACCTACTCGCACACACATCCACGAACTGATCTAAATTATTTGTATTTTTATTCAAATTTTAATTGGCCACAAAATTGCTGCGTAAAATTCATAAATATTTCGCAAGTTTCGTGCATTTTTGGTAGCAACTTCATCATTGAATTGTGAGTTTGAATTTGATATTTGAATTCAATAAATTGGATTTTGTTGTTTTGCTGCAATTGCAGTTAAAATTTGCTTGATTTGATCATTGTGTATACCCTGTAGATTTAGTTAAATGTGGTATTTTCAGTTGCCACAAATGATAAGCGTGAGCATTATATAAAAATCTATGTATATATTTCTAATGTTAATATTTCATAGTTGAGCAGACTTGCTAACTAACTTCTATGTCTACCCTGTAGGCCGCGGTTAAAGAGTATACTGTGTTGGTGTAAATGCAGAGTGTATGTCAATGTCCCTGTGCAGTTGTGGATGTGTTGTGCGGCGAGGGTATTTCGCAGTTGAGCATATATGTCTCTAACTTTCTCTAGTTTTTAAAATCTCATTACACAATTCGTTGCATGCTCCATGTATTCGGTGTCATAAGTTGTTTGTAGTCAAGTTTGAGAAATTTCAAATATTTTACACATTTTCAATATATTTAATAAATTTCTATTTTTCATTTTTTCTCTACACTTTATATTTTATTTTATTTTTTTTTAATATTTTATTACCTTTTAACATCTTCTTCTTTAGCGTTGGTTTTTTATTTTTTATATATGTGTTTGTGGAATGTACTTTATGAGCATGTAAAAGTTTTGGGAACAACGCATCACTGATTCTGCTTTGCATGCAAAAGTTTAGCATTTGTTTAATTGGAATATTGCACAGGTGCGAGGAGTGGAAGGGGGAAGAGGGCAGAGAGGCCAACAGAGAGAGAGAGAGAGAGAGAAAGAAGGAGAGAGAGAGGTATTGACTAAGGCTTGGGGCATTTGAAAATTAACTTGGCATCAACTTTCTGCTCCTGTTGTTAATCGTAAGCCAATTGAAAGAAGTGTATGCTTCTGTATATGAGTGGCATGCAACGATGTGTGGCAAGGTAAGCTACAACACTCGATTGATAGCTATGAATATCAATGAATGAATATTAAATATTAAACGTTAAACATTAAACATTAAAAGTTAAAACTTGTTTCCATCTTAACATTCAAATCAATTTGCAATTTTAAATTTTTTATTTTTTTCATTCAATTCAATTTTCATTGAGATAGTTGATCCACTTAATCAAATCAATTCATAGAAATTGAATGTATTTGAATTGAAGTGAATTGCATTCAGTTTGAATTCGGATATGCAATTCTTTAATTGTTTCGGATTTCCGGGTTGCCTCTGATTGATGTAAACACGAATGAAAGGGGGAAATGACAATGACAATGACAATGACAATGACAATGACAATGACAATGACAATGACAATGACAGCATGAGTACGTGTGAATATCGATATGAGTGCTGCTCATGAAATGCTCACACGCTGCCCATTTGCTGTAGCGTCAAAGTGTTGGCATTTATGTTACCACAATGATAACATCATACGGATAATAAAATCAACTCAAAATAAGAGGTGTTACGAGCCCACGCAAATATACTCAGGCAAGGGTACTCATGTATCATGCATGTAAGTAAATATGAATATTGCGGATTGCTGATTGCTGATTGCGGATTGAGTGCACAACAGAGTACAATTGAATGAATCTCATATAATATTAATCGCTTTAACCATATATGTATATATATATATATATATATATATAAATGACAAACAAGTCTTACTATATTCATCAATATGCCGAAGACTCAATACCCTTACTCTATGTACTTGTATTTGTTTAAGTAGGTTGATTCGAATTTTATTTAGTTACCTCGATGTACGAATACATTTTATAGTTTAAGGCTGATTGGGCTGCATCTTGCTTGATCAATCAGTCAATCAATCAACACAGTGTTGTATAAGGTAAACATAAATGAATGTCAAAAATGAATGTCAAATAAAATATGTTTTCAATCAGCGAAAAGTTTGACTAATTCAATGATTGACTGTCTGAATGATTGACAGTGTGATTGGGTTGTGGTGGCTGGAAGGGGGGGGGGACGATGCATCATTTAATGTCAATACCTCAGTTGGCGGATAAATGGTAAGAGCATCGACACCCAACTGTTAAGTTAAAGTGCAAGCATTTCAATTCGCATTAAGCTAAAGCTTTTCCCTTTTTTCACAATTCGCTTTTCACTTTGTTCATCTCGTGAAACGTCGTCGAGTGGCATCCGAGAGAGAGAGAGAGACAGTACGGGCTCAACCTCTCAGTCTTGGTCTTTATTTTCATCTCCATCTCCATCTCCGCTTCCGTTTCAGAATCAGCTTTGGCCAACGTCTGCCTGCCTGCCTGCCTGCTTGTATGTATTATTTTATGGCCGTGGCGCTGTTTCTTTGCGAATTGCATTTCAGCTTGATTTATTTCATTTCATTTCATTTTGCCCAGTGAGTGCAACGAGAGTGAGAGAGAGAGAGAGAGGGAGAGAGAGGGAGATTGTGGGGGAAATTGATGTGAGAGAAGAAATACGGTTAGCTACATAAGTTGGTTATTACTTGCTGCTTAAGCCAATGTCCATGAACATGCCAAGTATTCCACACACCCAAACACCCACACACCCACACACCCATAGAAACACACACAGAAACAAGACTCCCTCATGCCTTCGGCTGAACCACGCCACATCACTTCCCCATTGGAATCTGTGTGCGATTTCAGTTTCTAATAAAATATTGCACTCCCAAATGCATGTCAGGCCCGACACGGCCCAGCTTGGCGTGCTGTACTATTTGTTGTAGCATGTTAGATAAAACCAGGGAGATTCACCAGCGGGACTGAAACCGAAAGCAATCCAAACCCAACAACTCCCAAACAGCTCTCATCGCGGATGAGCTGTTGCGTCTGGCGGAAATGGCAGTTTTTCCATTACGCTGCCATGCGTCACACTGAACTCTCTTCTGGGTTTCAAGTGTCCGACACTACCACCCAGCCCCAGCCCCAGCCCCAGCCCCAGCCCCACCCACACCCCCACTCCCACCCAGCTCAGTGATCCCTGCTCACAGTCAAATATTACTTAATTTATATGAAATATGAAATGCTTGCAACAACAACTACAACAACAACAACAACAACAACAACTACAACAACAACCAACTACAATTGTGGGTGCAGGAGGCGACACTTGCACCCAGCATTCGAAAGAGCGAGAAAATGCTATCAAATTAAGCTGAAATGCATTTGTCAGATGGCGTCCTGACAACAAAATTGCTAAAATAATAAAACTATCAAGCAAACGTGCTCTTAGACACCCCCCCCCCCCACCATCGCCACGCCCCTTCCATACTTCCTATCAAGATGTGTTATACGCATATGTGTCGCGTTTACTCCTAAGCTGTTTATCTTGAAGGCGGCCGCTAGAACACGAAATAGCACCACAATGAGATGCTCTACCCCCTCTCTCTCTCTCTCTCTTTTTCGAGTTGTCTCATTGCCCCAATTGCCTCCACTGCACAGTGGACGAAATGAGACGCTAAATCCAAATTAATCCAAATTAATCTCAAGTGGCTTTCTGTGTGAAAGTTGCAACTCAAACTATTACTAATAATATATTGTATAATAAATTATATTATTCTATATTTGAATATCAAAATTTTAGAACTCGTAAAATCAAACTAAATATCTTTACTCCGACTTCTGCAAAGTAAAACTTCTGCCATTCCATAGTAATAGGGCTGCTTTATATAGAGTCTTTAGTAATCAGGACAATGAGCTGACTGGATAGTGCCATGTCCTCCTCCTTCTAAGTAAACTTCTCTCTCCGATTTAAAGCCATGTTAATGAAACTTGCAACAGGTTTCTTGCTTTTAATTACTAAGGTATCTTATAAACTTGATGTATAGGAGATAAGTTATAAGATTTTTAAATTTATTATAATAACTTTTAGAAATATAGTATTTGGTTCAGCAATAAAATTGAAGGAAATGTGAAATTGATTAATTCAATTTATATATTCGATCGCTTCGATTTTAGTTAACAATTTCATTTCTTTATATTACATGAACTTTAAGATAAATTGAATTTAAAGATGAAATTTTGAGAAAGAATAGCATAGAAATTGTATAAAAAAATATGTAAATTAAAATATATGTACATATAAATAAATAAATATTTAACTATAAATAATAACCAATAAATAAATAATAAAAAAGAAATTATAAATAAAATGTAAAAAAAACATTTTAATGAAAATTAATTTTAAAAAAACTTTTTAATATATTTTCTATTTTAATAAATAATATTTATTTGATGTAAAAAATGGCCATAATATTGAAATATTTTGCTATAGTCTTTTTTTTAAATAATTAATAATGATTATATAAAATAAAATCGGCAATATTATTACCCAAAAATCATTCATTTCGCCCACTGTGCATTGCCTTCAGCATGCTATCGTTGGCCACATCAAGCGCCACATCAGGAGCAGCAAGAACTCAACGTTGTTGTTGCTGCTGCCGTTGCCGTTGCCATTGCAAACAGCCAACACTAAAATATCACTCAAGGCTAAGTTGTTTGTCTGCCTGCGTGTGTGTGTGTGTGTGTGTGTGTGGGTGTAGGTGTGTGTGTATATATTGGTAGTTCAAATATGCATTGCGGTTGTTACCAAATTGGATGCAGTTATGGCTAGAGCACTATGCACAAGTCGACGTTGCCATCGAAAGAGGTGCGTTTTATGCTGAACTTAAGCATAATCTTGTCTCGTGGCATCCCACAACGAATAGAAAATACAATTCGAATGCATCTGCATGCGGTTTAAACAGCACACGAACTGCACAAATATTTCTAATTTTGGTCTAAATTAACATTCAGTTTTTGGAAAGTGGTTTCTCTTTACAGCTCAACAGATCTTTGCTCTGCACATAATAAATGTACATTCTCTACTACAGAAAGTAAGTAGAAAAGTAGCTGAAAATTGCTTAAATGTTTCATATTATGATTGACTGAGTCTCAGCTGAGATTTGTAAGGGATTCAGTGTTCGATTTCAGCAGAAGATCTCAGTTTGGTATATAAATTAAGATTTTAAATGGTTCGCAAGAAGAATCCGAGTAAATTGATCAATTTCAAATTAAGTTGAAAGTTAAGTTAAAGTTAAGTATTGCTAATAAAGGTTAAGATCGCGGTTCGATTGGGATTGCTACTTGGTTTGGTGCTTAGTTTCGGTTCTTAGCAGATCTATAAGTAGTTTTGCTGAAATTTTGTGTGTAATAAGATTGTAAATGATTCAACAGAAATTGTTTATTAACTTGTCTTGGAATAATTTAATTTAGTATTCATTTAAAATTATACTGCAATTTATTTATACAATATCGGAGCATGGAGAACCATTGTAACTAAGTTGGTTCGATTGGGGTTCACGATTGGTTCAGCGTCATATCTCAGGATATCTTCAAGGTATAAAGCTCAAATTGGGTGTGTAATGAAATACTAAGTGGTTCTACAGTCGCAATTAATTATTGTAACTTAGGAAATCATTAATAAAATATATATTTGTAAATAAATAAATATATTTATAAAAGTTTGTTTTATAGGATTTCCATTGGTTCGACTGGGGTTCACAAGTGGTTCCGCTTAATATCTCTGGAGATCTTTAAGTTATTGTACTAAAACTTTAAATATATAACTGAATGGCATAAAGAACTACTGAAAAAAGAGTTGAAGGAGCCATAAATGTTGTTGTTCATAATGATTGAAATGGATCAGTGGATCAAAAGTGGATCAGTCTGCGATCTCAGGGGATCACTCAATTATATATGCTGAAATGTGGATAGCAACATAGTTGTTCAAAGGTTGAGTGTTGCAAATAAGTGAAACACTTTCAATTGTTATACTACGCTTAGTAGCAACTGGAATAACCCGATAAACTCTGTTGTATGAAATGGATGGGCGTTATGTGGCATATGATAGGAAATGGTGAGAAGAGCTAACAGTTAACACGTTTGCAGTGTCAACTCAGGAATGTGACAGACATATCACAAGTCAAGTGAATCTATGCGAGTCCTGTGGCCCAAAGAGAAAAGAAACAGAATAAAAAATGAAATGCTGTTGGTTGCCAAGTGGCAAGAACTCTGTTTGGCAGTTGGCAGATGCTTGAAGCGACTCTCGCTGCCAAAATTGCGTGGCATGTGGCAAGTGGCAAGTGGCAAGTATGCGGACGAGTGGAGTGCAGCGTATAGCATAAATTTTTATCTGCAAGTACATGCTAAAATCTAGACACTAAAGACATAAAGAATCAGAAAGAAAAGCATGTAGCATATGAAATGGGGCAAGCAAACGGACAACGGCCGTTATGCAACAGCAACGGCAACAGCAACGGCAACGGTGGCACATACATATGGAAATACATACTCAAATTCATACATTTATTTTATTATACACACATATGTGTGAATATTTTATCCTTTATCCTTGCTGCAAGTATTGTCTTTTTCATCTTCTCTGATTTTTCTCCTTTTTCGATTTCTACGTTTTTCCAACACTTTTCGGTTGCGCTGGCGTTGCCGCAAAGCAATTTCCTTGTGGGTGGCTAAAAGATACACTGCCTGCAAGAAATCACCAGCCATGGCCATGACATCAGCCCCCACCACCACACCACTGCTGCATTGGTGAACCCCTAAGCCCGTGGGCTTATCCAACAAGCATCGATCGAAATGTTGAATGATTTTATCAAATCCGCTGACGTTGAATTGATTTGATTCGATGTGCGCTTTGTGCAAATTTATTTGATGCAGTTTCATAAATGCGACCGGCAATAAAAGAATGCCAGAGTTTTTACTTTTCACCCCCCCCTCTTTAACCTATTTAACCTCTTTCTCTCTCTCTCTCTGCTATCATTGCTGATTTTTCCCATTTTGTGATGGCATAATTTTCAACGTCCCAGCAAACAGTTTGCCAGCTGGAAGGCGATATCAACCTCTTGCCGCTCCCCCCCCTCCCAAAAAAAAAAATAAAAAGGAAAGAAAGGTGAGGCACGCACAGTCGTGCCATGCCAAACACACACACATACACCTCTTGAACCTCTGCCAAACACTTGAGGCGATAATCAGATTGCCACCTTTTCCCCTGACCCACTTAAAGGAGGAACGTGTGCTGGAGTCGCACCACCCTCATCGTTTGGAGCGTCAGTGTGTGTTTATTGAACCGTTCGACGTGCAAAGTCAGCGGCTGTTTTACAATTTGGCTGGATATGTCAGACCTCTGCGAGGCGGGGCGGCGTGTAGGCATCAATAGCAAGCCGCCAGCAGCACCAGCACCACTTAAGCAACCAACCTAGCCCAACCCCACCCAAATACCCGTTTAAAGTTGTGTCCCAACTCTCGAGCATTAAATTCAAGTTTCGGTTGCTTTTGCAAGTAATTGAGATGATTGAATCATAAGTTTAAACTTTACTGCATTTCACATCGTTGATTAACGATTAACGATTAACGATTACCGATTTACATTTGATGCGTTACATTTTTCATTAATTGCCATTTAATTGTAGGCATGCTTGTGGGCGTGGCACCGCCACTATGCAAATGAAAGACAACAACGCATTCAGGCAAAAGCCGTTAGCATATACGAGTAAATATTATTAATTACACATAACGTGTGTCTGCATACTTGCATCACACACTGTGTAATTCAATGCAGTTCAGAAAAGTTTCAATTCAATAATAAATTCCATCAACTGCCAATAAAAATAACTAATATAACAAAAGCTGATTGTCTCGCTTTTTGGGTTGATGTCACTTTTATATAGTTGTGAATATTATTCGATTATTATAACTTTGGATAGTAATATTACTTCAACAATTTTGGAACATTAATTTTTATGGTTTTCAGTTATCAACTTTATGTTTTATTGGCATACTTAAACCAATGATTGGGGCAATGATTCCTTATTGCATGTATGAGCAACAAAATTGTGATTTTTATAGCTTTAAAGATTAGATACTTAAGTTTTATTTAGATTTGAACTAAAGCGAAATACTTCAATGTTGATCAATTGTGAATGATTAAGTGATTAGCTAGATTAGATTAGCAATTAGATAAATAAGTCTATATAACTGATTGGTTATTCACTATATTCAATCTGTTATCCATTCAGTCTCTATTTACATATGTATATAGACAATGACTTTTGTGGTAACTGGTATTTGAGTCGAGGTTCTCATTGTTACGTTGGTTCAATTGCACTGACCACAGACAAATTGGGTTAACATTAACTAATCAAAATAGATTTATACCCACAATACACAGGTTGGCCGGGAAAAGCCCTTAGGCCCATTATTGTATTCATCGCATTGTTAACGTGACTCCATATGGACTCCATTCACATATGTATTAAACCACTTCAAATGTCACTTAATGGGGGAACAATTGGAGGAGGTGTATGAGATTGTGCATGTGCTCAACTAACATATACTCTATAACAGAGAAACGAATTCAAAGTACTTATCGACTCATATTAAGTAACTTTTTAAGTAAGATTAATAAAATAATAAATTATCGATAATTCGTAAGCATTTGTACTGCATCATCTTACCCAACTGTGCCTAACTAGTTACAGGGTGTACGATAATGAAGTTCTTCTTAAAGTATCTCAATAAATTCTTCATATAAGGAAAAAATTAAATTCGATTAACCTATCGATTTCAATCAATGTTAGATTATCGATACTTTTATTTCTATTAATGAAGTTCTCCTTGATGAATCTGAACAAATTCTTCATATAAGAAGGAAAGTAAATTCGATTAACCTATCGATTACAATTAATGATAGATTATCGATATTAATATTTCAATTAATAAAGTTCTCCTTGATGAATCTCAACAAATTCTTCATATAAGGAAAAAGTTAAATTCGATTAACCTATCGATTTCAATTAATGTTAGATTATCGATATTTTTATTTCTATTAATGAAGTTCCGATTGATGAGTATAGGCAAATTCGGCATGTACGAAGTAAATTCGATTAACCTATCGATTTCCACTAACGTTAGATTATCGATATTTTTATTTCAATTAATGAAGTTCTTCTTGATGAATCTCAACAAATTCTGCTTAAATTGAGAAAAGTAAATTCGATTAACCTATCGATTACAATCAATTATAGATTATTGATACATATTTGTTATTGTAATGAAATAATTGATGAATCTTACAAAGATTCTACATATCGATTTCAATTACTCAAATAATATGATAATATCGATATATGTACCCCATTTAAGTCAAACAGGCTATAAGGCTTACAGGGTATTTCTCAAATGACTTGAGATTGGTTGCTAATTAACCATTGATGAAGCGCTCCTATTGATGAAACTCATATGCATTGACAGGCGGCACAAGTGGAGCTATTTGAAGTTGCAGCGGCATTGTCTGCCCTACGGAGGGCAACAAGGAGGTGGTGAGGGAGAGAGAATTAGGGTGAGGAGCCTCACATTAGTAAAACAATATTACGTTGCGTGCGAGGAATCTTGTCGCCTTGTCTTTCTGGCTGGGATGTGGACGCCTTCTTATGTACTCAACAGGCAGGAATTTAATAGACAAGCCGTCGCGTCGACTGCCTGGAAGAGGGGGAGAGAAAGAGAGGGGCAAGGAGAAGGAGAAGAATAGGGAGGAGGAGATGTAGGATGAGAGAGAAGGGGGAGATAGAAGAAGAAGGAAGAAGAGGAGCGGCTGGAGATGGAGAGGCAGAAGGATAAGGAGTAAGAGGAGAGCGAAAAGGACGATGGCATCCTTCTGGAGTAGGTGTCGTCTGTTGTTGGCAGTCTGGTAATTCTAATGGCGTGTGACATTTCGAAATGTAAAATAGACTTTGACTGGTGTTGGGTAGCAACACCATGCCCCACATCACACACACACACACACACACAGACGCACACACACTCGCAAACATGTACAATTAGTGAAGCGAATGCCAAACTTAGTAAACTCAAATGAAATTTGTTAGCTGGAATTGGCTAAAAGGTGTTCCACAAACTGCTGTTGCTTTCCCTTCCTCTTCCACCCACTCACTCTATCTTTCTCACTCTCTATGGCTCTTTCTCTCTCTCTCTCTCACTCGCTCTGTCTGTTTGCTGTTGGTAAACGCAAATAGAAAACAGCAACATACACAAATCCAAGCTGGAAGGCGTGTGTTTAATCAAGCGGTTTGCCGCCATCTGCGCGTTCTATAAATATGGCCAGCCACGACAACGCCTCCCATTAGACCCACCCAACACACACATACTTAATTAACTTGCTCTAAAGCAGATGTAGTATATTTTTGGCCATGCCTGAGCTGCCAGGGTCACAATGATATTCAATTTAAGCTCGAGCTATGTTTCTCTTTCTCTTGCTGTTTCTGTTTCTGTTTCTGTTTCAACGTCGTCTTCGATGTCGGTCGTCAATATTGCAAAAGTCAAAGTCAAACGCCATCTTTCAATCAACCTCTCTCTCTTTCTTTTTCTCTGTATCTCTCTCTTGCTCTATCTCTCTCTCGCTTTCGTTCACTCCCTCTCGGGTTGTGTCTGTGTCTCTCACTGAGCTTGCTGGCTCAGCAAGTAATGCCCCAGGGGAACCACTGGGCGGCTGACGATGGCAATGCCATGACAATAAAATGGTTTGCCATGTCATGCGGGCAGCTTGTTGAGTGCCAACGTTAAGATCCAGAGCCAGAGCCAGAGCCAGAGCCAGGAGGATATTGGGCGAATTGTATTGAAATCGACAGCTAATGAAATGTTGCTCCAGATAGCGAACACGCTGCTGCAGCGGACAGCGGGTTTCAAGTTCCCTAAAGAGTTCTCCGACCTTTCCCAAAAAGGGAAATCAAACAGAGACACGACTTTGCTGTTGCTTCCTTATGCTCAGTGCCATCATAAGTTGTAATTACAATCTCCAGCAATGTCAGAGCTATCTTCCACCCTCTCTCTCTCTCTCTCTATCTCTATTTAGTGCTGCCTCTTTCTCTGAAGCAGAAAGTCAAGGTCAAGTAGATGCTATCATTCATTTAACTATTGCGCTGGTCACGTGGCGTATAAGTAATATTGACAGTGCAGACAAATTGAGTGAGCATTTGGTCAGCTTTTAAGCAGCTAGCTCAAGTACCAAGTACCAAGTACCAAGTACCAAGTTCCAAATACCAAGTAATGTGTCACGAAATATTGCGTATACGCTATGTGTGCGTGCGCATGAAGAACTGTCAATGTCTTTAGCCATTGCTTCGTCCCCCCTGCCACACAATCCCACAGTAAGTACAATTGATGTGCGATGAGCCATGAAAATAAGTCGTGTCCTGCATTCGAGTTGCTCTGTTTCACTTCACTTCAAATAGAGACATTTTTATTATGCATCTACATGTGCCACAGTTATCGCTTTAAAAATACATTGAATATGTTTTTATAAAGTAAACTTGTTTAAGAGTTAATGAAAGTAAAAGATCAACATTTTAAATTATTTTCAAATTAAGCTGAAAAATAAACACAGTTGTACTATATCAAAGTGAGCATAAAAATTGCAATCAAAATTATGAAATGCGTTCACATGTAGCAGCGTCATTTCAAATCAAACAAATTCACATTAAATGCACACACACACACACACATACACACACATATGAAAAGGTAGAAAAATTGAAGAGAATTCAGTTGGCATTGCTATGGATTCGTTTAAGCCAAATGAATTCAAGTTGATGGCTATATGAATGCTTTGGCTGCTTCAAAGTACTCTTAATATCTGTTAAATGTTTATAATTAAGGCTCATTATATCCTGTAATCTTTAATTGGACAAAACAAGGTATGCTAAATGTAACTAAGTGATGGCTGCTCATAAAACAAATTACAAAACAAAAGAAAAAAATGAACAAAGAAAAACAATTTTATAGCGTATACATATATTCCCAACTTATGTGCAATTTATGGTTGTCAATTAATTAAGATTATTATAAAGGGTATCTACTTAGTCAAGCACCGTTAGAGAGTTTTACTTTTAGTTGTTTTTATATTGCTAATTTCGAGTTCTGGCAATTTTAGTCAGCTGCAGGCAAAAACAAAAGGCAGCCACAAAAATCATAGCATACTTTCGTGCGCGCATTACGTTACACACGGACACAGCCAGAGATAGAGCAATACAGATAGAGGGAAAGAGAGAGACACAGAGAGAGAGAGAGAGAGAGAGAGAACACTAGGCATTGAGTCGCATGTAAAAGCAGCAGGGTTTTGTAACATGTTCGGTTACATTTTGCATATCTATTCAGCTGGAATAACTAAACATTTTTATAATTACATACATTAAATTTTGCTGTTTGCTTTTGTGTGCTGGCGATTATGTGTGTGTGTGTGTGTGTGTGTGTGTGTGTGTGCTTTTACGTGTCTGGGTGTCTGTATGCTTTCTATGTTTGCATGTGCGCGTGCTTATGAATGCATTACAAAAGAAATGCCAGATTGTTGTTGAATGCAATTTAATCATTTACTAGCTTCGACTACACGCTATAGTCAACTTGCCACAGTCTGACGGTCAGGGTAGGGACCGAGGGACAGGGTGTAAAATGCGAGCGTGATAAGCACAACGAGTAAAAGAGAGAGACAGAGAGAGAGAGAGAGGCAGAGAGGGAAGGAAAGGGGGTAGAGCGTGAGCACACAGTGTCAGTGTCAGAGTGTGAGAGCAAGGCAAATATACTAAGCCTAAGGCAATGACTAAGGCTAAGGCTAAGGCTAAGACAAAGGCAAAGGCAAAGGCAAAGGCAAAGGCGGAGCTTGGATATAGGGTGGTATAAGGGGTATAAGGGGTACGTTCTTGGCGGGAGTAGATCGCGCACAGGTTGCCTAGTTACAATCAAGCAATATTACAATACTTACGCGTATTATCTTCTGATCACGTATTATCTTCCTTATGCAGTTCACAATAAATGTGATTACCATGCCGCCGAGTATCAAACCAAACACGATGATAATGATGACCACGTGCTCCGATTGACCATTTGTTTCACTCTGCGAAATATGGGTAAAATACAAATCGAATTACATTACTTAATTTATTTATACATTTTAATTGAATTGATTGAAAAGAATTGCAATTAATTATTTAAATTTAAATCATTGCAAATCCTTCTTATGTTCAAATGGACAAAGCAAATAAAGTGTTGTACAAATAATTTGGGGATTACATTTAACACAACTGAACTTTCTGTTCTGTCTGCCACAATAACAACAAAATTTCATAAGCTAACGCAAAAGCGATTTAAAAATAAATAAATAGCATATAAATCGTTACAAATTGTTCTTCAAATATATCAGGATTAACAAAGTGTGCAAAAAAAATGAACACAGTTGTTAATAATAGTTTCTAAATAATTAACAGAATAAATTCAATAAAAATGTCTGAAGTGTATACTTGAATTAAATAAATAGTTGCCTCAATAAAAAAAAGGTTTTGAAAAGCTTATAGAATATGCATAATAGTATACCAAGAATTACTAAAAAGATTTCTGGAAATCAGTCAAGAGTTGGAATTTAAATATTTAATTAATAAATATAATATTTGTAAATATTAGCAATGCCTTAATTGTGTTCATAGAACTCAAGTTTAAATATCTGGTTATAAATAAAATCTTATATATGTTTATGTCTTTTAAAACTCATTTGTCAATGCACATACTCGTATCATTGATTGGTGAAATTTATGAATTAGTTACTAAACATAATATTTAACAAATTGTGTAAAAGTCATTAATATTACAATGAGAGCTTATTTCGCCCAGATGGAATATTGTGGCTAAGCGTTAAAATTGTGAAATTGGTTGTAATGTAAAGCTGTTAGCAATTTTCAACAGCAAAAAAATTCGATACACGCAATTAACAAATGATTCAGCGCTAAATTTGAATGCGAAGCTAATTAAATAAACATAATTTGTGTACACACATGATTGAGCTTATGATTGACCCATTTTGGGCTAATTATGAAGTGGCCCAAAACATTTGAATTATTTGGTAATTCAATCAAAATATTATCGATGCCCTAATCAAAAGCATTTAATCGCTCCATTTCATAAGTTGCCCCCCCTCCTCACACTGCCTCCTTTACATAGTACAAAGTATAATGTAATATTTTTAATTACAAATGGAATTTATTGGACATAAATAGTAATTGAGATGCATTTGGTAAATGTTTCGCAATAAATTCGAAATTGTTGTTTAATTTGTGAAAATCTACTCATAATAATAATAATAATCAAACTGTCTGCATTTAATCGAACTAATCACATTTCGTAAAGTGTGAAGTGAAACTCTTCTCTTCAGCTTATATTTCTTGAAGTTTTCCTTTCCTTTCCTTATTTTATGATTAGCTTTAATACAAATGACTTTAAAAAGAGATTTGCTGTTTAAATTTAAATTTAAATTTCTCATAGATATTTTAAAATAAGTTTTCATGTCTTTTTCTACTGATTTGGGCATGACAGACACAGGTATACCTTAGGCATTAGTGTGTATTTATTGTTAAGATGCATCGTTGTGATTGATTCATTGTTATGTTTGTCATTATTGGTCTCTCTCTGTTTAAGATAAACTTACTAGAGATATCAATATAACCTCCTACACTATATACTTTAAGGTATATTTTTAAGGGGTTCCATAAGAAAGTTATAGTCTTTTCTACACTCTATTCTTCGCACCAAGTGCAATGTTAAGTGTTCCCTTTTTACAGTTAAAGTCGAGGGTTCTTCAAGTATTTCCATGAAATACTCAAGTTAAGTGTTTTTATATAGTTTCAAAAATTACGTGCGGTTAGAAAAGTTTATTTTTTATTTTTATTAGAGTTACATACACAATTAGTTGAATTTTACGATTTTCAAAAGATTTACAAGACTGATTTTTGCGGATTGCATACAGAGAGCTGTCCAAAACTATTTGCGGTCTACTCGAATGCCACTTTAATGGCTGGTAAGGGAACTGAGAACTGAGAGCTGAGTACTGGGGGCTGGGGGCTGCGTGCCGAACACACAACTTGATAAGTAAGTATAGACGACGAGTGTTTTCTGCTTAGAAGTCTTTATCAAATCTAATGATCTAACACAAATGCTGTGCCAACAACAAATACTAAAAACAAACAAAAGCCACAAGGAGGGAATTGCAGGGAGGCAAACTGTGACTGGGCATGCCAGAAATACAAACCTCAAACTTTGGCAACAAAACTTATTTTGGCCAACTTTCTGTTTTCGTGTGTGCACGTATGTGTGTAAACATGTGTGTGTGTGTGCGTACGAGTGTGCGAGTGTGAACGTGTTGGGCATAGGCTTATAATGATAGTCAAAGAGTTTGTGGCACATTCGTTGGCCTATAATTAGATGCATGTACGATGTTTGGCCTACATAATGCTAAGTGCAGCATCTGAGCATGCTGTAGGATTTGGATTAGGTGGTGGGGTGGGGGGTTGCGGGTTTTTGGAGAGGATATCCTTTCACTCACCTTGCACTTCTCCTCGTCCCAACGAAATTTACAGTTGTCCCGATAATTACACACTAGATCCTTTGCTATGCAGGTCGCATCCTCGCAATCGTACTCCTCGTCCGTACATTCTGTGTGTGTGAGGACAAAAGACTCAATGTTACAACTATATAGCTACAAACTTACTGACTAAAAGATACTCATCACTCAATTGTAAAGCATATTGAGTGTATCTATAAATTGTAAAGTCTAATGGTATTTGAATTACTGCATCAACTTTAAATCTTCGCGTTGCTTTAGAACTTGCAACAGCCTTAACTAGCGATTTGCTTAGCCGATCTGGTTGTGGTTAAGTTGGATATCTGATAATAATTAATAGACACTTTTGACAGTATTACGAACACGCTATTTAAACAACTGTGGAAATGATGATGCTATTTTCAAGGTTGAAGAGCGAACGTTTCGAAATTTTAAAATCAGTTTGATTATTACTGATTTATCTATTGATTTTGGAAACTGTAGTTTTTAAAGCGGATTTGTAAGACGGTTATGCTTGGACAGACGGAGGAAGAGACGAAGAAAGAGACGAACATGTCGATATCGACTCAACTGTTGATACTAATCAAGAATATATACTACAGCGTCTAACACGTCTTCCTATCGCTATTGAAGGCATTGCAACAAATAAAATAAACCCTTGTACTCTACGAGCAACGGGTATAATCAAATGAAAACTATAAAATTCGAAATAGATAGAGAAACAAACAGAATGATAGAGAGAGAGAGAGAGAGAGAGAGTGAGTGAGAAATAACTACACACCAAATAAAAAAGTGGCAATCAGCAGCAGGAGCCAGAAAACAAATACATATAATCTCAAACATAAATCGTCCTCGAGCAACAATAATTGCAATGCCACGACAGTGACAACTAAAAGTACAACCACAGTGTGTCCCTCTCACTCTCCCTCTCTCTCGCTCTCTCTCTTTGTCTGGAGACTGGCTTTCTTCTTGGACTAGCTGGCAGTTTTGGGCAAACTGTAAAGTGCCAAAGCGCTGTTGTGCAGAAGCTAACAATGAGCAAGGAACAAAGGACAATCGTAGAATGACAAAAGAGTGCTTAGCCTTTGGCAACAGGCGGCAATCACGCAAAACTGGTCTAAAGACAAACGGGCAAACGGACAAATGGACAAGCAGACAAACAGTTAGACGCTTAGATGCCTTCGGATAGCCAAAAACCAAACCAGATACATAGTTGGTTAGACAACGGCCATAGACAGTTGTTGAGACAACGATAACGACAACGGCCATGACGAAGATGTTTGCCGCCGCCATAGGCCATGTCCAAATGCCCAACAGTGAACATGGCAGAAAGGCAGCCGAAAAAGCCATCACCAAAACACAAAAAAAAAAAAAAAAGAAAGAAAGAAAGAAACTGAGAAAGAAAGCAAAAAAAGAAACCAAACACGTCTGCCAAGTTGGTTCCGCTTCTGCCTAACTGTGGACTGTGGTGTTTTGTGTGTGGCGAGTAAGGATTGCGCAAGCTTAACACAGGATTGCTCTGGCTTTGCCCTCCATGCCCATTGTCCTTGTCCTTGTCCTTGTCCATGTTCTGCCGTTGACGCTTCTCTGGCCTTTTGAGAAATTCGCTTAACGCACGTGCGGCAAATTTGAAGGATTTGCCACAACTGCCAACGCTTTTAATGACCCCGCAGTGGGTGTTATAGTTTTATCATTTACAGTGTAACGTTGTGCTTGTACTGCTTAAACTTACTTATGTAAAATACCAACATATAATATATTTGGCTAGAAATTGAGCTAATCTAATTGCGAGTTTGATCTTTTATCATTGGAAAACTGCTTATATCATGGTATAACTATCAGCGGATTCTGGGGATTACTGATCCGATTCCGAGATGAAACTTTTACTTCATATAGTTGCAAAAGCAACGATAGTGGTCTCAACATTTGTGGGTTAAATTGATTCAATTTATATTTCAATCAGAACAAGCAAGTTTAAGTTAATCCCGACCAAGCATTGTCATTACTCATAACTGTCACAGCACTACATTTTATCCGAATATATTGCTAGGGTATTTCATCGTTGGCGTGACAAAATTGTTTTAATTTTTTTTTTTGTTTCTTTTTGGCAAACCACAGACGATGTCATCATAGTGTGCGCTGAATTCGGAGTTTGAAGTTGGAAGTTGTTAGCAGTTCGAATTGTGGAACTTACTTCCCGTTCCACGGTCCCGGAACGCTGTGTATAGAATGGCGAATGTTGAGTTAATCGCACTTTGTTCGGCGTAAAATCGCATGTGAAGAATATTTGACTCCGCCGTAATGCTCTCGCCCGCCGAGCCGCAAAAGTTTTTCACTCTGCAAGAAAAGAAAATAAAGAATTGAAAGAAATTGATAAATGGCGAAATGAATTCGATAAAATAAAAGAAGACAAAGCAAATAAAGAGAGACAAATACAAAGGCTATTTAATTTGAACTGAGACCTTTGGATCGTCGTCTTAAAGAAAATGTTTGCGATACAATTTCATACAATTGATTTAACAAAAATACAATAATATAATAAAATATAATATATATGTAATTTATTATTATTATATATTATATTATTATTATTATTTTTAGACTCTGTTAATATTTTTATAAAGCCTAATTTTATCTTAAATTTCTGTTGCTGTTTTAATGATTTAATTTAAGTAATCAATGAATTTTAAGTCCAAGTAATTGATTAACGTTTGCTTGTGAGGTGTACTCGACTTTAATGTATCCTGCACATAAATCGAAAGTTTTATTTTCGCATTTAAATCAATGTATTTTACGATTTTATCGAAGAGAATTATCCCCTATAAAAAGCGAACAACGTTTATCTACATGTTCACTATGAAATGTATTAAAATAAATTAAAATTTATTTTTATTTGACATAATATGGTAAGCACATAATATTAGCTTAAAAATAACCATTTTATTTGATTACTGTGTAGTTAAGTAAACCACTTAATCATTGACTAATTTGTCAAACTGTATGAGAAACATGCAAAAAACCTTTGTTAACTTTTGTGAATACTTTTAAGACGAATATTATTTAATGCAAATATGCATAAGCAGGGTAGGTGCTTAGTCGAGCATTTAGGCAGTCTGAATGCAACTTAAAGTGCACAATTGAATGGATATGTTGGCCTGTTAACACGTCTGCTAAATTGTTGCAAGAATTTGATTGGGAATTGAACGGACACTTGAGAGTGACAGCTATGCCATTGCCTATGCCTAGGCCTATGAGTATGACTATGGAAATGGCAATGGCAATGGCAATGGCAATGACAGTGGCAATGGCAATGGCAATGGCAATGGCAACTGGCAGCGATTCAATGAGGCTGGCATGGCCGGCGAGACAGCCAAGCCACGGCCACATAGAAAGAACAGTCAATCACTTTGAGTGGTGCTGCCATTGACGTTGCCATCGTCGTCGTTATTCCCATCAGTGGGGCACACAAAAGCCAAAAGCCGTAACCCGAGAGGAGGCCTTAAATCGAATGCCATTGCGAGAGGCCCTAATGTTGAAGTAGGTAGACGGAGTGAGGCAGCAACAAGTGGAAATTTGTTGAATGGCAGCATTTGGTGCAGAAGGGAAGGTGGGGAAGTCGGGGGGGGGATGGGAATTCAAAAAGCCGGGAGAACAGGGATATGCATGAATCGTGAATCGTGAATGGGCTAAGGGCATTGTGTCCTGTGGGGTTGTGTGGGTTATGTGGCTGGGCTTAGGCTTGGGCTTCGGTTGGTGGCACAAAACAATTCAACTTGGCCAAGTCAAAGGCGCCGCCGCAACTTCCGTTAGAATACAATTTACTTTGGCCGGTAATAAATTGAAATTTTGCTTTACATGCTTTGATCTTTATAGCGTTACATTGCTTTTTGGCTGACTTCACATTGTGGCGCATTCTTAAAGCGGAAATTGGTTTGTGGTACGACATTGCGTATACGCCACCGCCACCGTCACCGACATCGACATCGACATCGACATCGCCAACGACATCGGGTCTCTTTCTGTCTCTTGCTTTGCCTCAGTGTTAACTCAACTCTTACCTTAATGGCATCACTGTTTGCTCTGGGAATATGTCCAGAAAGTTCGTCTCACAATCATTCGGTTTGCTCAAATGAAAGTCCAAGAATTTCAAAAAAATCTACAAAATTGTGTAAAAGAAAGTAATATAAATGTTATTTCAGATTTCTCTTGCCGCTCCGCAGCTTCACTCTTCACCTTCCAATTATCCTTGACTTGTATGCGCCAAATGCAGTCGAGGGCAATCTTATCGCGTATCACTTGCTCCCTAATGTCAGCCGGGACATCTGTCGAGTTGATGAAGCCTTCGTAGCCATCCTTTTCAATTGTGCAGTTTAGATCCGTACTGGGCGCCTCCCGATTCCGATCCAAAAACTCGTAAACGGCACTGAAGCCCGTATACTCGATTGTGTCATCCGAATGGAAATGCAGCCACAGATACCTTTCCTTTGAGGTGATTTCCGGTGGGAAATCTGTGCCGCAGTATTTACCAATCTGCGTTGAGAAGCCATATTGTCCGTCGCGTATCTGGAACAGTCAACCAAAAACCGAAACGCAACCACATGCCATTTAGAAAAGGAAGTTATCAAATGATTAACTGGGCAAAAACTAGCGACAGCATCGATTTACGAGCATGTGGGGAATATTCTTGTTCTATCCGCGAGGGCTGTCGCAAAAGTAATGAGAACATTTCACGGATAACACACTTACAAATAATATTTTTATAAAATTATTTATAATAAAAATAAAATTATAAATATACTAATTTTAAGAATATAGTAACAATAAAAAAATAAACTATTTATGTTTGTTAAAGGTTTGAAAATAATTTAAAATATTATTAAAAAAAATGAAATATAAATTTTGAAATAAAATTATTAAAAAAATATTATTTTGGGATACAAGTATTTAAAAAAAAAAAATGAAATTATAAATATACAAATTATATAAAATTTTATAATCATATATATATAATAAAATTAGATTTTTATTTTTGGGGTTGGAAAAAATATAAAAATATAATAAAAGTGCATAATAATAAAATATAAATTTTAAAATAATTAACACATTTTATATTAGATATATTTATTGATTTCTTCGAAATGTAAACTATGAAAGCACAAATGTACTTGTTTACTAGAACTATTTCAAGTACTTTTTATATTTCATTTAATTTAGTTTAAGACTTTATGCACAGAGAAAATATGAAGTCTGCGAATCATTAGCAAAAATCTAACTTAATTTAATTTGAAAAAAGCATAAGTAAATATAACACTGAGCACGCTCCGAGGTTTGTCTAATTATGATTTCATCAGTTTATGCAAGTTTCAAAAATAAGTTACTTAATTCGAATAAAAAATAATTTGCTAATTAGCAGGTATCTCTAATTTGGACAAAACTTGTGCATATTCTGATGTAACGTTGATAAAGTTCTTTTATTGCAATTGTGGCTTGGGCTTTTGGCTTTGGGATAAGTTGTGGGTCGGACCTCGTGATATTCTTGGCTTGGCAATGGAATTGCCTTCCGGTTGTTGCATGTTGCGCATACGACATGTGGGCGGTGGTAACGATGGCAGCGATGGCAACAACGACGTTAGACAACGCGGACAAACTGACCATTGCCAATTTTCAATTAAAACTTGGGGCGTCGTCTAAAAATTGCCATGCAAATACATAGAAAAATGCCAAGGGCTTCTTCTTCTTCTATAAAGGAAACAATTTGAAAAGTTTCCCTAGCGCAAACGGAGCAAGTTTTTGCTTAGATGCTGTTGCTGTTGCTGGCCCTTGGTTTTGCTTTTGCCTTTGCTTTTGCATTTGCTTTTGCTGAACAACAAAGTTGAGTCTTATGTTGTGTTTTTTTTTTAAATGCAAAAGCATTTTGTTGTTGGCACTGCTCTTAATGTTATTGTTGTTTTTGTTTCTGTGTCTGTTGCTGCTGCAGCTACTGCTGCTGCTGTTGTTGCCACATTGCAACACTTACTTACTTCAAGAAAATCAAATTTGCACTCCTCCTTGGCCTCAATATTAAATGAGTTGCGAAAGTCCAGCCTTATGATTTGACCCTTTGGCGCTGTAATTAACAACAAACAAACAACAAAACAGGTATGAATAGAGTATTCAAGAACACAATATTATGAAGTAAGAGTAAAATCTAGTTATTCTAGTTGAACACCAGCTCGGATTACGGCTTAAAGCTAGCAACTTAAGGCTGCAGTTTAACCCAATTAAACTTGCTTGTATACAACTTAAATAGCTTATAGACAGGTACAACAAATATATACATTAAATTGTGGTACACTATGGTTGACACTTTTGTAGAGTTCTATTGGCTTAAAAGAATGTTTTTGAGATGGATATTTCTGATCAAACATTAAGTTTAAAAGAGTTGCGGATTTAATTTACTTTTGCATCTAATTTATGAAGACACATTTCAGAGACAACATTATATAATTTTTAAAGGAATACAAATTAATATCAAGCTATATTTTCCACCAAAGGGTATAGAATTTCCATCATATAAAGCTTTTTAATTAACGTTACAGCATTAAATTGCCCATTTATTCGCTTCTATTGAGTGCAAGCAACAAAGGTAAAGAGGTAGGAGAGAGTGGAACATAGAGAAAGAAAAGAAAAAAGAAGAAAGAAGAAAGAAGAGAAAGAGAATCACCCGTATATGCTGTTCTTAGGGTCAAGCTAGGGACACAGCTAGAACCTAGTTTAAAGAAACGTCTGAGTAATTATCAGGGCTTTGAATATTTTTTTGAGAAAATCGAAGCAGTTGCCTACAGAATTGAACGTAGAAACGGATAAATATAATCAACAAAATACAAAAAAAATTGCAACAAATTGCCTAAAAAATTGAGAAAAATTGGAAAAACTCTAAGAAACTAATTGTAGTGCCGAAAGGATATCAGCAACAGAGCTGTAATATTGTTTCGAAGCACAAAACGAACTATTGACAAATATTTCCTTTAGTTTCTTTTTTGGCCAAGAGAGAGAGAGAGAGAGAGAGAGAGTGAGAATGAAAGAGAGACACAGGCGTCTGATTAACAACAGTTCAGGCTGAAACTCGAACCTTTGCCGTATTTGTGTGTCCAAATGAATACAACTGGGGACTCATTCAGTGGCCGCATAAAAGAAAAACAGCAAGACATTAAAAGTAGGAGAGAGCGAGCGAGGAGAAATAAGGTGCAGGTGCAGATGAAGGTATGGAGGTGTGGGCGGGCAGATAAACGGATGATAACGACTGAATCCTTGGCATGAATCAATGGGCTGCCGCGTGGCACTTGAAGAAAAGAAGAAAACCCGCTCACACTCAGCCATTCACACACATTCACACACATAGGCATTGTGAGGCCTTTGTGGACAGACGTGGCATAACAGGGACCCTCAGGTACCAGGCCAGGACAGTCCTTTGGAACCGTCCAACCACATCGAGTATACATAACATAATGGAGTTGTAATGAAAGAGTGAATCACAGACATATGCGCAAACAAAATGCTATGTTTGAGCTGCTCTGAATGTGAATGGGGATTTCCACTTTGATTGGCCTTGACAAAAGATAAAAATAAAGAAACCCAACACAAAAACGAACGAGTGCAAAAGAGATGGGCATACTGAGCTGGGGACAGCAATTGAGCACAATTTTTGAATAGAATTTTCCTGCACCAAACATTACACAAATTGTAGACCCAGTGATGGCTAACTAACCACAAAGCAGAGCTCTGGCCATGTCAATTGATAGCCCAGATGCATTGCGATATAAACTCGTTAAGATGACACACTGAGACTCAGACTCAGTTGGAGCTTAGCAAAGGAAACCACCTGATGAGTTAGCCATGCGTTTGAAGTTGAAGTACTTCAAGTACTAACAAATGAATTTATTCTACTGCTACGTTTAAATATTTTGACAACTTTTCTTTTAATTTGAGATTTTTCAGTACTAAGACAATTTATCTGATGAAAAGATCTATTTTGACATTGAGTTTTGTTTAACATTTAAATTAAGCATTTAGTTAATTTTTCAAAGCTGTTTTAGTTTGCTTTTTAATTTAGTTTGAAAGCTAGACCGATTTATTATACTTAGAATTAAGTATAAGGATTTAATCAGCGAAGGAGATACTCCCAAGCTGAACTAAGTTAGATTTTCCTTCTACTCCCATGTTCAATAATTAAATTAAATATTTTATTTTATTTGTTGAACACATATGTAAATGAATCTATTTGATTAGAAATATCAGTTAAGCTGATTAATATTATTTGTAATTAGCTAATTGGAGTATTAAATGACGTAATTTAATCTCGAAGAAGTGAACTTCTCTCAACTGCCAAATAATATTAATTTTATCAGAAGTAAGTCGAGTTTCTTTTGTTTCGAATTCGGCTTGGATTAAACAATTAAAATAATTATTTAATGTTGTTTATTTATGTAATTTATTAGAGTGTATTTTGCTGGAATTTCTATTTATTATTAATAAAAGAGGCAGAAGCTAAGCTGACTTATAATTAGAAAGAGAGATTAATGAGTAAGTAGCGGGACAGGACAGACATTATGTCTGATATTTTGCCATAAAGAGAGACAGTGAAAGAGAGAGAGAGACAGAGAGAGTGAGCGAGATAGATAGAAGGAGAGATGGAGAGAGAGAGACAAATGCCTCAAGTCGGCAGAGACAAATAGACATGCACACAAACATAAGCTTAAATAATACTAATGCAGCCGCTTAACGTTTTGAGCTTCAACATCACACAGCAGGCAGCAATCAGGCGGCATGTGGCAGCAGTTGGGCGTTGGGTGACAGATGGCAATAACCAACAACCAACAAGCTGCTGCTGCTGCCGCTGCTGCTGCTGCTGCTGCTGGCAACATGACTCGGTCTATCGCCTGACGGCACATATTGATATGCAAATAAGCCTGCCACTCTTCCAATGGCAGTCAGAGCATGCTCTGCCTATCTATCTATCTAGCTGTCTGTCTAAGCAAACGCACACATGTAAATTTAATACACACACACACACACACATACAGATAGCAATACTACTCGCTGTGATGCAGATACAGATACAAATACAGATACAGATACAGATACAAAGTGTGGCTGCTGATGCGTGCCAATGGAAAGTCAATCATTTCATTCGCTTAGGTTTTATCCTGGCAACAAACGTTGCGTTACTTCGCATTTTGTCTTAACTGACAAATGATTTTGCCCCCGTTAACAGATAAGCAACGGGGCCACAACCCAGTGAAGCGAAACTCGGCGTAAATATGACGGCTGTAATCCTCCAACTCCAGCTCCAGCTCCAGCTTCAGCTTCAGCTCCAGCTTCAACTTCCACTTCAAGTCAATCTCAATCCCAAACTCAAACTCAGATCCCTATATGCAATCTCAATCCCAGTGGCAATCCTAATTCCATTTGGAGGCCATCAGAGAAACACGCTAACGCTTTTAATAGGGCACGATTTTGTCGTTCTAAACTGAACAATTGACTGAGTGACTCACTGACTCACTGACTGACTGACTGAATGAATGAATGAGTGAATGACTCACAGCCAGACAGCTGAAATGTCAACACAATGCACTTGCAATGCGCATCTTTGGTTAAGACTTGCAATTATTTGCAGTAAGTTGCGCCGCCAGCAAAGTGCTTGCCATATAATCTTTTACGAGACCTGATTGCATTCACTCACTCACTTACTGACTCACTCACAGACTCACTTACTGACTCACTCACTGACTCACTGACACAGCTACTCAGACATTCAGACACTCGTCGACCCACACTCATTCGCGGCACTCACATGTCACAGGAAGTTCGCTCTTCAATTGGCTTCTGTGGCCCTTTCAGTCTCCATGATTATGTTGCCCGCTGGCTAAATGCGGCAATGGATTCATATTACCGCATAGATACCCACAACATGATTGAAATGAGTACATATTCAGTTATTCGCTGCATTCATAGATATTAATATATGCGTCTCTATATCAATAATAACTAATTTACTGACTTTTATATTCGACTTTTCTGCAATATCTACTTGCAACTTATTGACTGATTATTATTCATTTGAATTAAATGAGTATATATTTGTTGATACATGCTGTCATTATATTATCGTATCTTAATATCACGTATAACTAATATATTTCGATTTATTTCTGATATTTTCTAGAACTGTTTAACTAACTTTAAAGTGAATAAGTTTAGTTATTCACCGTGCATTCACAGTATACCTTAGATATGAATGCGAATAAGTTTGTTTAACTCAAATCAACATCGATTAATTACTTTATTTCTATATAAATAAATTAAATTACTTTAATTAATTTTATTAATTTGATTAATTAAATAAATTAAATAAATTAAATAAATTAAATAAATTAAATAAATTAAATAAATTAAATAAATTAAATAAATTAAATAAATTAAATAAATTAAATAAATTAAATAAATTAAATAAATTAAATAAATTAAATAAATTAAATAAATTAAATAAATTAAATAAATTAAATAAATTAAATAAATTAAATAAATTAAATAAATTAAATAAATTAAATAAATTAAATAAATTAAATAAATTAAATAAATTAAATAAATTAAATAAATTAAATAAATTAAATAAATTAAATAAATTAAATAAATTAAATAAATTAAATAAATTAAATAAATTAAATAAATTAAATAAATTAAATAAATTAAATAAATTAAATAAATTAAATAAATTAAATAAATTAAATAAATTAAATAAATTAAATAAATTAAATAAATTAAATAAATTAAATAAATTAAATAAATTAAATAAATTAAATAAATTAAATAAATTAAATAAATTAAATAAATTAAATAAATTAAATAAATTAAATAAATTAAATAAATTAAATAAATTAAATAAATTATATAAATTAAATAAATTAAATAAATTAAATAAATTAAGTAAATTAAATAAATTAAATAAATTAAATAAATTAAATAAATTAAATAAATTAAATAAATTAAATAAATTAAATAAATTAAATAAATTAAATAAATTAAATAAATTAAATAAATTAAATAAATTAAATAAATTAAATAAATTAAATAAATTAAATAAATTAAATAAATTAAATAAATTAAATAAATTAAATAAATTAAATAAATTAAATAAATTAAATAAATTAAATAAATTAAATAAATTAAATAAATTAAATAAATTAAATAAATTAAATAAATTAAATAAATTAAATAAATTAAATAAATTAAATAAATTAAATAAATTAAATAAATTAAATAAATTAAATAAATTAAATAAATTAAATAAATTAAATAAATTAAATAAATTAAATAAATTAAATAAATTAAATAAATTAAATAAATTAAATAAATTAAATAAATTAAATAAATTAAATAAATTAAATAAATTAAATAAATTAAATAAATTAAATAAATTAAATAAATTAAATAAATTAAATAAATTAAATAAATTAAATAAATTAAATAAATTAAATAAATTAAATAAATTAAATAAATTAAATAAATTAAATAAATTAAATAAATTAAATAAATTAAATAAATTAAATAAATTAAATAAATTAAATAAATTAAATAAATTAAATAAATTAAATAAATTAAATAAATTAAATAAATTAAATAAATTAAATAAATTAAATAAATTAAATAAATTAAATAAATTAAATAAATTAAATAAATTAAATAAATTAAATAAATTAAATAAATTAAATAAATTAAATAAATTAAATAAATTAAATAAATTAAATAAATTAAATAAATTAAATAAATTAAATAAATTAAATAAATTAAATAAATTAAATAAATTAAATAAATTAAATAAATTAAATAAATTAAATAAATTAAATAAATTAAATAAATTAAATAAATTAAATAAATTAAATAAATTAAATAAATTAAATAAATTAAATAAATTAAATAAATTAAATAAATTAAATAAATTAAATAAATTAAATAAATTAAATAAATTAAATAAATTAAATAAATTAAATAAATTAAATAAATTAAATAAATTAAATAAATTAAATAAATTAAATAAATTAAATAAATTAAATAAATTAAATAAATTAAATAAATTAAATAAATTAAATAAATTAAATAAATTAAATAAATTAAATAAATTAAATAAATTAAATAAATTAAATAAATTAAATAAATTAAATAAATTAAATAAATTAAATAAATTAAAAAAATTAAATAAATTAAATAAATTAAATAAATTAAATAAATTAAATAAATTAAATAAATTAAATAAATTAAATAAATTAAATAAATTAAATAAATTAAATAAATTAAATTAAATTAATTAATTTAATTTATTAATTTTTGAGATATATTTTCATTTTATATTTTTATTTAATTAATTTATTCATTAAATCTATCAACATGAACGTGTGAATATTCATATTATTCAGTATGTTTTCAACACTTATTCATAATACAAATGAATAAATTCGATTACTTATTTAGTGTTTGAGTTAAATTGCAAATATTTAAATTTGTTGATATTAAAATTATCAGAAAATCAATTAAAGTATTCAATGCACTCATGGGTGTTACTAAGACTCACCTGTTATAACCCTTGTGCAGTTAATGTTCTTGGGATACAGATTGGGATACTCGGGACTGTACAACTCGTTCTTGGTGGGATCTCCCTCAACGAAGAGACGACAGCGATCCACTTGATCCACCTCCGTCTGACGCTCGATGCGACCAGCTCGTGGAGGTCTCGAGATGGTCAAGGCGTGCTCATAATCATTATGAATTGTGGGCGTGGCAAATGCTGTTCTATAGTCGGAAGTGGTGCTGGCAGTGCCAACCTCTAGTTGGCGGTGTTGACTTGACGATATTATCTGTGGTTGTTGTGTCCATTCCAGACGGTTGGATTCTCTGGTTGTGGCAGCAGCTGGAGACAGAAGAGAAATAAAAAGGAAACGGAAGGCTTAGACTTTTAATGTTGTTGTTGTGTGAAAACGTCAGCATGATTTACCAATGCACACACACACACACACATACACACACACAAACAGTCGCACACACACAGGCACACACTCAGACGTGCGAACAGCACGCATATTTCCATGAAATTTATTATCATAATAATAATCATGAGCATTAAAATTTATGCAAGAATCGCGTTGCTTTTTAATAATGCGCATAACTTTTGCTGCAACAGCAAAAAAAAAGAAAAATGTAAATAACAAAAATAAAACAGAAAAAAACACAGAAAAATGTGTGCGTTGTGCCTTTACAGCAACTGCAAACTTCACGCACTTGTTACGCTAACGTAAACAGAAATCTCTAGCTTCAACTACAGTTACAACTATAGCTCCAACTCAACTCCAACTCAAACTCCTTCGCCATTTCCATCTGCTCCTCTCCCTGCTCCCTCATCCCTCCTCCCCATCCATGTTATTTGCATGCAGGCAACGCCAAAAAGTAGGCAATGCAAATTTTTAAAGCATAAACTCTTTGAATGCGTACCCGCACTCATACATTCACAGACTCACACACTGGCACACTGCAACTCAAAACGGAGACTCTTGCATACACTCACATGGGTATATTTGAACTGTCGGGCAAATAACAGTGAGTGCAGCTGCAACGCAACTGTAACTGCATCTAAATAACAATTGTTAAGCGTAACTTAAGTGGCCCAAAGTACACACACCCACACACACACACACACACACATACACCCAAACACTCATTGTGTTTGCGCCTCTAGCACTTTTTGCAGGACATTGTCTTGACTTGTTGCCTGCAAATACCTAATGGGGTCTAAGCGGCTTTTAGACGCTCTCTAAAAACCCGCAATGCATTTGAAGTGATTCCGTAATATGAACTAATGAAGATTGCTCATGGAGCTGGTTAAAGCCGTAATGATGCCATATTCGCAATTCAAATTATATATTGTATATCAGCATTTTCGCATATTGAATTGCAATTGCAAATTTATAGGTTTATAAATAATTGTTAAAATCTCTGTTGATATTTATATCAAAGTTTCGCATATGTAAATTGAATATAAATATAAATAAAAATAAGAAATTATTCGCAATTAATTTGTTTTATATTCAGATAACTTTATTAAACACTTCAGCATCAGCGTGATGTTTGCATCATTGATTTGTATATTTAAATTATTAAAATATTCATTAAAGTGCACTCACATTTAGCTTAAAGCATTAAATACTTATTTAGAAATAAGTAAATAAGTAATTGCTGGTAATTCTAATTTTAGTTTGTTTCATATTTTTTATTCATAGATATTTATTAATATATTATTATTATTTCATAGATAATTATTTTAAGATATTAATAACATTCATAATGCCCAAACACTTTGTAGATAAATTCAATATAATTCTGATTCATATTTCAAAATTACTTGCATGATTTTAATGTTTTTCTGAACTATTTTATAGCATGAATAAAATTGTCAAATCTATGAGAAAATTGTATAAAAATGTTTTCAGCATTTATAATAAATTAAAATTTATTTATAATTGAATTGAAGACTTTTAATATGTAAACGCGAGTCCCTTTTTGTATCTATCTATTACTAACTGTATATTAAAATCTTCTTAGTTAAGAAAGTGTAATTCGGAGCATAATTGATTGATAAGCTATTTATTCTATTCAATTTTTTTTTGGCAGAACATCGCGATTTGCTAAAGTTTTAAAAGGAGCAATACAACTGAAACATACGTATTATATACAGTTATCTTCTCATACATTTATACTATATGTATATGTGTGTGTGTGTGTGGGTGTGTGACTGTGTGTGTGTGTGTGTGTATTCCCCTTCTTAGCGGCATGTCCTTTATGGCCTGTGTAACGGCTTCTTCATGATGTTGGCAAGTGTAACATGCATTTGCACAAAGTTTGAATTACCTTAGTAGACGTTTTATGGAGCGTAGGGTATAAAAGCATAAAGAGAGTGAGAGAGAGAGAGAGAGAGAGAGGGACAGAGAGCACAAAGAGTTCGCCTTCCAACTCATTATGCGTGTGTGTGGGTGTGGGTGTATGTGTGCAGGCGATTGTCGAAGTGTTTGCGCCGCATTATATGGCTGCTAGTGCCTAATGATGTAGCAACAAATTTAATAAACATATTAAGTGTTGATGTTTTTGTAATCGCAATGCTTGCAGGGGGAAATGGGGGGGGGAGTGGAGTTCATTCACTCTAATTTTTGCTCCAGTTGTTGGTGTTTCTCCTCCCCATGTCATTGTTGTTGCTCATTGCTTACAACGCCTGTAAGTATGCTACGGCTTTCAGTTGTTGTGTTTGCCACATGTGGCAACTGTGCATCAACTTTGTATGTCTGTGTGTGTGTGGCAACTATTTGTGCTGTCTATGAATGCAGCATAACGGAAGTAAGTTCACTCGTCGTCTTTGTATGGCAATTTGTGTTATAAATTAAATTAAACAAAAATTAATTTCAATAGCAATATTTACTAAAGTTTCATGTTGCATGCAATATTGTTGCAACTATGTGCCTTGGTGGCTGGCTGGCACACAAAACTTTCTCGTTCTAATGAGCTGTTAACTTTAACTAAACGCTATAATTAAAACATGCATAATTCAAATATTCGTCCAGTGCTAAAATAAAGCCAAAAATAATATGTTTGAGTTTGTTAAATATGGCCAAAGGAGTCACACACACACACACACACACACACACACACACACACACACACATGCAAATTAATATGTGCTTTGTTGAGAACAAAGTCTGTCTTTGTTGTGGCAAGTGGCAATTGACAAATTGGCCATTGGACAATTGAGACAAGCATTTAATAAACAATTATTTATTATTATTTATTCCAAAAGCTTGAATAAACTTAAGCATAGAATTATATACATATATTTATTGATATCTTATTATTAAAAATAATACAAGCATTAAAGTTGCAGCTAAGCTTAAAACTCCAAAGTTGATTTAAAGCCCGTAAAGCTGGTAAATATAATTTCAAATGCAATATTGATTCGAGTATGAGTAATCCACATACTTATTCTTACGTTTCTACAGTCTCTGGGTTTGATGTCTTCAAGCAGACAGACGAACAGACAGAGAGACAGACAGACAGACAAACAGACAGACAGCTACAGAGTCATGTTACTGCTGCCAAATATTTATAAAATTTGAATGACAAGCAAATATTTGAGTGTTTGGAAATTGATAGAATGTTTGACATACATAATTGTCACATATGATGGATATTCCTGCGTTGCTTGTGGAGGGAAGCTTAACGAGTCGCAATTCCCACCCAGAGGTATGCTATTTGCCAAATCATTGAAACATGTGTTAATTAGTTTAAGGCATAGAACTTTTGAAGTGAATTTATCGTTGATGACAGCAGCACCACAACAGTTTTTCTCTCTTAGGGGCGGAGTTTTTTATTGGTACAGTTTTCTTGTTTTACGATGAATCGCTTTTCCTTCGCCAAAACATTTGTTAAGGCATAGGTCTTTGCAATCGAGTTTGAAGTGGTTGGAAGGGGGAACAAAGAAATTGCTTTTAACAGTTTTTCCCTAAACTTTTTCCACTTTAGGGTCTACTTTTCAGAAGTACAACTCTAGCTGCACAATCAGTTGAAAGCTTAAGCTCAAATGGCTTCACATTAAATTATTAACTCTCGCATAAATTTTTCACATTTTTTTGAAGTCAAACTTCTAGAACTTTTCAAATTTAAAGTGAAATTTATTTTCCCTACAATGTCTGCGCCTAAACATATTCCAACTTCAGGCATCAATTTTAATCATATACTATGTCATCATCTAAATTCCGATTAAGCTTAGTAAATACATGATCCAAACGCATTCGCTGTTTGAGCCTTAACAAGTAAAAGCCTGTCTTTAGTACAATTTGTAAATGTGGAATTTAACACATTGGGGTCTCACTTTTAACTACTCATAATATAGAAGTTAAACACTCAAACACACACACACATCCACACACATTCCCCTTGTCTTTACACAGAATCCAACAGCAAATTCCTGGGGATTTGAATATTTGATTTCTGAAGCCGTGAAGTTTTATTAACCAATTGAATGAGGAGAGACTCGATCTCCTCTTTTCGGAGCCTACATAAAGTCCCTTTTTGCTTTCCCCTTACCACCTTCCTCTGTTCTCTATCCTCTATTCCCCTTTCACTTTTCGCCTCTGCTCCTGTCGGGTTTCGAATTCACACTTTCGCTCTGTTTTGCGCCTTTAATTGTGCTTTTAGGTGTGAGTGTTTGTATTGACACTTGCTGCCTGAGCAACTCGGGCACTTTATTGAATTGCCTGCTGGTGTCACGGGGAGCACTGGCTGTGTAGGTATTCGCGACGTGAAAAGCCCATTATGTCCCACTATGTCACAAGGGGTGGCATGAAAGGGTGGTTGGGGGGGGAGGCAGGAGATAAAGGAAGTTTAGTAAATGTGTCTGTGGCTGGGATCGAAAATATTTGCAACTGAGTCGCATAATTGTAAATTTTACACGCCAACATCCTTTCCCTTATCATTCCACTCCACTAAACTCCACTCCCCCTACAATCTATCTCCACTATCTTTCAATCCCACGCACCCTCCGCTTACCGCGCTTGGCCAACAAATTGTCGTGGCCTCGTTATTACTCCACAGCAGCTGGGCTTGTTCACACTTTTGTTTTAGTTGTAATACCCTTGTCGATTTCTTTTGCGCCCATAAGTTTAACTTTCAACTTTTGGCATTCACACACACACACACACACACACACACACATACATACATATATATATATATATACACATGCATGCCTGATTTAGCTTCGCTTTAGTCAGCATCATTGGGTGGGTACTCGGCACTCGCTCAGTCGCTGTTCATTTATATTCATATTTGCATATGTGTGCGCCACTGTGTTTGGCATTTAAGTATCTTTGCCCCCCTCTGCCATCCCGCCTGTCGCTGCCTCTGGCCCTGCCACTGCTACACCCACAACTGGCAGTGCCGTTGGCATCTGCATGTATCGCCATCGTTGTCGTTGTTGCATGTATTTCATTCGCAGCAGTTATTTGCTTTAATACACTCAATAGACTTAACACATTTTGCACGCCTCACTTCATCCGGCGATGGCGATGGCGATGGCGATGGCGATGGCGATGGCGACGGCGACGGCGACGGCGACGGCGACGGCGACAGCTACACACGCACGCACTACCAGCACTAGCACCACCAGCATCACCTCCATCACCACTAGCACCACCCACTGTGTCTGTAGTTTTCTGCAATAAATTTTGCATTTTGCTTGCAGCACCAGAGACACCGACAGACAGCGGGATGCGTTGAGTTGCTACTGCGAAAGAGGGGGAACGAGGGAACGGGGGAACGGGGTGCGCTGAGCGGGGAAAGACTGAGAGCAGCTTTGGCATAGCTTTGCCTGGTACATTCCATTTTTGTGTCAGACAGCTCCAACTCCAACTTATTTATATACGACTGTATATGTTTCTACAAGCCTCCCCTCCCCCTTTCTTCCTCGCCCAACCCATCCTCCTTTTCCTCATCCCCCTTCGCCATTTTAGTCACTGTCGTTGCCTCGGCTTTGGCCCCATTCGGTTACTGTGACTTGTCTCTGACTTTGCATATTTATAGTTTGTATTGTCTGACTGCCGTCGTCGCCATTATCCCAAAACCAAATCGAAAAACTTATTCGTGGCAAGCCGAATATTTTATATCCTTTGAAAACTCATTTCTTTTCCCACGTGAGAAAATATCTTACTGTGTTTCTTCTTCATTATTAATAAGTCTGCAATTTCAATTAAATGAATTCTGTCATAACCTTTTAATAATTTATAATTTGTAATCAAATATATAAAGTTATGGATTTAAATATTATAGACAGGTTGATCAACTGTTGAACTTCATATCCTACGACATTCATAATATTATGTAAGATCCTGCGTGTGTTTAGATACCCTAAGAAATGTGCTGATATATTAAGTATAGGTTAAAGTATTTATTTTTTATTTATTTTATTTTATTTATGTTATTTATTTATGTTATTTATTTTAATTATTTTATTCATTTTATTTATTTTATTTATTTTATTTATTTTATTTATTTTATTTATTTTATTTATTTTATTTATTTTATTTATTTTATTTATTTTATTTATTTTATTTATTTTATTTATTTTATTTATTTTATTTATTTTATTTATTTTATTTATTTTATTTATTTTATTTATTTTATTTATTTTATTTATTTTATTTATTTTATTTATTTTATTTATTTTATTTATTTTATTTATTTTATTTATTTTATTTATTTTATTTATTTTATTTATTTTATTTATTTTATTTATTTTATTTATTTTATTTATTTTATTTATTTTATTTATTTTATTTATTTTATTTATTTTATTTATTTTATTTATTTTATTTATTTTATTTATTTTATTTATTTTATTTATTTTATTTATTTTATTTATTTTATTTATTTTATTTATTTTATTTATTTTATTTATTTTATTTATTTTATTTATTTTATTTATTTTATTTATTTTATTTATTTTATTTATTTTATTTATTTTATTTATTTTATTTATTTTATTTATTTTATTTATTTTATTTATTTTATTTATTTTATTTATTTTATTTATTTTATTTATTTTATTTATTTTATTTATTTTATTTATTTTATTTATTTTATTTATTTTATTTATTTTATTTATTTTATTTATTTTATTTATTTTATTTATTTTATTTATTTTATTTATTTTATTTATTTTATTTATTTTATTTATTTTATTTATTTTATTTATTTTATTTATTTTATTTATTTTATTTATTTTATTTATTTTATTTATTTTATTTATTTTATTTATTTTATTTATTTTATTTATTTTATTTATTTTATTTATTTTATTTATTTTTTTTTATTTTATTTATTTTATTTATTTTATTTATTTTATTTATTTTATTTATTTTATTTATTTTGTTTATTTTATTTATTTTATTTATTTTATTTATTTTATTTATTTAATTTAATTTATTTTTTTTATTTTATTTATTTTATTCATTTTATTTATTTTATTTATTTTATTTATTTTATTTATTTTATTTATTTTATTTATTTTATTTATTTTATTTATTTTATTTATTTTATTTATTTTATTTATTTTATTTATTTTATTTATTTTATTTATTTTATTTATTTTATTTATTTTATTTATTTTATTTATTTTATTTATTTTATTTATTTTATTTATTTTATTTATTTTATTTATTTTATTTATTTTATTTATTTTATTTATTTTATTTATTTTATTTATTTTATTTATTTTATTTATTTTATTTATTTTATTTATTTTATCTATTTTATTTATTTTATTTTTTTTTTATTTATTTTATTTATTTTATTAATTTTATTAATTTATTTTATTTTTTATTTAACTTATAGTTCCTGAAATTTAGTTGCTGTAAAACTTAATAATAAAATATTAATTAATAATAAAGGGTGTTTTATAGTCGGGCTTATCTTTTAGTTTTATGGGGAAAATGTGGAAATAATAGAATATTTATTGCAGCACTTTGTGTTTGTCAAGTTTTAAAATTGAAACAAGTAGATCAGCTTTCATCAAAAATGCACGACTGAATATTACCCTAGAAATACTTTTAAATTCCAAGATTGTTAATTGATTTAGTGATAAATTATATTAATTTACAATGCGAACTCTTAAGTCGAGTATGTCGATGCTTTAGTAACTTAAATTTACTTCTAAGAAAAGTGTATGACTATGAAAAGTTATGAATAAACAGAAAACAATTAAAAGAGAATAGGAATATTGAATATATAGTAGAAGAACAAATTGACATTACATATGCATGATATAACTAATTAGACGCGATTCATTTAATAACATTATAATCAAAGTTTATTTTCCCCTAGTAAACACAATCACAGCATCTGTGATGACAGCAAATAGGGGAATTCCCTTACCTTCCCTTACCTTATTTTCCCTTACCTTCCCTTACTTGCCTGTCCCCCCGCTTTTTTCCCCTCCCTTCCACTTCCACCGACTGCTACTCTCTGTGCTTATGCACTGAAGTCAGAGTAACTGTATAACAATTGTTATTATATTTTAGAATTTTGCATTCGCAGTGTTCCCCACCAATTGAATAGTGAGTCACAGGGTTTCACTTAGTTGGCCCCAATAGAGTTTCCGCTATGTATAATATATATATGTATATAATTCTCTCATGATTTACTAATTGGTTTCCCGGCCACTCTGCCACAGCAATGGTTTCACAACTCGAATTCTCTTGAATAAATTAGACGTTAATGCATATGTAACACTCGTTCGAGTCCAAACATAAATGATGTCGACTCCATATATACGGAAGCCAGTGCGAATCCCTTGAGCAGTTGAGCCGTTTCCGAGATTGAAATAGCTCAGTGTTAGAATCAACCAATTGATTTCATTAAGAGTCCTCGACTGACAAGCACTCAGAACTCAGTGCTGATAACTCAGATTATGAAGTTGTGCTGACAACTTGTGTAATGTTTTATTAGATATTGAGCTGACATATGCAAAATTTGCATATGCGCTTGATACTATTGCATAATCTTCCATATTAAATATAGTGCTTTAAGCTTTAAGATGCGCTGAGAAGAGTTGTTATATAAGTTAGAATAATATCGATACTCTCCGGTGCCTTCGTTGACTACAAGTTGAATCAATTTTTACGGCTTAACATTTTCATTTGCTTTGAAATTATAAATAGACTCTAAATGTAGTCCAAATATGGAATCTTTAATAATAATCGCCATGTTTAGCGATAGCGTTGCTCTTAGGCCAGTTTATCATTCAATACGACATTCAGTATACGCACTGGTGTCCAGCATTATGATGGATTTGTTGTTGCTTTGCGGGAATACCAATTAAATTGGACTTTAAACTAAGAATATGCTTATCGGATATGATTGAAGAACGCAATACACAAACGAATGCGTCATGCACAATAAATCATTGAATTTTGACAAAATTCTATCGATGATTGATAGCATGCAAGTATTTGCTTAGAAATCCCTTGCAAAATGAATACAAATTTCATACGCTTGACTCTGAAAAGCGAACATATTTGTGTCCTTGTATATTGTTTAATGTATATTCAATTCGATTTTAGCTTAAGACTTTAAGTGTAATCGGTCTTCATAATTCTTTGCATCGACCATTAAATCTGACTCCGTCTCTGACTCTGACTCCGACTCTCACTCTCATGCTAAGGCCTTTTTGGAATTAATTGCACTCAAATTGGGCATCTGGCTGCAGGGCAATGTAACATTTGCCAGTTGGGACTCACAATGTTCGTTGCATTTCAGGATGCAAAATGTGCAACTGCCAGACGCAATTCCCAATTCGTAATTAACATTGAAAAAGCTGCATATAATGGCTGGAACCTAAAATGCTTTACAATTACCAGAAATGCATGGAGTGAGCAGCAGAGCGATAGTGAGCGGAGGGGGAGGGAAGCGAAGAGAAAGCATTTGGTAAATTTATGGTTGTTCTTAACATTCTGAATAAATATACACATTGTGCAATTTAACAAGTTAAATGCTGAATGCAATTACAAATGAGATATTGATGTTTGTTTTTTGAGCGAGGGCAGTTTGTGACATTCATTTATGCAAATACACAATTTAATTGATATGCATATTACTTTTTAGTATCTTAGAATTGCCTTAAATAATAATTAAAGTATATTTCAGGCAATAGTACGTTGCCGTATGAGAAAGCGGCTTTAAGCAACATTTGTATAATTATATTTATTTACTTTTTAATTATAGAATATATAAACATAATATCCTTATCATAAGTAATCAAATTATTTTACTTTCGGTTTCCAAACTCAGAAATCAAATAAACTTTAACATCTTTTATTTGAGTGTTTACTTCCTTAAATACTAAATAATTTGTTATTTAATTATTTCTTTATTTTTTTTGCTCATTATATTATTAAGTATGCACATTTCAGCAACTTGTTGAGCTACCCGCGTGTATGTTTAAGACGCTTACGGTGCATCCGGCAGGTAGCAGGATAGAAGGGCACACAGATACTGGAACCTGCAACAGCATAGCGATATGAATTTGTTGCAAGTTTTCACGACTGACGTGCCATTATTTGTAAGTGGCGAACACATCCTTCAGTGGAAACTTCAACAACATCATCGTCGTCATCCTCAGTCCTTAGTTCCTAGTTCTCAACGCTGGGTGTAAGTAGTTGCTGAGGATGACGATGTCGACGTCGTCGTCGTTTTCAAAATGACGGGGGCAAGCACAACAATAACGGAAGAATAGAAGAGTGTGAGTACATACACACACACACACACACACACACACACACACACACACACACACACACACACACACACACACACACACACACACACACACACCCAAATGTAGCAGACAAATGCATTTCCAAAGTTTGCCTTTCTCCGGCACGCGATGATGTGAACATGGATGTGAATGTGGAAGTGGAAGTGGAAGTAGAAGGGACACGCCATGGCAAACACTTTCTGGCAAGGCGCCGCGATCTGGCGATTCCGCTCCTGATGCAGAATTTCAATTTGCTCTTGCGCAGAACATAAATAAAATCTGTTTTATTATTATTATATCCTGTGCCCATCAAAAATTGGCAATGCAGGGTATTATAGAACGTAACAACTTGAGACCTGTGTCCTACAAATTTCATCACGATCGTATAATAACTCGGACAACTAGCATGTAATTTGTAAAACACATGCAAATAGCATTTGAACACAGTCAGAAGACGTTTAATCGCACATAGTTTGTGAAGTTTATATATATGACTATTATCTAGGGACCTTTTCACAGGGCATGTCGTAGTCGTGCCCTCTTTGACTTGAGCATTTTTGCTTGTTTTTCGGCATAAGAAGCTGCCAACTTTGCCGCACATGGCGACGGCAAAACAAAAACAACATCCCAATGTCCCACAGATACATTTCTCATCTCGTTCCCTCTCTATCATGCCAAGTGACTCTGAGCTCTCTCTGACATTTATACGCCAGTTTGGCCACAATACAACCTGATGTCACAATTATCCATAAAACTGGCCATGCGACATATCCTGCCACACATACGACTGTATGAGTGTGTGAGTGTGTGAGTAACTATTATTATTTTATTATTCTCAGGTTGATTACCCAACAACTGACAGTTTAAAGCTCTTTGAATCGAATACGACGTGCTAAAGTATTTTAATATTTATATTAAGTGTAGATCACAGTAGTCACATTATAACACATTTGAAGTGCATTTTATCTTTAAATTTTACAATTTTCTTTTATTTCAATTTAAATTTATAAACTTATATTTTATTTTGCTTGGAATTGTAATAAATAAAAATATAATAATAATAATTTAATTTAATAAATACTAAAAAATAATGTCAATGTAAAATAAAACCAAATAACACAGTGTGACCGGACTACACAACTGTTGACAACTCAAAGTTGGGAAGTTATCTCTAAGCAAGATTTAGTCATAGGGAAACATGCAAAAGTATTTGATAAAGTTGAAAAAAAGATTTTAATCAAGTTATGAACTCAACAAGTTATCAAGTTATGTCGCCTAAGGCAATATCATAATTAAGATAATTAACTTGGGTTTACAAACTTTTTCACAGTAAACTCAATAAGAATTTGCTGGGGCAGCAATAAAGCAATAAATTTGCCTAATTTAAAACAAATATAATATGCAATTTAGCATTTTTTGTACAGTACACAAATACGATATTTAATTTGTAAAATGTCAATTAAATGTTGACGAAAAACAGTAAAAATCATACAATATATTTGCATGAGCCGGTTCAATCCTCTTAGCCGTATTGACAATCAAATAATGTGTCTCCCCATAGAATTGTGGATTGATACGCCAATAAGCCGATTCATGTGTATGTTCAATGACTCTACGATTTCAGCTCTGTTTACATAAATCGCATAGCATGCAAAATAGTATATTTCTTGTTTTTTTTTTTTTCTATTTCATCTTCTCCCTCACATTATTGGCATTAAAACAAAATGCATTAGAGAAATGGAGCGGACACATGTTGCAAGTGGGATTAAATGCAATTGTGATGGTTTCATTGCTTTTGCCATCATATTAATATTTATATATGCGTATGCATATAAGTAATGGTTGAAGGGGTTAAGTAATCGATTGGACAATTGCTTTTATCATCCATAATAACGTTAAATGATTTATTTCATCATGAATATCAATTGTGTTTATAGCTTTTGATTTATTTCATTTGATTTTGAAGATTTTTAATAAAGTTAAAATATTTTATAGATATTTTAGAGCTCCTATTGATTGATCGATTGCAACTCATTTGTCTAATAATTTTTGATCTTTTACAATTGCTTCTTTTTTATGTGTTATTTGCAGGGTATCTCAAGTTAAGGCTTCACCAATGTGAGATGACTCAATTGTTTATTTTTTTTTTTTGTATTTCTGCTTGAAAAGAGGCGCATTTTTGTTAGCCATCAATTTGTTGTACATGGCAAATGCAATTTGTGCAATTGGGAATCAATGAATTCGGTGCTGCCACTTCCCCCGGTCTTTCCCTTCAATGGACACGGCTCGACCGCTTGTCAAACTGCCAAAGCAAACAAAAATATTTGCTTTGGCATAATTTGCAAATGCGGTTTAGGGGAATGAGAAAGAAGAGATGAGTAGCGGTGAGCAGGGAAGAGGGGAATAATGAAAATGGGAATGGGAATGGAAAGGTGAATGTACAGGAAGTTGACAAATCAGTGAAGTGTGTCGAACTAAACGTAACTAACATGCCTGACTGATTGATGACTGACTAACTGATTGACTAGACAGACAGACAGACCGACAAACCAACTGAATGAGTGACCAGCTGACTTATTGACTAGCTGACAGATGGCAATACAATAATTTGCCAATATCGTGGCAACCAACAGCAACAGGAACAACTCTCAGCTGGCTTCCCAACGCGGCAACAATTTCCAAATTGTTAAATTGAAATGAAATGCCTGACAATTGAATTGCGCCAAGCAAATTGAGAGCAGGGTTATGGCAAACCAGACCCAAGCTCAAAGGCAACCTCCACGGCAACGGCAAAAGGCAAAAGCAGAAACAGAAACCGAAACAGAAACAGAAATAGTAACAGAAATAGTAACAGAAACAGATGAACAGCTGAACGGCATACGGCTATTGGGAGCAGGCTATGTGGTGTTGGCCTGGCCAGAAGCTGGTGTAAGAGTTGGTAATGGCAGGTTGCTGACGACGATGATGACGACGATGCGGCTAAGTGCGACTGACGGAGAACGTGTTTCCACTGCCGTGGTTGATGGCACCGTTGATGGTGCTGCCCCTGCCCCCCACTGCCATTGGCACTGCCACTGCCACTGTCACTGCTGCCGTCATTTTAATTTGCGTGAAAGCGCAAAAAGATTTCAAAATTAAATCAGTGTGCGACAGGGACGTTGGCCTCCTATTCCTCCTCCTATTCCTCCTCCTATTCCTCCTCCTATTCCTCCTCCTATTCCTCTAGGACGCATAGAGCACTGCAATTGAGACCAGCACAAAACGCAATGGAACGTTTGCCGGAATGGAACTCTTTAACCAGACATGTAACTGCATGATGACAGAGCTCAATGAATCTCTTACCCTTTCATTCAACCAAAAAACTCAACTCTCCTCTCTTCCCTTCCCCATTCTGGACCCCTTCTGTAGCCCACCACCTCTCGATGGAATTGCAAAATGAAAATCTACAGGCAAACTCACAATGTACGATAGAACATTTGATTAGGATGGTTGCGTTTAGAACGTCTGCAGGCATTTATGCATCGACTGCTAGTACACGTATGTATGATGGCAATATTAAGTTCTCATTTCTCATATGGCAATCATAAGAAGTAGCACTCTAAGTAGATCAGGTGAGCAGAGACTGAAATCCGCTATAGTATAAGCATTTCGAAGGCAAGGAGTAAACAAGTTGATTCTCAAAGGAAATAGAGCAAATTCAATAATAAAATTTATTTACACACAGTAAAAGTGTTAAAAAACATACATTTTTGCAATTTAAATGCTGCATTTATTTTGCTTCTCTACAAGTCAATAGTTGTGTAATTTGTGAAATTAATTTTGTTCATGTAGTGTTGGAAAATATCTCAAAAAAGAACGGAATATCACATCAATCTACGAGCAAAATGGACTCGATAATCCGAACTTTCAAATATCACTTTAAAAAGTAAAATTTAAAGTTTTCATTGTCGTCTTAAATCTTTATCAACATTAGGCAATTGAGCAATGGAAGTCAATGCAGATAATTTACTAGCCAAGTTTAAGTTTTGGTTGATTTTAATATGACTAGAATAACATTTATATGCATAATTAATTGATACAATCATTAAGAAAAAATTATAAAAACAATCATATAAATATTTCTTTTAGACTTGTATTAAAATAAATACAAATAAATTATTTTATAATTAATATATTTAATTTTTTTAAATTATTAAGCGAAATTTACAGCTGATGAAAACTCTAAAGAAAATATAAATTGAATATAAATTTAATGCATTTTTTTTTTAATTATTAGGCGAAATTTACAGCTGATAAAAACTTTAAAGAAAGTAAAAATAAAATATATATAAATTACTTAATTAAGTTATATGCACTTAGATCAAAGGAGAATGCATTTGGAAAGATCAGATCAACTTTCTATAACTGATTCGGCAACTTGAACTGTCTGAAAAATGCTCTTTTTAATACTAAATCAATCTAGAAATAATATTATATTCAATTTGCTTGAGAATCGTTACACTTTCGACTAAGTATTGACAAATGAAACTCAAGCAAGAACAAATCAACATTGCTGTCAGTGCTCAAATAACGTATGTTTTCTCAATATTTGTTTTATATTCGGAAATGGAAATTCAATAACAAAAACACCTTAAATCATTCCAGGTATGGAAAACACTGAAATGCGTATGTCGTATATATATATATATATATAAATATATATATATTATACTATATGCATAAATACGAGTACTATAAATAAACACAAAGTGCGTTGGGGGTGTTGTGATGGTTGTGTTTATTTTTTTTTGTAATTACCGATTGAACGGCAGAATATGAAGCACAGGCCATTTGGTAATGTTTATTCGTCAGTTTTGTGAAGGCGTCTATCCATAAATAAGCACATGGCTTGTTTGCGACGTAAAAATTGATAAATAAATGCATGGCTAAGAATAATAGCCGCAAGGATTACCAGCAAAAACAACGGCAGGAAAGCTAAACAACAGCACGGTTGCAAAAAAAAAAAAAAAAAAAAAAACAAAAAATAACGATGGAATCATATATAAAAGAAACAATAATAATACGAAGACGTAGAAGAAAATGGAGCAGAAGGTGGAGGAATAAAAAGAAAGTTACAAATAAATAAATAAAGAGAACAGCGCACATCCTGCACGCAAGACAACCTCCAGCCAAAGTGTGGGTAGTGGGGGGTGGGGGGTGGTAAGGGAACGGAGAGGGCGACAGCACGTCAGGTCGTGGGATGAACGCATTGTTGCCAACTTAGATTAAAAGTGATAGCCAACAGCGCTCGCGGCGCGCCAATTGAGAAAGCAATCACAAAATCGCACTGAGGCCACGAACAGAGATGGTAAATAACAAGCAGAGTGGATTCAAATTAAAGGCTGCACAACTTACAAATATCCTATACAAATATCCTATATACAAATTGCTTTCAAAGTACATTTCAAGTAATTTATGTATGAAACTCAAAAATGCTTAAATTATTGCGCCAACATTTTTGAAAATCTCTTTTTCAATCACGCTTGAGCTTCTCTTCTTTTGAACATAAGCTTGACCTCATGAGGTTTGTCGGAGCTAAGTGTAATTTAAATCCATTTGACAGTAACTCAGTTAATTTCCATAGCATTATTATTAAATATTATATTATATATTTAATAATAATTTAATTAATTTCATTTAATTATTTAATTTTTAACAACTCAATAGTTTTAGTTTCGTTTTTTCCTCGCAATTATTATTATAGAATTATAGTTTAACATTTTACGGCAATAAAGATGAAACATATATATATGTATATGTGGAAAAATGTTGGAAAACGTAGGCTTAATGGTAAAAGTCTGCAATATTAAATTAAGCATTTGCAAAATGCTTCAGACATATGTCAGTTCAATTTTAGTCTACATTTTTCTAAACTAAATTCGAAACTGATCGAATCAAGAACAAAAAAGTTGCACACAATGGATTTTCCTCTGCTCGATGGGGGATTTTGCAAAGTCGATCAACTTTTGTTAATTTAAGTGGCTAATTAAATATTTGTTTATTTATATAACGTCAACTAACAGCAGTCGATAATAATAATAATAAAGAAATAATAATAATATGAGTTGCAATGTTCACGGTTACATGCATTGCCACAGCAATGTAATGCCCAATGCAATCATTTATTACAGGGTGCAGGGTATTAGAATGGGTAAAGGGATAAACAGGAATAGGGGAATAGAGAATGGCTAACGTAAATGTAACGGCGACTGGGAATGGGAATGGGAATGGGAATGGGAGGAAGGACAAAAAGCAGCGCAAAAGGAAAGCAATTTATAATTGAAATCAGTGTCAAGACAGCAACAGCAACAGCAACAACTGAGTAAAGAGCCAGAGAGAGAGAGAGTGAGAGAGAGAGCGAGAGATGGGGAGTGAGAGAAGGAGAAAGAGATGCCAAGAGCAACAATAACAACAATAACAAACAACTACAAGCATGAAAACAACAACAACTGCATTGCTGATGCAGACGGCAAATGCAAGCCATCCGGCACTTAAGTCGACTGTCCAACAGAAAACGTTGTTGAACGTAGAAGCAAAAAAAAAAAAAAAAAAAAAACACAAGGAACGCAATGCACAAAAAAAATCACAAACAAAAAAGAAAAGGAATATAGAAACACAAATTAGCTAATGTTAAATAAAGCCAATTCGTTAAAGTTGTGCAAGCTGTTGTTGCACAATGAGCACAAGGAGCTCAAGAAGTACGAGGCATGCGGCATGGAGCAGCAGACCCAGGCACAGATATGAGTCCCCTGGGGTTATGGCAATGCGTCCCTTCACAATTGGGTCAGCTCACATTTGGGCCAAAATAGGAAATGCGACGAGCCGTAACAGAGGCATTAAAACTGCTTCAAATTCGAGATGTTCTTAACGGCAAATCTTCAACTCTTCCACTTCTGCAGGAAGACTTTAAGTTCTATTAAATTAGCAAACAATTGGATTGAGCATGGGAGTGGGAAACGGCAAATGGCAAACGGCAACCGGCAAACGGGAAATGCGAAACGGGAAATGGAAAATGTAAAACGCAGCTTGGCTTGCATAAAGCAGACACTGAGAATATATGTAATAAGTTGTGTTCCCACATCCGAAGCCGATTAAATTTCGCGGAACAAAAGTAAAAGTTCAGAAGTATTTTAATTGTGCTATTCAAATAAATTGTATGTAATTATAATATTTAATTTTACGCCTAATATAAATCTTTATTAACTTATTAAATTAGAAAGTTATTAAGTTCCGCAGCATTCGCAATAATGAAATAATATTAACTAATGAGCGACAATTTGTAGCCATCAATGCTTATTAAAGTGGCCCGAAGGACTTGTTAAATTGATGTAAAGCCAAAATGTTGATTCAAGTCGTGTGGAGTGTGAGCCAAGGCACTTAAACCCACTTCAAAGTCTGCGGTTCCTTGACAACACAATTTCATTTGTTATGTCTATCAAGTGGAACACAGCTGTGACCAGAAGATGTTGCTTTTAATTAGACAAAATCATTTCAATATACTCTTCCTATATATACAAATATATATATACTATGTATATAGTATTTATATAGGTGTAGGAGGATAATCCTTGGTGCAAAATCCTCGCCGCGTACACCAACATATGGCCATAGATTGTAATGAGAATCGGGTTCTTTTCTCCTCAATCAATCAATTAGCCTAGCTAAAGAATTTTGCTACTAAGGAACGCAGAAAAGACGCTGGCGCTAGACAGCAATTAAGATTAATGGAGGCACTGAACTGACTCGAGTACTCGTTGTTCATACTGCAAATGTACTTGGAGTCAGCGAAGTAATGAGGTAATGAGCACATGATTGCTGAGCCTGAAGCGAGCACAATAAAGCTGTTGACTAAAACAAAACTTTGACCATTTACTGATTGACCATTGATTTATGCTATAGCTCTCTCAATTATCATGACAAATAATAGTCAATAGCTGCTTGATTCGATGGCAATAAAATATTAATTCATTATATCATAATACTTTGTAAAACATAAACTTGCTTTAATCAGTAGTTAAATGAAGTGAAGTTCACCAAAGACAACAAAGTGTTGTTTTTGGCGTTTCTGCGAAATCATTGACTCAGCTATTTGGAGAGTCGAGAGTCGCATTTTATTGGAACAACAATCCCAGAGCTCAGCATGTGTCCAAGTCTGGGACTAAACGAAAGTGCTTAGCCACTAATTAATGACCACTTTTGGGAACAGTTGGCAATTTCCAATTTCAAGTAAATAAATAAATGAAATAGAAAACAAAAACAGAAACCGAAACAGAAACAGCAGCAGAAACAGAAACAGAATCGCAATGAGCAATTGTAAGGACCTTTCTGCTGGTTAATCCCAATCCCAGTACACGCAACACAAATAGTCGCTCAGTCGGAGTAAATTTCCAGAGGCAACGAACCAAAAATGTTTGCTTGTCTATTGAGTTGAATTTTGTTGGTTTCTATGGAAAATCCAAACACATTGCAATTTGATTAAGCTAGCGAGAATTTCATTTCGCATTTTAATGCAAATTTAATGACATTTTATTTGTATTTATTTAAATTCAATGCTAAGGCCGAGTTCATTTCATTTTTATTATTTTTTTTTTTTTTTTTGTATACCCTGTTTTTATATAAGTTATCGCATTTTTAAATTTCAGATAGCAAGAGCAGTAGAAAGAGACAGATAGCAAGGGCGTGCCACGCCTCATTTCCACTTGACTGGCATGCCACACGTGTGGCATGAACAATTCAAGGAAAAAAAATTTTCCATTCAAATTCCCTTGCCAGAAATCCGAGAACGAAGCCCCAATCTTCACAACTTCTAAGGCTTGAAAATTATTCCGGTTTTAGTACCATTTTTCATGTCAAAATTATTCAATTATTAGTGAAGCGAAGAAAAGCCAACAAAATTTATACATACATGTGTGTGTATGTGTGTATGCCTGTTGTACACAAGAAAAATGCGAAAAGAGCAGATGAAAAAAAATATTAAGAGAAATATTGTAATGGACTTTGACACACTACGCATAATTTCATTCATGTCATTTTCGGACATAAAATCAGACCTTAGCTTACAATATAAATTGTTAAAATGTTAATGACAGTTCTAAGAAATGTTTTACAAAACCATCAAACTAACATTTAAGAATATCTTTATGTAACTTAACATTAGGTATTCACAGTAACTCCTAACATCAAGTGAACACTTGTTGAGAATGTTAATTTGATTCAACCAAATTATTTTAATCTTACATGTTATTAACAGTTCTTCAAAAGTTGATGTAACTTAACAGCAAGTCTTAACATATTATTATCATGTTAACATGCTTGTTAACATTAATTTAACATCAATTTAACTTTAGCTAACAATATTAATGCGAGTCATCAAATTAATTGCCAACTACCATTTAATTAAGACGCCTTTAAATGTTAGTAACATAACATCAATTACTAGGAATGTTAATGCGAGTCAACAAAAGAATTGTTATCCTGACATGTTAATAACAGTCCTAAAAAATGTTAATGCGAATTTATTAAATAATTCTCACTTTCACTCTTATTAACACTACTTCTAATATATAAAATTATTGTAACTTAACATTAAGTATTGTCTATTAGTCCTTACTTAAAGTTAACCCGTCTATTATTTTATTAACACTCCTTTAAATGTTAGTAACTTAACATCATATACTAGGAATGTTAATGCGAGTCAACAAAGGAAATGTTATCCTGACATGCTATATGCGTTCCGAAAAATGTTAATGCGAGTTCAAGAGGCAATTCACACAAGGCCAAGTCTTTAGCGACTAATATACCCTGCTTAGTTGCGCTGTAACATTACAGGGTATGCAAGTACGTATGTCTTTATGTAAGTTTGTATATCTCTGCTTGTAACACTCATCGGATGTTGGTTGTATGAAACGTAAATTTGCTTTTGTTCCCTAATTCATAGCCTGCTTTGCTGTCGTCTGCAGGCTGTTGCGTTGAGGTCGCGTTTTTGGCATGCATTAATTTTCAATTATGACGAAATGTCAATCCGGCATAGCAGCTGCTCGAGCGGCAGCTGTTATCAATATCCGAACAGGTCATGGGGCAGGGCATGCGGAACATGGAGACATAAATCATGGTCAAGAGTTCGTTGAGTGTGGTCCCAATTGTTAGGTTACAGGTTCATTTCATACCCGAAATACCAAAGTAATTTGTCCTTTCGCACCGATTTGATCTTTTATGTGTTTCATTTCCGTTTTATTGGAATTCAAATATCAAACAACAAACAACAACAAATTTCTCATTTAATATGATATAAAACGTCTATTTTCACTTTCCACACTTATCCCTGTTTTTTATTTTTTTGCACTTGAACCGAAAATCATGAAATGCTTTCAATGTTTCCAGTTAAAAGAAGAGCCAGGAACAGAAACTACCATAGATTTTTTAGATGAGTATACGACTGTAAATTAAATTACTGCATACTTTGAGGCACTTCAAATTCTTGAAGTGATTAAGTGTGATTTATTGATATGAATAGCAGCAAATTATCTATATTATTTAAATTTTAAATTTAAATTATTTACTTAATGCATAAAATATTCTGCAATTTTCATGCAATATTTTATAAGCAATTAAATGTTTATCTTTTCAAATTTATATAAATTATCTGAATTATATATAAACAGAATAGTTTAAATTATAAATTGGAATAGCTAATGTTGTAACTCCGATATGATTTAAATGTTTAAGTTGTTTCTAAAGCAGCTGTCATCGAATTTTATTGTGAATCTTAGTATATTTTAGTTTTTATTTTGTCGAAAACATTTGATTTACATCACTATTTAAATTGTGAAAAGTTAAGTTTTGTAATAATCTGTAAATTTCAGTCAATATAAATCAAAACTAAATACCTCAACTTGATTAAATTAAGCCGAATTATGGATCAAATTTAAAACTATAATTAATTTATTTAATCTATTATATATCATGTAATCAGTTAGATATGACTCTTAGTTATATCTACTATCGAAATTATGTCCGAATCAGTGCCTAGTTCATCAACGGAACCGAACCAGTTCTACCAGTTACGCTTTAGAATCGTATTGCTATAAAATGAAATTTAATTTAAATTTCTCTACTTCTTGTGACACAAAACATGGCTTAAAGCGTGCGATATCCTTGCACAAAACAAATATTTATTCAGTAAAGTATTTATACTGATATATGTATTTGTTTTTTACTATATGTGTATGTGTGTGTGTGTGAGTGTGTGTGTACAGAGTCTAGTTAGATTCACCGTTGACCAATTTGGCTGTTTGCCACATGCGACAATTTTACAATGGGATAAAAGTTTTCTTCCACAAAGCGACCTTGACTGCAGTGAATGCAATTGTCGGCCATTTTGGTCACGCACACACACGCACACACACACACACACACACACACACACATACACACAAGCTTACAAATACAGACGCATACGTTGACACACACGCACAGCGTAGAGAAAAGTTGGTTGGCAAAGTTTTTGAGTTGTTTTTATGTTTGATGTGAAAATGCGAGTCAATTAATTACAGGCAAGCGAGCAAACACACAGACATGTTTGTACATATGTATGTGGGTGTGTGCGAGTGTGTGTGAGTGTGTACGTGTTTGTCAGCTTCTTTTGTGTAGCATTCAATTTGGGGCAGCTGTAAATAGAAAGCCGCTATTGGTCGATATTTTATTTTATGGATGCCACACAAAAATCAAATGAAAATGTTTGCATTTTATTTCGTGGCAGTTGGAGACATCATCCATAGACATGTGCCACAGATGTGTGTGTGTGTGTGTGTCTGTGTGTGTGTGTATGCGGTTGCATAAATAAGGATATAAATGAAAGGCTAATGAGGTCAAGCGGCAGCGGCAGCAATGGAATGCTTTATATTCGACACTTTCACTTTTGCCATAAGTCGAGTCACTTATCTCAATTGTTGCTGTGCGCGTTGACTGCAGATAAGCTCTATCTATCTCGCTCTCTCTTTCATTCTCTCTCTCTCTCTCTCTTTCCTTCTTTCTGTTTCACTCATTCATCCACTTTCTTTGTTTGCACTTACCATAAACAGTCTGGCCAATAATTAGCAGCATTAGCAGCCAGCATCGAGGCCGGGGCACAACTGAACCACTCGACCATCTGCTGAATCTCCACATTTTGTGCCCTATTGTTGTCTTCTCAGTGTGCTCTCCTGCAACCAATAGCACTGCTGCTGCTCTACAGCTCCACTGCTCCAACGTTGCACAGCTAGTATGGCCCCCTTGTTGCCCAGACACCTGTGCCTGGCCTTGCCTTGCCTTGCCTAGCCTTGCCTCGCCCCGTCTCGCCTCTTGTAGCCGTATCTGCAATGAGAAAAATGTTCAACAAATAAATTTAACTTGTTTCATTTAGTTCAAGTTAAAGAAAAGCGCAAACATAAACCATGTTTTCGTCGTGCTTGGCTTAAAACTTTTCCAACTGAATGCCAAGCAAATATACATTACATTTCTCAGCAAGTAATTATTGCCACAGTTACTTATGCTATTCTGATAGGTAAAAAAATATGTAAATTATTTCCAGAGAATTCTCTCAAAATAATTGTTAACTCACTAACTAACTAACTAACTTAGACAAGCTAAAATATTTATAAATAAAAGTCATAATACAAACTAATATTAAGCAAATATTTATATATATATTATAAATGTAAATATAAAATACCCTGTGCAGTTCCCCAAATTAAGTATTTTGATTATAATATCAGTAAATAGCTCGTTTGTAGTACTCAAATTAATTATTTGCCCACTCATAGCAGCATGCTTGCACATGCATGTATCGCAATCGTTCGCTGTCTCGCTCGCTCACATGTGCTGCCCGCAAAGAGCACAGCACAAGAGATTCAATACTACATTTATTTTCTGATTATCTCTCTTATTTATAAAACGATCTTAATGAAACTTTCAGGACTGCTTAAATATGATATTCTTTAAGCACCTATTAAGAAAGAAGTGTCTATGCTGAGAAATGCGACAATTATTATTTCTAACATAACCTTGATCTGGAGAGAGTATGCCCAAATTTCGGTGTCTCTAGCTCTTATGGTTGCTGAGATCGACGCTTGCATACATACGGAAAGACGGGCGTACAGACAGACAGATGAACAGGGCTCAATCGACTCGGCTACAGATCAATAATATATATACTTTATTGGGTCGGAGATGCCTCATTCTGCCAGTTACATAGATACAAAGGGTATACAAAAATTTAACAGAATTTGCATAAACAAATTAAGACAGTGTTTATAAAACATATCTTACGAGAAAACAAAGACATTCTCACTAAATTGTAATAACCTTAGCATAAATGGAATCAGTTATAACCTTGTTCAACCAACTCCACAAGGAGTTGCACATATAAATGTGACAAAATGTTGTTATGCGAATAATTTTTTTTGATATAAACTTCCAATGCAGTGCAAGTTGTATTCATAAGATACAATTTGATTGGCTTCAAAATTGCATAATCGAGTTGAGTTTGAAATTGAATTGCAATTTGATTTCATGTGGCGGCACAATTCTTTGTTGCTGGATAATATGTATTTGGCCTCAGGTTATTTGGACACTATGTAATTTAGTTTTGTGTAGCAGTTGGCAGGTAGTGCCCCAACTACCGGTTGTTAGCACCGCTGGGCAGCCGGCACCTGTCGTTTGACCCACATTGATGACTTTGGTTTTAAAATGCGGCCAGTGGCGCCATAAAGCATGACCCAATTGAATTGTTACGCTCCGGCTAATAAAATTTTATGTGCGCCTATTATTAGGCTCTCGTGTTTCTCATGTCTCTTGCTCGTTGTCCTCTGTGGGAGAAGGAGTAGGGGGAGTAGCAGGGGGAGAACAATGCCCGGGTACCCACAGTGGCTGTAACAACAACAACAACAACAACAACTCTACATTGTCACTTGCTGTCTGGAAGGGGAAAGTAGGAAGAGAGCGTGCGAAGGGGCTGGGGGAGTTTGGAGGCTGGGTTGGTTGTCACTCCCACCTAGATCCTAGCGCCCTTTACAACTTGTTTTTGCGGCTTTTTGCGAATCCGAATCCGTATCCGTATCCGCTCCCAAATTCGCAACGCGGATTCTGTTTTTTACTTGTATTTCTCTTATTTTACTTTTTTTCCCTTCTCCTTCTCTTGCTCTTTCTTTCCATTTCTTGTCCTTCTCTCGATTTTATTTTATTTATTTTTTTTTTTTTTGTTGGCGCTTGAGCCGAAACTAATTTATTTCCTGTATTGATTTTGCTCTCGAGTCGAGTTGGCGTCCAAAATTTATGCATAACTTTGTTCTCATCCGTTGTCGTCGTTTTTGTTGCTTTGATATCAGACACTTTGATTACACGCCTCAACAGTGCGCTCTGTGTGTGTGTGTGTGCTTGTGTGTGTGTGTGTGTGTGTGTGTGTGTATGTTTTTCGAATTTTTTTGCGCTTCACTTGTCTTATGCGACTCGTGGTACGTTAAGTACTCTGCCGCCCACGAAATTTGCATAGTGCCAGACAAGCAGGCGCACAATCCATTTGGCTAACAGAACCCTCCCCCAACACACACACACACCCCTCTCATTCTTTCCCAGCAAAGGGACACAATGTCCAAGAGATGACCCCTTACAAGCGTATTCTTGATTGGGCATGGCGTTAAGTAATGATACCCTGTATCATAAACTTCGGCCATCTGCGTTCCTCTCGTGTATTCACTGTCGCAAGTCAAATGATGCTTGTATTATTACGGCTTGGTTGTAATATTTACTCACAGCTAATGCGAGCTAATGAATTTACTTGGCACTTGAAATGTGTTTGTCTCTATTCAAAAGTGTTGTTCAAATTATCGGTACATTTTCTTTAAAGTACTCAAAAGTCTGAGCGTATCAGTTCAATTGTTTGATTGCCGAAAGACTTTCTTATTGATTACAGGGTATTTTACAGACGTAAGTAGTAGCTTCATATGTATAAACAGCTGTAATTATTTGGAAATTATTTATTTATTATTTATTAAGAACTGTCACTGCAATTACAGGGTATTTTACAGATCACAATCAATAGTCATAACTATTGTGGTAATTAATAAGATATATCATGTTGAATTTTTTCTGCGTTTAATCTGATTTGGAACTGAAGATTAGTTTAGTGTTCGAACTGCTTGCGAATTATAAGACAAATTGATCTTAAGTGTGAACAGAAAGGAGTCCAATCAGCAGCCGGGTGCAAGTATATTAAATTTATGAGGGAAAAGAGCGGAGCTCTTGCTGATTAATAACCATAAACCTTTCAACTGTTAAGCTTCCCGTATGTACATATAACTATGCATGTGCATGTGTGTATGGCTGTGTGTGTGTGTGTGTGTGTGCAAGTTGTTCCATCAATTTGCCATAACGCATGCTTATGTCTGGCATATGCTCATGTCTCACACCTCGCCCACGTTCACACACAGCTGTCGTGTTCTTTATAACGCAGACGACACCGCAAAAGCCATAAAGTGTCGTAAAGTGCATTAGAGCGCACTTGGCGCAACATACTATACACAGTGCACACACGCACACACACAGACGCACACACACACACACTAAATAGCTAAAGGAAAGCATAAAAAGAAATAACTAACCGGAAATCAGCAAGAGAAACCAAAACAAAATAAACAGCAAAAACAGCAAGCAAAAGCAATGCAGATGCCATACACAAAAGTGGCAAATAAAAAATAAAAAAAACACAGAACCGAAGAAAAAAATGCTTTGCATAAATATTCATGCGCCCACGAGAGAGTCACCAAAGCGGGCAGAACCAACAGACCCACTAGAGTCACCATTAGAGTCGGGACTACCGGAGACGCAGTCGGAGCCAGCGGGGCGACTAACACCTACGGCAACGAGCCATGGGCCAAAGGCGTCGCTGATTCCACATACTTTATGCCATTTCTGATTGTTTATTATTGCGACACACACACACACACACACACACACACACATATATATATATACAACGATGTGGTCCAGCAGGAAAAGGGGAAAAGGCAGATTGATAGAGGGGGCGCGGCTGAGGTTCCAGCTGCCAAGGCAGAGGCATTTAAATGCCTTGGAACATTTATTGGCGTGTTTTACGCGCCATAAACTGAAATTCATAAACATTTTATGCACTACATGTGTAAATGTATCTTCGTCTCTCTGTATCTACTACTCCCAACCCCACCCACCCCTCTCGTCCACTCTTTCACTGTTCCTTTCTTGCCGCTCTGCCACTCTGTCCATTGAATGCAAAATGCAGCTGCATATATGAACAATTCTTTTGGGAACAGCAATGTAAGGCACATTTTTAGCCGTTAGTCAATGCGAAACTTAAAAAATACAAAATGTTACAGCACGCATAACTGTGTGTGCTCGACTGTGGGATACCCTTTAGTTTGTAAGCAAAAAATTAAAATTAATGCAATGAAATAATAGTAAATATGACTTTATTAATTATTTAAAATAAATATAGAAATAAAATTATAATAGAGCAAAGAAGTAAAACGGGTTTTTGGAATACATAAAGACAATATTGCAATTGAATTAATATGTGAAATAAATTCACATATCCAACTTGTAAAATATATAATAGAAAAGTCTTTGAAACTCCTGCAAGATGTTTGCTTTATATTTATATTTATATATTTTTATTTAAATGAAAAGTAACATATATATTTTGAGATGGAAGTCTTAGTTTGAGTGTTTGCTTTGAACCGGTTCTCCTTAAATAAACGAATTGACAATTCAAATCGAATTTGATTCTATAATCGATACCAATTAGAAAACATGAATTACAACCTTTAATTTATATTTAAAGTAAAAAATATATTTTTTGAAAAGAAATTCTTCTGTTTCAAATATTCGTTCTGAACCGGTTCGCTATTAACTTAGCAAGATTAAAGGCTGACTTAAATGCAATGATTAGTTCGCTTGATAAAACTGGTTCTTGTGATACTATTGAGAAGCTGCCTGGCCGATTTGAACTTACAAAATTTCAAATAAATTAAAATCTATTTTTTGGAGCGCTATTTGCTTTGAACCGGTTCGCTGAAAAATCCATCAATTGATTATTTTTCTTGATGAAATGAGTTCTAAGAAAACAATTTAAGCAATTTAAACAAACAAATAAATAAAATTTACTTTTTAGAAGAAAAGCTAAGTTCGAATTTGGGAAAATCAATCAATTGATCAGATTCGCTTGATGAAACTAGGAGACTAGGAAAATAAGGAAACAATTTCATAGACAGTTTAAAATTCTTTCTTTTTTTCCAGAAGAAATACTTTTCTCGCTGTCTCAAAGCAATACTCAGATCGCATATGCTCAATCAATGTCTTGCAACAGAATTTTGGGTGCTGCAACCAAACAAAAAAAAAAGGGGAGAAGAATAACGAAGGTAGCATACTTATGTGCGCAATGCTGCAGGCATTGCGAAAATGCGGCATAAAAATTCATTTTATGGCTTGCGTTTTTATTGCCGCCAGGCATTGTTTCAGCTTCGGCTGTTGCCTGTGACTCGGTAATTGTTACAAGCGTTACTGTAACTGTAAATGTTACGGCCGTTGTTGTTGCTGCTACTGCTGCTACTGCTGCTTTTGCTGCTTGGTCTTGTTGCCCATTTGTTGTTCTTATACAAAACGTTGCGCATACGCCGCATGGGCCTCATGCATATGCAAACGCCACAAATGTCGCAAAGCCAGCAGGCAAATGGCAACTGGCAACTGGCAACTGGCAAGTGGCAAGTGGTAAGTGGCAGGCGGCAAGTGGCAGGCGGCAAGTGGCAAAGTGGCAAGTTGTTCGTGTGCGTGCCACTGATAAGCGCATTATGAGCTTGAATGGCTTCGATTGGCATTGGCATTGGCATTGGCATTGTCCTTTGGCATCTTTGCTTATTTTGTATCGCGTTTGCAGTCAATTTTGCTTGAAAGGCGCGATAATTGCGCTCAATGATATCGCCAAAAAAAAAAGGTCAAAAGGACAAAGGCCATACATATATATACATACTAATGTATATATACAATATGTGTATATATTATAGTTACATACATATACTATGTATAAATATTTATGCCGCACCTGGCGTTCCAATTGAAATTACTTACGAGAATCAGAACAATCGCCTCTTTTGTGCTATTTCATTGCGCACCACAGACCATGAAAATTGTTTTCATTTCCAATTATTATTTTTATGTGCATTCATTGTCTCGCCTTTGGCTCCTCACTAACGGCTGAGAGGCTTTTGCGTGGACCACGCATGTTTTTATAGCCCAAAGCTGAATCAGCAGAATATCACAAGTGCCCTTCAATGTACTTGATTAATTTGATCAAGTTCCAGACAAGGACCCCAAAAACATACACTCGCCGCTCTGTCTCCCGCTCTCCAGCACCAGCACCAGCATCAGCATCAGCTACATTTTCAGCTCCACCTTCATCTCAATCTTCTTAACCTCGACTCTATCTCAATTACCTTCTTTATATTAACAGCAGAGTCTCCCCTCGCCACGGAGGCATGACTTCATGCCGCTTACGTGTCGCCTCATGTGGGCCGAATAGAATTGAAACAAATTTGAACATACCCTTGGCAATAGCAGTGGCAATGGTATTGCCACAACTGGCAGCAGACCCCCTCCATCTTTACACATCTACATAAAGTAACAACAACAATAGCAGCAGCAACTAGAAGTAGCAAAATCAGAACATCAGTTGCTGCGGATGTGATGAACACGCTGAGGGGAATATGATTGGGAATGGGAATGGGAATGGGAATGGGCATGGGCATGAGGATTTGGGACATGGGACGCCACTGAAATCATACCAAAGACTGTTGACAGCACAGTGAGTCACAGTGCAACAAAATACTCCTAGAGTCTATTTAAAGTCTATTTAATTGTATTAGTAAATATAATAATTTTAGCAGCAAACATCTGTCCGTCTGTCGTTGCCTGTTAAGTGATTTCACTTTAATTGATTTAATAATAAACAAACAATTAAAATACATTTGCTGTAAACTAACAAATTTAACAGCAACACAAATGAAAATGCAAATGAAATTCTGCCCAATTGTGCGAACTTATGAATAATATATGATACTTTTTCACTCGTTCTACATTGTTAAATGGGCTAATAAACAAAATATTATGCTCGTGTGTGTGTGTGTGTGTGTGTGCAAGTATATTGAATAATGTACCACAATATGAATATGTAATAGTTATAATAATAGTCTAGTCAATATGTGTTTATTGTTGGTGGTCGTCAAGTTTTATTTGCTGACACATTTGTTTATAAATTAATAATTAGTAAAGTGATGAAACTAAACATAAATTTGTTTTGTATTCATTAAAGGAGTTCAACTTGTTAAGGAATATATTTCTGTCTGTAGAATGAAATTAGAAATGCTGCTTAATTATAAATTCAATGAATTATTTACAATTAGTATTTCGAAAGACTTGTTAAGCAAAGCAAAATATAAAGTATATATTGAAAATTAAACTTTAAGCATTATAAATGAATAAATGAATTTAAAAATCAACTTGAATTTAAGAAAACTAAGCAAAAATTGAGACAGTAATAAATTCAAATTAAAATGCAATAAAGTTCTTAATTAACATTTAATTCAATATTTTGCCCTAGAAATTTTAAGTTTACTTTAAAGAATTAGTTAAAAATAAAAACACTTCTCTCTTAAATATTTATCAATCAATTTAATTTGTAAGTTGCCACTCGAGTGGCTAATCTGTTAGTTTAGTTGGAGTTTGGCAGACTTATTGCCTATATTGGCACCACGGTGCGCTTAAGAGGCGTTGAAATTAGCTCGTCCTTCGTCAGCGTCCTCAGCATCCTCAGCGTCCTCAGCGTCGTCATCGTCGTCATCGTCGTCGTCGTCGTCGTCGTCGCTGGCAGTTCAAGTGGCGCTAGATAAATGCTGAATTCGTGTCTGGCGGGCGCCCAACATTATTTGGTGGGTGGTGGTAACCAACCGAGTGGGTCGAGGGTTGAGGGTCGCAATGGTTCGCAGTGGGTTACGGGTGGCTGTTGGCTGTTGGCTGTTGGCTCCGCCTCGTTGCCGCGATGGTAACACGCTTTAGTGCACATTAAGACTTGTTTACGAATTTGCTTGTAACATGAAATTAATTTGTAAATTTAAAGGTTGCCAATGGGGCGCCATCAAGCAGCTTCATCTACGTACCCACGTCCACAATATGGCCCCGGGAATTAACAGACATGTCTTCGGTATGGTAACAGGGCACATCCTTTGAAAGGATGTGGATACATGCTGAATGGAATTGACGACACATGCACGCAGTTTAATTATTTGTCGTGCTTTGACATCGTGACTAGGACGACAAGCCCATCAGCCCACCAATCCCCCCAAACCAACCAGACAACCAACTGTTGGCTCATTCTCTCTCTCTCCCTCTTTTTTCCTCTCTTTTGCTCTCTGTCATTCGTGCCCATTGGGATGTGGTACTGTCGCCAAGGAATTGCTGAACATTCAAGACTGATAGATACTCCTCATGCGGTTGACTGCGATTCAACTCAATTCCCATTCCATTCATCATTCGACATTCAACTGCATTGTAGTTATGTTTTTGGTACTGCACGCATTGCAATTTCCTTCAATTTGTATTTTGAAGCAAATGACAAATTTCACGACAAACTCAAGACATTTTCATACACTCAAGGAAATTCTTTTTGCAATGCTTTACTTTTAGAATTCGAATAGGCAAGTCGTGTCGGGTCTTTAGAGTTTAAATTGAAGCTATTTCATTTATTCTTTAACTCTCATTATAAGTAGACAACTAAATATTAAGTTGGTTACTTGAGTTAGTTTTATTTAATTTTTAAACTGTTGAAAGACGAATTTGATTCCACAGAAGTGAACAACAAATAATGTAGTTCGACTTAAATTTATATATTTTATATAATTAAATATATTATATAATTATTACAGTCATAAATTATTGAAACTTGGCTTGAAATTATTGTCAAAATAATAAAATAGATAAATTTATAATTAATCTTTAAAATTATGGCATAATTAATTGTTGAGCTTAAACAAAGAATTCTTCACAACTTTAGCTTCACATTGAGGATAACAACTAATGCATTATGCTAATTATTAATATTATGGTCAAAAGTTTTGGTACTAACGCTTAGGAAAATATAAACTTTTATTTATAAATTAATTACAATAACAATTTAATATCATTATTAACATTACTATCTATGATTATGAACTTCATAACTTTAAGAGTACTAGCAGCTTAAATTAAAACCAATTTACCTTTGTTAGTACAGCCTATACTTTACTCCTTTCTACTTTCTGCTTTCCCCTTTTGCTGTACTTTATTAAATAGCTGTTAATTTCTCAACCTCCAGCTTTCAGTCTCTCAAGCGAATTCGATTTTCTATTCCTTTAACGTAACGTTTTAATTGATACTCTTAAGTCTTAACGATTTGCTGGAAAGTGTGCAGACTGTTTATGATATTTAACATTCATTAATAATTGTAATTAATTAATTCTAATTTAATGTTGATTTTATTTGCAAATTTTTGAAATGCTATGATTTATAGGCAAGTGTATGTAAGTGCTTATGATTCTTAGCATTCATTAATTAATTGTAATCATTAATTAATGATGATTAAAAGTTGTTAGGTGCCAAAGTTGTGAACTGCAAATTGTTAGAAGAAGTTGAAGTCTTAATATTACATTGAACATTTGGCATGAGGTCTTGGATCATTAAGTTTGTGTCGCACAGTGTAATAAATCTGTCAGCTTGTTGGCATTTACAACTTGAGCATTGTTAATGCTGTTGATGTTGTTGTTGCTGTTGCTGTTGCTGTTGCTGTTGCTGCTGTTGCTGTTGCTGCTGCTTAGCTCTTGGCAACGTCATGTCAATTTTAATCCTTTGTGCTGAATTCACGATTTCAACTGAACTTCGACTTTGACATGCAGTTGGAGTATTTGACTGTTTAGGACTTGAGGTTAAAGTTTGGGTTGAGGTTGTAGCTTCAAGTCAACGGGGAAGGGCAAGGGGAAAGGGACGGGAACGGAGACTGAGTTTAATGCTGAGTTTGATTTCATCAGCGACTTTGATTTGCCTCTGTTGCTTGTCTTGGTCTGTCGCTGATTTAAATTAAATTCGTCAGCAACAACAACAACAACAACAACAACAACAACAACAACAACAACAAGGAGGCCAACAACTGTGGCGTGTGAATTCAAAGCGTCTTCGAAGCAACAACAACAACAACAACACCAAAACAAAGAACGAACACCAAATAAAAGCCTTTTCGCCATTTTGGCAACTTCCGGTTTTGTTAGTTGGCTAACTTTTTGGCTTCTCCAGTGTCAGAACTTTATGCGCATATAATATATTTATATATATATATATATATATATATATATATATGGAGGCAGCATATAAAGTATATATGGCAGCTAATATATGCGACTTGGCAAGCCCAAAACGCTTCATTAAAAGCGACTCACGACTGACTGTGCGAGTGGGAATGCGAATGCGGGTGTTGCGATGGCTCTCTCTTTAAAGCCTTTGCCCATTTATCAACTAATGGCCAAGTTTGCGTGTGCTGTGCATAAAAACTAACTACATGCCGTCAAGTTCTTGCTGGTGCCGCTTAAGCTACTTAAAGCGAACTTTAAACATGAAACAAATCCCCCAACGAGCGCAACTCGAGGGCGAAATGTAACTGACTGTTGTTGTTGCTACTTTTTCTGGATAAACGTAAAGTTCAGGCTTAAGTAAATAGCACAGCGAGGCATGCAGAAGAATTCGAAGAGAACTGAACTGAACACGTTGATACTCCTTGACTTGGGATGAGTCAACAACCACAACCACATTCACATCCACATCAACATCTCAATTCAATGTGGAGCACATTAAACGTTTTTAAATTCAATTTTCAAAAAATTGAAGGCTAATGATGGTTCTAAAATGAAGTTGACACACTACACCACAGTACTCCACAAATATGAACTCCAGCTGGATATTTGAGATACTTTTTGTAGCCACCAGCTGCAGGTGCTTTTAAAAGCCGCATAAGTGCAGCTTGCAACATGACCAACATAATCGATCACAACAACAACAGCAACAAGAATATAAAAAGAGAAGAATTATCGAATACTTGACTGCATCCTTGTGCGACATTGTAGTTTAATAAATGATTTCAGTATCCGTAAAATGCGTTCGCTGAGTTGTTACATGCAACTTTATCCCCTCTCACAACCCCTCTCTTCCCGCTAAACCAAGTCCATGACATTTGTAAAAGTTTTGAAATATGAAGCTGTGCCAATAATCCCCTCTCCCCCTGTTCATCTATTTCTCACTGAACTGGCTGTAAGTAAGCAGTCGATGACACAGCAAATCGACCTTCAACTCATTGAAGCACATTGGAGTGCAAATGCCATTGCCTGAACAAAATGTGCAAGGTGTCCACAAAAAGTATATATATGTGCAGATATGTACAGATATGTACAGATGTGCATAACCCTAAGCGATACATTTTGATCGCTGAAAACAATTGCTGAGAGGAGTATATTTAACGGCAGTTGAATATATAACTATATAACAGCGAATATATAACTATAAACAAGCGGTAAAGCTACAGTCGAGATCGATGTTCATATCTAAGCCCTAATATACAACTTATTATTATAATATGAACTAATATAATAATACAAAGATTTTTAATGGCAATCGCGAAATGTTTCTTTGAGAGCAATGCTTTTCCACTCAAAAAGATTTGTCTAATATTTAAATTTGAATGTCAAAAAGAAAACGAAGTGATATTCAGTTCACATCCAATATTGTGTAAAAGGAATCGACTGAGACTCGAACTCAGGAACTCTTGAATGCGCTGCCAACGCTCTAGCAACTGCGCCATTGCAAATGAGTTCGGGGACTGACAAATGCAGAACATATACTCACTTCTCTTTCATTGTTCGTTTTGCAAGTTTCTATTGTTTCAATAATTCTCTCTCAATATCGTTCACTCTTAGAAAAGAGAGGGAATAGAGAGCGGCGGGGAACTGAGAGCAATGCCGTTAAATTGTTTGCATTGCTGCGTATGCGTGTACAAATTTCGTGCAAAACTTTGTTATTTCTTCTTTTTATGACATATGGGCAAAATTAATAACATATATGTAAATCAGATAATCGTAAACAATTAATTAATAATATAATTGTGATAATTAAGTATGTTATTATTTTAGACGACCTAACATAAGCACAAACTATGTGTACCAAATCTGAAGTATGTAGCTCTAGAAATAAGTTGTTTTTTTTTATATTTGTGAGGGCGGAAGGGTGCGTGACAAAGTTCTAAAACAAACTTGATCTGAGTGCACACTGTAGGAGTGTTGTCACCAAATTTGGTAACTCTAGCTCTTATAGTCCCTGAGATCTAGGTGTTTATACGACAGACGGACAGACGGACAGACGGACAGACGAACATGGCTATATCGTCTCGGCTATTGATACTGATCAAGAATATATATGTAGTTTATAGGGTCGCAGATGTTTCCTTCTGCCTGTTACATGCATTTCCGGGTCTAATTAAACGAAATTATAATTCAAGAATATTCTGAGCTGTTGAAGAAAATTTAAAAGAAAATGGATTGCTGAAAATGGCATTTCTGTGGCAGAAAGAAGTGTTCCTTAAAAGCCTAAGCAATTTATTCGAATGGGAAAAGAACAAAAAATAAACTTTCTGTTCAAGTGTTTCTATTCTGGACTAACAAAATGCAAAACAAAACTATTAATAGGAATTCTATAAAGTGCCAATAAAAATGCATTAGCTATTCTAACTAAATTGTGGCAAAAATGTAATTGGAAATATGCCTAAATTAGATGAATTTTTGCTTATACTCAGCGTCTGATTTATAGCTGAATATTTATTGCATAAACAACAGAACATGAAGCACATGAAAATAATTGGCCAAGCTGCTTGAATCTGTACAATAAAATTGGAATTCAAGGCATGTGCTTTTTTGTTTAAAATTTATTGTGAAACAAATGAAATGAATGTCAGTATCAGAAATAAGGTTCATCTTGTCAACAAGAATAAATTAAATAAATATATATATATATATATATATATATATGTAGTGTGGGTTTATTTTATATGTGTTACATTATTTAGTATTTTATTATATATGTGTGCAGTATGTGTTTATTGTACATTTATTGTATGTAATTCTATGTCCTCTTTTCTTCTTAAGTAACTGTTCTTATTTTATTCACTGATATTTTACTCTTCTTGACGAGCGCACAACTTATCCCTTCTACGTTTCGCACTCTACTCTTACTGATCTCTGTACTCTGGCTGTTATGCTAATTATCTCTCTGTTAATTTGCCAGGGCTACAAGCCATAATAACTATCGGGGTTGCAAACTACCATTCCTACACTCGGCCATCCTGACAAGTCATTCGACTCGAATGAAGAACTCCAGTGTTTCATAAACTCAGCTACAGTATTCGTTTTATTCGGGCCTTCATCGTCGCCTACTTTCTCTACTCTATATCTTCCATGTCTAAGCTTACAAGTTACTTTATATGGGCCTAAGAATTTCTTTTTTAATTTAAGTCCTGGTCCAAACTGTGTACGCTTTATCGCTACCAAGTCGTCTATTTTACTTTTATTTGCATGACCGATCATTGTATAGTAGTATTCAATTAAAGTTTCTTTCGGTTGTTTCTTTCTGTTTTCCAATAATTCATGAACCTGTTTTGATGATAGTTTGATGCAAAATTCGTCCTGTAGTCCCTGTTTCAATGAATCCCAATCATTTAAACCGTTATTACAATTTACAAACAATTTGGCCGCTCCTTTTAGTAACTGTCTGCCATAAATAAATTTTTGTAAATCGTTCCACTGAACTGTGACTGCATTGTTTTCAAACTCTCTTAACCAATCATCAATATCTGAATTGCTGCTACCGTCAAATGTTGTCAGGGAGTCTTTGACGTCCTTTAAAGTGAATGTCATTGTGTTGTTAGGGTATGCCATACTTTCTTGATTTTCTTGTTGCTCTGTATTTACTTGTTCTGAATTAACTTGCTCTGATCTGTCTTCTTCTACTAATTCGGAACTCGTATCTTCGTATATAGAAGTATTGTTATTGTCGTTTCCTATATTTGATCTGAAGTACTCATATAATGCTTCTCGCAATTGGGCCTTAGTGCCTTTCGTAGATAACCCTAACTCCGATAATTTTGCTCTAAGTTCTGCTACTTTCAGTTGTGCGATCTCATCGTACAGCATTATAAATTGAAATCTTATTTTAGGATTAGTAAAATATAATTACATTGAGTCTCTTAAATATTTCTGGTATATTTTAACAATGTTAATTTCTGCTACTCACTTACTCGATACCTTATGTTAATTCTTCTCTGCAAACGTCGTGCCTCTGGTAACGCTTTTCTGCAAACGTCGATGCCTCTGCAACGCTTCTCTGTAAGCGTCGATGCCTCTGTAACGCTTCTCTGTTAGCGTCGATGCCTCTGTAACGCTTCTCTGTTAGCGTCGATGCCTCTGCAACGCTTCTCTATAAGCGTCGATGCCTCTGTAACGCTTCTCTGTAAGCGTCGATGCCTCTGCAACGCTTCTCTGTAAGCGTCGATGCCTCTGTAACGCTTCTCTGTAAGCGTCGATGCCTCTGCAACGCTTCTCTGTAAGCGTCGATGCCTCTGCAACGCTTCTCTGCAAACGTCGTGCTCCGTAACACTTCTCTGTAAGCGTCGATGCCTCTGTAACGCTTCTCTGTTAGCGTCGATGCCTCTGTAACGCTTCTCTGTAAGCGTCGATACCTCTGGTAACGCTTTTCTGCAAACGTCGTGCTCCGTAACACTTCTCTGTAAGCGTCGATGCCTCTGCAACGCTTCTCTGCAAATTCTTTCCCTTTTCGTTGCTCTGGTTGCCTTTCTTCAAGGTCAGACCCTCCGTCTCTCTGATTTAGCTATTCTGTTCCGCCATGCGCTTTCGGTCGTCTTTTGTGTGTCGCTCACTTTTGTTCATCTCTACTGCGTCACTCGCTCTCTGCTTGCTGGAACTGAACACGTGTTCTTTTTGAAGACGCGTCGCGACGCCTGTTTTCGCTTGCCTAACGGATGATGCCGTTTGTCGCTCTTGCTTCAGCTAGTTATGCCACTCGTACGTACCGATCTCTTGTCGTAGCTTGCTTTACGGATGATGCCGTTTGTCGCTTGCTGCTTCTTCTTGTTTGTAGCTTACTGCTGCTAGCTAGTTATGCCACTCGTACGTACCGACCTCTTGTCGTAGCTGGCTTTACGGATGATGCCGTTTGTCGCTTGCTACTTTTCTCGTTTGTCGCTCCTGCTTCAGCTAGTTATGCCACTCGTACGTACCGATCTCTTGTCGTAGCTTGCTTTACGGATGATGCCGTTTGTCGCTTGCTGCTTCTTCTTGTTTGTAGCTTACTGCTGCTAGCTAGTTATGCCACTCGTACGTACCGACCTCTTGTCGTAGCTGGCTTTACGGATGATGCCGTTTGTCGCTCGCTACTTTTCTCCTTTGTCGCTTTGTGCACGTTTCTAGAATTGCTTGTATCCATACTATGTACATATGTTTATTATTGTCTTTTGCTGCACAAATGTCACTGCACGCCGAATACGTTTTTGTGTCTCGTCTATGTAGCGTCGTTTCACACATAAAAAATAATCCCGGACGAGCCCCCCAAGTTGTAGTGTGGGTTTATTTTATATGTGTTACATTATTTAGTATTTTATTATATATGTGTGCAGTATGTGTTTATTGTACATTTATTGTATGTAATTCTATGTCCTCTTTTCTTCTTAAGTAACTGTTCTTATTTTATTCACTGATATTTTACTCTTCTTGACGAGCGCACAACTTATCCCTTCTACGTTTCGCACTCTACTCTTACTGATCTCTGTACTCTGGCTGTTATGCTAATTATCTCTCTGTTAATTTGCCAGGGCTACAAGCCATAATAACTATCGGGGTTGCAAACTACCATTCCTACATATATTTGTATGAAAGTGCGACTGCAGAATGATGCAAGCACTTAAATGGAAACTGTTGCTTCAGCTGCTGATGTGCTCAATGATTGTGACGGATCAGACAAATATATTCCATGGCCAGGCGGTGGAGGATCGTTGTCAATATCTGATAACTGGCCGTATAGTACTGAAACGCATTTGCCAGAGCTCGATCAATACGGAGACATATGTGAAGACACGTTCGCTGATGTACAATGTTGGGGAGTCTGTGACACTCTTTATCGACGACACCTATACCATTCTATTTGTCACAATCAAGACATCGATATTGCATTCGTGTTCGGAGCTGACAATGATACGTAAGGATGAATTCAATTGTACGCAGGCGATTGCCCGATCAACAATACGATTGGAGAGCTCACGAATCTATTGTTTCCCATATCACATATATGTGGGGGATCTGGTGATGGACTCCTGTGACATACCGAATGTGGCATTGCACAAGGACATCGTGATGCGGACAACAAAGGGAGCCCTGCACTACACACTCGACAGCCAATCAAAGGCTGTCAGTTTAGCAATTTGTTGTCGTTGTCTTGTTTGGTGTATTATTATTAGATGTGTATATTTTAGTAATCAATAAAACCAAAATTTATGCAATATACTTTGGTCAATTCACTCAATGTGCACCACCTACTTGGCCAGGTTTTCAAGTTTTGTCTCTCAGTTTAAACATCGTGGCTGCGGTTACACCACACATATCAATCAGGGCAGCATACTGCATGCTTTTGAGTATATAATATAATATTGAAGCATCACAATCAATTTATTTCAAAAGCATACCATGTAGATAATGCAATTATTATTTCCTGTTAGCAGCAGACCCATTGACGGGGGTCATAAAGTGCATGTCCTGTGTCACTCAGGTGCAAAAGCCACAGCCACAGCCATAGCCATAGCCACAGACACAGGCACAGCCACAGTCAGAGCCACAGACACAGCCACAGTCCATTAATTGCCATGAAATTTACAGCAGCAAAAGCGACAGCCTCAAGTTTATCAAATCTTCTACTACAAATAGATTTTGCCCCACCCTTCCCCTCAGTTCTCCCCCTCTCTCTCTCTCTCTCTCTCTCTCTCTCTCTCTTGCTCACTCTTCTTACAAATGACCCATAATTGTCACATAAACTGAGCCTGAAAAATCTACCTTCCTGTTGACCCTCTTGTGCCTTAGTCTCTTTCTCTATGTACGGCACACGTTGACTTTTGTTCCGAGTCAACAGCGTGGAATGCCACAAAGCAAGGTAAAAAGCAAAAGTCCCCTCCACTTTCCCCTCCTAACCATGAAGAGAAGGCGCTGGCAGCGTGAAAAATTCATTTAAGCAGTCGGTAAACTGCGCTCTCATATATCATAGGACAGGTCAGGCCCAAAGAATGAGAGTAAAAAGGATTTGGGCAGCAGCCTAAGGCCCACATACGTGGAACGAGGTAGTTAGAGGACCAGGACTATGAGCAGCAACAGAAGCAGCAGGCTGAGGTCCTTGTGGCTAGGCGCGCGTTTGGTTCATAAATCATTAGGCTCGATTGTGTGTCCAACACGTTCTTGTTCTAGCCATGTGGGCGAATGTTTGTTGGGTGCTTTGGGTGCTTGGTTGCTTGGGCTGGTCACTTTGTTGGTCTGCCCCCCCTCCCCCCCACGCCCCACCCACCAGTAGTTGCACAAAGTGCTGCTGGCGGGCTGGGGCATCACTATATATATTGTTGCCCTCGCACACACTAAATTAATAAAGCATTTGCTATCTGCACCGCACGCGTCCCCGCTTCCCCCGGAACCTCAACAAACCCACACCTCTATAGAGCCTCTCTGTAGGCACCTCATCAGCCCAACAAAAAAAAAAAAAAAAAAACCAAAAAAAAATTGCAGCTCAAAAAAGATAATAAGCAATGAATTATCCTACACGTAACGAGTATCAAAATTAACCTGCCTGCCTCATACACACACACACACACACACACTTACACACACGTGTCTTGTGTTTGTGTGTGCACAGTAGAAATTTATCGCACGATACGCCTGATACTGAGAGTTGTAATTTTTCATGAACGCACACAGAGAAACACACACACACACACACACACACACATACATACACACACACGCAAAAGGGATGACGATGAACAGGGGGAAGAGGAATGTGGTGGCGAACGGAGTAGAGATGGGGAGATGCAGACGCTGAACGAGATGGATACGGAGCGACAATGCCAACGATGTGGCTGACTTTGAGCCATGGCCAAGAAGGAAAAAACCCAGAGCACGTCCACCCGACAAAAGTAGCCAAGCGAATGAACCGATGGCGACAAATTTAAATTTATAACAATGTATTGTCGTCACTCTCAATTACCCAGACAATTACTAACGCTATTGAATGGAATTACCGCTATCATTAATTATGATTTAATTATTTTATAGTTACAAGAAATATTACTTGAGTAATTATTGTAAACGTTGCACCCTTAATATATTAATAATTTAATGGATTTATTGTAAGTATTTTATTAATACAATTAATTATTTATATTACATAAATTTAATTAAAATTCTTTTGTAAGAATGTTGCTAGTAACGGAATACTTAAATTAACTAAATTAACTTTATTTTTGCACTTAATAAACTTATTGTGTTAAAAAAGAGAAATTACAGAAAATATTGAAAGAATAGTTACAAATACAAAATTATTAAGCTATACTAATATAATTGTTGAATTAAACATTATACAAAAAAAGGAATTAATTGAGTTATATTATTGCAGAATTATTTAAGTTATTTTCTACAAGTTATTTCATTTATAAATTATAAAATACATTATATTTTCAATTAATTAATTACTTATGTAAGTAAATATAATTACTTAATTAATAATTGTATATCAAATTACTTGATTATTTATATATTTATTTCATTTTATATTTTTATATTTTATATGTGAAAAATATAAAAATAATTTAATAATATTTAAAAATATAACAATGGTAGCATAAATTATTGGTAAATAAATAAAAATAAAATAAATAAATAATAATAAAATTAATAAAATAATTAAAAATTAACCTTAAATTTACAAGATTTAAAAAATTTAAATAAACTTTTCTTTGTTATGTTAATTTTTTACAATTAATAAATATGATAAGTTAAGTAATTATGCTTGAAATTAAGCAAAGTTCTTCTGCATTTATGCATTTAATAGTTCACTGAGTAGTGCTAGCTATTGAAGCCCAATTAAAGGGTGTCCGCAGGTCGTGTTTCCTTTTGATGCCTAACTGTTACTTTATTGAGATCATTTCAGCTAAATTTGCCGCCTGTTCTTTGTACTCACATGTGTTATTTATCAGGTGTGTGTGTGGGCGTATGTGTGTGTGAAATCCAAGTAAGTACTTCATGAGAGGATAAGCTGGTTTGTTTTTGTTTGCTTCACTCCACCGTCGAGTCGCGGATGCAGCACACGGCACATTATGCAAGATTAATTTGTGATGTCGTTATAAATAAAAGCATGAGCATTTTATAACTCGCTTCAACTTGTCTAAATGGCGGCCACGCATACAATTGCCAGCGGTTTTCATTTGGTATTTCCTCTCCCTCATCTCTAACCCGTTTTTTTTTTCTTTCTATATTTTTTGCACTGTCCAATGCGTTGTGGCATCTTCTACATTCCTCATTCACATCCTTCAGCCACATTCAACTCGACTCGGTCAACGTTCGTTGTGCGTTGCTCCTCGTGCCTCGTTCCTCGTTCCATGTGTGGAATGTGTGTAGTGCCCGTTCTGACGTTGTCGACATTGCGGTCTGTTAGGTCTGTTAGGTAATGTGTGGTATTTAGATGCAAACGGTTGAGGCATGGCACATTGGGGAGGAAATAAGGACAGGGGTATAAGGACAACGTCAATGGCCAACGTCATGACCGAAAGAATAATGTTGCATTTTATTTCTCTCGACAGTAATTCGCGCACGGAGCGCGTTTTGTTCATATAATCGGATTTGTTGGAAATATATATATATATACACACACACACACATACACACCCACACATATGTGTGTGTGTAAAAATACAATGACAATAGTCACATTTGGCTCTTTGACTAAGAAGTCACATTTATATTTTATACATTTCTCGTTATGCGCCAACTAAATGCTTGAAAACAGACAGAGCAAGCGAGAGAGAGAGAGAGACAGAGAGAGAGAGAGAGAGAGAGAGAGATAGAGAAAGGATAAAGAGCTGAGGCTCCGTCAATGTCTGTAAAGGATTCTTATACCCTTGCATTACTCTATTACACTTTCAGCGAACCAAACTTGCAATTAAGTAAGTATCTTTAAAGTTGTCAGAAGTCCAATGTGTTGCAAAGTCCGTCGACAATTCCCCCAATCCCCCCCCATTTCTTTCGTTCTCCTTGTCTGTGCATTAGCCAAGCTTTTAGTATTAATTTTAATGGAAACTCTGACAGGGTTGCCTCCTCGGTGAAAGCTTTCACTTAACTTCAGTTACAAATGTATCTATAAGTTGCGTTAAATAAACATGTGATTTTTGATAAAGATACGTAATGAAATTATGCTTTTTGTTTTAATACTTTACTATTAGAGTTGCCACCTTGTGGAACGTTGTCCATTAAAACAGTCGCAGTAGCAACTCTATAAGCACACAGAAGTAAATACATATAAGTATCTACGATAGACACTTATTTAATTTGTATCTTCATACAAAAGAATTTTGTAAATTCCAAGTTAAAGTTTGTTTTTCAAAAGTTTATTAATATGATTGCCATTGCTCATGAGCTTCTTAGTGATACAGAGATACATATGTATCTATGAAATGTATTTGCTTAATATTGAACTTAATTTTGATTGGATTGCATTGGATCTTTCTCTCTAAGCTAGTAAATTGTTTTTATGAGAAAAATATATGAATTATTATTGATAAACTATCACTTAAACAAAACTTTGTATTATTTATCGATACAAAAATATGGATCGATATCAAAAATGTTATAATTTGTGAGATAAAACCCTTAAATCCAATAGATACTATCGATATTTCGAAATATACAACTAAACTGTTCACGATTTATAAGATCTATAAGTAACTGTTGATATCAAAGCACGTTTAAGCGACCTTAGCAACATTCTATCGATAACATTATCAACTATCGAGCCCAAGTGGAACAGACTGCAGCTGCATTCACTGAACTAACACCATATGCTCATTGTCTCGACGACCTTTCGTCTATTGCATTCAACAGAATTGTTGTTTAAAATATTTAATGTGCACTCGACGCATTCAAAATTAATAAGAATGCCGGCAACAATGCCAGCAACAACAACAATAACAACAACAACAACAACAACAAACAAATGCACCGTTTAATGGAAAAGCGTGTCGCCATGCTGAAAAATGCAATGAATTTTCAAATATATCGAAATGCGGTGACTAGTCACAGTAGACGGAGGGGGAATGAGAGAGGGAGAAATACGCAGAGTGAGTGAGTGAGAGAGAGAGAGAGAGAGAGAGAGAGGGGGAAGGGTGCTTGTGATTGTCTGCTCAAAATTTGTGTATGCATAAATGAATAAATGAATACCTATACGAGTACTCATATGTGTATATCTATGAGTTCAAAATATATTAGAAATATAATTTTAATTTATAACCCAATGGGAAGGGGGTTGAGTAATGAAGGGGAAGGGGTGTGCGGTAGCAATTGTTGGGCTCGCGTGTTGCAAAGGCAAAGGACTTGCAAGTATGTGAAACTGGGCGAAGTATGAAGGACTAAACAGGCTATCAGCAGAGCGTTCATTCAATTAGCCCGAGTGAGAATATCAATCAACGCGTGCTCTCAACAGGATAATCAATGGCTGTAAATGTATTGGTGTGTGTGTGTGTGTGTTTGTGTTTGTGTTTGTGTATGGGTGTGTGCTTCGATGTATATATGTGTTAACTAAATGAGCTAAAGGGAAGAACGTGAAACATGGTACGTGGGAAGATGTGAGTTAGAACCCGGGAGCCATTTGAAACAGGAACCACCTGCCGACCTGAAGGCACATTCAGCACTTTTGCAATTGCCTGGCGAGGAAACAGCAGGGAAGGACAATCTATTTGGATGAGCTTGGCAACGTCTCACGCTCTCTGTCTCTCTTGTTCTCTCTCTTGTTCTCTCTCTCTCTCTCTCTCTCCTTCTCTGTCTAACTTTTGCCCACTGTTTGGTCAGACTTATAGACGCTATCGTGCAGCCTTTGTTATTGCTCTTTAGCTCTGGTCTCTACTATGTTGGTCTTGTTGCATTTATCAATTTGTTTGCACACTCATCAATATGTTGCCTGGCACAGTTTCACAGCTAGCACTGTGTCTGTCTCGGTGTCTGCAACACTGTGTCCGTATCTTTTGTGTGTGTGCATGTGTGTGTATTTTTCATTAACCTGCCAATGAGCGAGATAGAGAGAATGTGTGCTGGGTCAACCCAGGTGAGTTTGCAGCGGCTTTAATTAAATGTCCATGAAAATTGTGGCCAATTGTTGACAAGAGGCTGCCGAGTAATGCAATCAAATCGGTTTGCTGTCAGTTGGTCAACCCGGTAGCACTTAACAGTTTGCCCATGGGGTTCACTTTAATTTGGCCTCCGATTATTAGGCTCTCATTGTGAAAGTATCACTAATACGACACGTAAACACAACAGCATCGCTTGGGCACAAATACAAAAGGCATCTTTTTGGATACAATAGACAATGGGACTGCAAAGATGATTTGCCTTTTTATACGTGTGACCATTAAGAAACTTTTCCATTTGCCTAGCTTCATTTTCGTCGCTTAGTCACGCAACAAATAGTCCACAAACGCGTCTAGTATATTGTATCTTCAAGGGCGTTGGAACGCAACGACTTAACAATTCAATTTGCCCAATGTGAGCGATAACAACAGAAATAATGGTTCATAAGTAAAAGTAAGCAAATGCTCAACTATAAAAGAACTTTAAAGTTTAGACATCATAATAAGTTTTACAACTGCGCACCAGACCCTACACTCAACAACTGTCAGGGGTATATGCATTAGGGGGAATGACATGCTGATAATCTTAATAAACTTTACTCTGCAAGTGAAACTTTTGAAGGTCTTATATATAATAATATAGCTAATGTATGGAATTCATGCAATAGCTTACAATACTTTCATATACATCATTTGGTGAGTGAATAAGTAATAATATAAATACAATTTAGTTTTGAATTTGCTATTTTTATTTATTTGTATTTGTAATGTGTAATTAAATGCTTATTTAAGAAAATATATGTATTTAAACAAAGGAATAATTGTTGAACGATACCAAATTGCCTCCAAAGATTGCTAACAAAAATAAATTCAAGTCGTCGGGAATTTCATCTTTGTGATGCTCGAAAATATGCATCGATATTCTGCAACAGTTATGAGTTCTCAATCAAATACTTAATTTATATAATATGAATAAGTATAAATATAAATATAAATATACATAAATACTAATATTAACATTTATGTTAAACGTAAGTAAAGCATACTTTTGGAGCAGTCTAAAGTGAATTATTTAAATATAAATCAAACCAAAAAGTAGGCTACCAAAAGATACAGAAACTTTTACCATATATATATGTATTATATATACAGAGTATCCGTTTGTCTATCATTCGGCACTAAAATATTTTCAGTTGTTTTTATTTATTTGCTTTTATTTTTATACCCTGTGCCCATTAAAAATGGGCAAAAAAGGGTATAATAATTTTGTGCAAATGTATGTAACAGGCAGAAGGAGGCATCTCCGACCCTATAAAGTATATATATTCTTAATCAGTATCAATAGCCGAGTCGATTGAGCCATGTCCGTCTGTCTGTCCGTCTGTCCGTCCGTCCGTCTGTCCGTCTGTCCGTCTGTCTGTATGAACGCGTCGATCTCAGCAACTATAAGAGCTAGAGACACCAAATTTGGCATGAAGGTTCCTGTATACCCTCTCCAGATCGAGTTTATATTAGATTTTCAATATCTTTCCCACCACCCCCGCAATTCAAAAAAAACTAATTATGCCCACATTTTTCAACGTAGACACTTCTAACTTAACACGTGCGTTAAGAATGATATATAGAAGGAACGCTGAAAGTTTCATCAAGATCGGTTTGTAAATAAGACAGATAATCAGCAATAAAAGTTATTTTTCCACGGAATCGTTGAGTAGCAGGCAGCACATGTGTGCGAGCGAGATAGCGAACGACTGTGATACATGCGTCTGCTTACCATGTGTGCGAGCGTGATAGAGAACTAATGCGACACACGCATAAGTAAATTAAGTGTCGTAACACTCAGCTTTTGATTGAATATGTATACATATGTGAATGCTTGCTCCTATAAGCATATAAAGAATTCATAGGCTTCTTTAATAAACACCTGCTATGTTCTTACTTCTATTATAATCAAAACACTTAATTTAGAAAACTGCACAGGGTTTTATAGTGTCGCGCGCGCTCGACTGATCCGCTTGTTTTTATTTGTTCATTGAATGAAATCAAGAGGTCGTTGTGTTTGTTTGTGTGTTTAAGTGCGGCAAATCGCTTGTTATTGTTGTAAATTGTGCAACAAATTCTCAAGCATAGCTGCCTCCTGCCCCGTGAATCCCCTCTGCTAACCAATCCCAGCCAACCACCCCACCAAATCCCCCCTTGAGTGCTATTGGAAAAGTTTAATTGCTTGACTTGGCCGGTCCTTTTGGTCCTTTTGTGTTGAAGCTGTCCAGATTGTTGGCTTTGGCAGCGACTTTAGCCTGTTCCAACCCGATACTGCTCGTGGTCATAGTTTGTTTTCCCTCTCTCTCTCTCTCTCCCATTCTACATCTCTATCTTTCTCACTGGTCTGGGCACTTTACACACACTTCATTCGAGAGTTCTTTTCTTTTGGGGGGGAACTTTACTGCTGCATTTGTGCAGCTGGCGAAAATTTAAAAGAAAACAAAATGCGAAACACAAAACGTGACAAAGCAGCGCCAAATGCGAGCAGCAAATAACAAAATAACAAAATAAATAAATATAGTAGTAAAATACGAAGTACGAAGTACGAAATGCGAAATGCGAAATACGAAATATATTTGCAGCATGAGATGCAACAAATTGAAATAATATAAGTATATAAAATATGTAGCGGGGCCTAGGCTGAAACGAGTACCGAGTCCGGGTTATAATAAAAACTAACAACTTGCAAATTTGCATGGGAAAAACAACGCGACGGTCGAGGCGACGGCTGCATGTGAAAAATGGAAAAGCTGCGAAAGCTGCAACAACAACAGCAGCAACAACAACAAAAACAGCAGCAACAACAACAATAAGAACAGTAAACAACAAAGCACAAGAGCAACTGCAATTATTTAACAATTTGTACGGCCGAAGTACTTCAAACTTTTACTTAAATAATGTGTACTGAATTGTTGTAGTTCTCATTTTTATTTCATTTTATTTTCTTATTTTCCTTTCCTCTGCTTTTTGTTATGTTTTTGTGTGCACTTTGTTTTTGTTGCGCTTTTTTCCATTGACATTTTCACAGTAGGAAAAACTATTGCAAGTCTTTTTTATTATAGTTTCATGCTGATCAGAAAGCAGAAGCTTAACGCTCGGACAATGTCTTTGTATTGTTGCAAAATTGGTTCACATACGCATCTTTTATGTATGTGCACATACATATGCATATGTATGTGTGTTTATGTGTATATGTTCTTACTCTTCTTTTGTTTATCAATGCGTATACGTATTTGCATGGCAAGGCAAAGCTACATAGCTTAAGCGAGAATTTCTACCATAACAATATTTCTTGTTTGCCACTTTTTATATTTGGTTTAAGAATGTCTTAAGAGTTTTGATGCTCTTATTATTTTCGAATGCGTTGAGAAACGCAATAAAACAACAATGCTTATTATTTAAACATATTCATAAATAAATATAATCTTGATGCTATTAACAAGTGTTGACTAACAAATTTAAGACTTAACTGATTAAGAGAAATCAAATCTCAGATATTAATTAAGAAACAAATTTAATTCTTAACATTATTATGAATTTTGGAATATTTCAATTGATAACGAGTTATATTAGCATTTCTTTATACTTTATACTTTTATACACATGAAATTGTTCTACATTCGATGTGCTTATATATAATATAATATATTATATTTACCATAAGAACTTTGCCACACATGACACACTATTAGCATCCAAACAAGCTGGCGCATAGTCAAATATTACCTGGATCAATGTAATATGTACAGCTATTGCTGGCACTTCATATATCACGGCTTTTCCCCCACTGCTGTGACATATTTTTTTTTTGTATCTGTTTCCCTTGCTTTCTACTTCTTTTAATTTAATTTTATTTTTGTATTTTTTTTTTGTTTTTGTTTTGTTTTTTGTTTTTTCTCATGCCCCATTGCATTATGCGATCGCACAAATCTTAAGCTGTTGGGTTTGCTAAACCAACTCGTTTGTTTGCTTCCTGCTTGGCTATGCCTGTCCATGTTCCTGTCTACTCTCTTGTTTACAGATTTACCCACTCCTTCTATGCCTTACCCTACCATTCCGTTGCCTTCTCCTCCCTTCCCTACCCTTCCCTGCGTAGCTTAAACTCAAACTTTGTCCGGCAACGTCAGCTATGCAGTGATTTTGTTATTCTTGTAAAATATGAGCTTGAATTAGGCACACACACTTACACTCTCACGCCAATCAGGACAGCAAAAAACACACACACACACACACACACACACACACATGACAACACAATGATGCACAGTGGTCTAATGCGTGTTATTGGGCGGACGAAAGATTCGAAATGCATGTAAGTAAATTCATAAAGTAAATAATTTTAAAAAACAAATTTTGTTTTAATATATTTATTTGCAATTCTAATTTTATGATTATCAGAATTGTTAGTTATTTCAAATATAATGTACATTACTTTTAACTATTTACTTTAATTTAAACAAATTATTCGTATTTATTTTCTATGCTTTTTAGTTAACTCTCTTCAGATTGGGTTGATTATTGTATAAAAATATATATATATTTAACAACTAAGTAAGCAAAGTAGAAATTCCATTTGTTATTTAATTATAATTATTATATTAATATCAAAATATATTAATTCTTTATAATTATAAATTCATTACTTCGTTTAAAGTTGTGAATTTATTGCTATTTGCAAGCAAAACCATTAATCAAAAAGTTTATGCTAATTGCAGATATTGAGCTGCTGCAAAACTTATGTTGTACCACTGTGCAGTCTGTAGACGTACAAATTTGCGCAAAGTTTTATATTTTCTTGCCTGAAGATTTTAGCCAGCATTTTCTATATAAAGCTAAGAGCTGATAAAAAAACATGTGAAGTGTAAAACCTACAAGCACCGGCATTTCTCTGCTGTATGTATTACGTAGGGATAGAGGGGATAGAGGGGAAGGGGTAATAGAGAGGGATAGAGGGGTAGGTAAATGGCATACAGAAGGCGCCCAGGAGCACATATGTTCTGGTCCTGTCGGGATTTTGCTCTTTCTGGCGTGACACTGAAGGTGTGTTTGTCAAATGTGCACTCATTTTGTTGAAAAATTGAAGTATATGCATGACTGCTCTAGTGCCCATGTCGGTGTGTGCGTGTGTGTGTGTGTGTGTGTGTGTGTGTGTGTGTGTGTATTGATGTGTGTGCCTGTGTGGGTGTTAAACAAAGCTTGAAGATGTGTGAATCCTTTTAGTGTCTTTGCAGATTTTCTTAGATTTCCGGTCACTTCCCTAATGAGTTTTACAATGTGAAGCATAGAAAAATTTGTTGACACAACGCCTGCAAACTACAAGCTACACACACACACTCACGCACTCACACACATACACACATACACACAGAAAATCACATAGTCACATAGAACACGTTAGTAGGCTTAATTTAATTTCCATTTTCATATGCATACAACAAATTGCCATTGAGCCTTGTCCTTGTTTGTCTTCATCTTTGTTCTTGTCATTGTTATACTCATTGTCTTTCTCATTATCTTTGTCTAGCCTCTTCTTCTTCCTCTTCTTCTCTGCTTCTTCTACAGCTTTTGTGTTTGTGTTTCGATTTAGTTGTGTGTCCTCGTCTAAGCTATCATTTGTGCATATTATGGGACCAAAACTTTGGCACGCACTAGTCAAGTTGACGGCATTTAAGTGCTTAATTTACGTTCCTCTAATTCAGTTAGCAGCACTTCGTTCTGGCCAAAAACACAACTCGCAACGAGTGCCGCCAACAAAATGCAGTGGCTGTGCTTGGGTATCTTATGGATGGTGCCAGGAAGAAGAATTTCAAGTATAGTTCTCATAGATAATTAGACATGTTTTCTTCATGCTGCCATTCAAGTATCTATTAGCTGATAAGCATTTAAATTGCCCCACATGTTAGTTTGTTAACAAATATAGAGTGCATTTGCACCTCGGCAACAGACCGTGTTCAATTACAAGCATTGTTCGGTGTTGCCAGATGTCTGCTGCATGACAAGCTGGCAACACTTCAATGGTAATGTGTCTGGTCAATTAGTTAGCATGTAAATGTTAATTGTGCACTATCTCGCTATCGACGCTCAAATTAACTAATTAGAAAGGCTTTATGAAGATCAATAAAGTCTATTTAAATAATATAAAGTTACTTAATGAGTGATTCAATGTTTGTTGAATGATGCATAATTGCTTACTGATTACTTATCGTGTATATTTTATGAATTTAAGTAATAACTTTAAGCTTATTGATTGTCTCTATTTATAATTCAATTTATATCAACGCTTCATACTGGATACTTCAAGCAGTGTAATTTGTTTCAGTTTAATGATGCAAAGGTTATTCAAAAAGTTTACAATATATAGTTTTCTGGAATTCATGACGCACTAAAACCGCAAACCTCATTCCAATCAGGCAATACAATGCGAATGGCAACTGACATCGATTACCGGTGTCACGCGGCGTATGAGTAATTCAACAATAACTCAAATGGTACGTGGTAAATGGCTTAGTCGCGCACAATTGAGCCGATTGAATGAAACCACCCCAACCAACGATTCAGCGAACCACCCACAACATCTGCACCGATGCACCACATCACGGCCAAGTAAGAGGCAATATTTGAAATACACAAAATACTCGTAACTATAATTTATGCATAAATATTCAGCATTGTACACTGGCAACAATTGCAACCAAAAGTTGCACAAATCGTACATTTTATTATATAAAGTAATAAATAATAATTTATTGCCAGCATTCAAGACTAGCTGATGTTCTGAATTGTGCCCTCAACAATAACGTTGCTGTTCGCATTTAATAAGCGCAAAACTTTGACGTTAATATCATGAATGAGAAACTTGAAAACTTCATAAATTTTACCGGAAAAACAATTTAATTTCTGATGGATATCGATGATGTAATCAATAGTTCAATCAATCGTTAGCCTTTGGATAGATTGGATGACTATTTTACTTGTTACAAATTAGTTTTTTAATTATTCTTTTTTTTTAAACCGCCGCATTACCAAGTTCAGCTAATCGAACATAGTCTAAGAATTTCGGCGATATTCGATAAAAGTCATATTCTAAAAATTAAACAATTTTACTTTTCGTTTTCTCATTGATTTTTCAATGGAATAATTCAACTAAATCCATCACTTGATCAATCAATAATTAATTGTTGTAATACATTTAGTTAGGTTTGTCAATAATTTGCGTGATAATACATTTGATAGTACACTCAGTTGTCTAGTTTGATCTGACAATAGAATATCAAGTATACGCCTAGTCTCAGCACATTTTCGCATGTTGCTGTTGTTGGTTCACTTTTTATCGCTGGAAATTCTAATTTTGGATTTTACTCTGCATAAATTGCAGGGGAAAAGTAAAACAAAAAGCGTTGCATAAATCTTAACTGCAACAGCCACATTTAATTACCAAAGTTTCAAACGAAATGTGTCTCAGTTTAGGTGCTAGTTTTGGGACGTGCCAACGTAATGGCAAATGCTCCACATCAGCGACATTTTATGCCCCAAAGTTATGAGGCACACACACAGACACACACGCACACGTTTAGAGAGGCACGCCCTCCTTAGGCGCAGTGGCATTTTACAGCGCGCAGGATTTTTATCGGCTGCCAAATGGCCGACACTTGGCTACTTGCTCACTGATTCAGTTCTCCAATTGTCCATTTCTTCAGTTTTTCAAGCTGTCCCATTGTCCCGTTGTCCAGTTGTTCAGGCTGTCCCCCTGTTCCGCTGCTCCATTGTCCAGTGTTGGCCAGCGGCCTAACACATCCTGGCGCAGCCATAAAGTGACTCCTTTTTTTGTTTCCTGACCATGGCCAGTACACGCTCGAAGCGATGCCCCCAAAAATCAGTTAATAGCCAATTTCAACTATTTTACAAGCTGCGTTCGGCATGCCAAATGGTCGAAGCCAAATGTCAATACCATCAGCTTGCTCCAACGAACTTTCTCAAGTCGTGAAATAACCAACAGCAGGGGCCAAAATCAAAATGAGAATAGAAATGGAAAATGGGAATAGAAATGGAAATGGAAATGGCAATGGGAAAGTGGGTGGGCCCAACTAGGACATCAGTACAGACTGCTTTGAACTGACTCTGCAAGCCACTTTCTGGCTGGTCGCAGTGTCTGCTTGGCAAATGATGTGGAATTTTTCCAAATACCAACAAATCAAGTTCCAAACTCAAGTAAACATAAAAAATAAAAATTATTTTTAAAATAAATACCGAAGGTGTTTTTAGTTCCAGAAACAAAGGCTCAGAACATAATATTACTAAGCCGAAGACCTTTGCAGAGAGAGCTTTAGAAATAAGTTTGTGTTAATTTAAATTATATCTAACTATTAAATAAATAAGTAAATAATATTATACTTGAAGGGTTATTAAAATATATACTAATAAAATACATTTAAAATATCTTATTGCTTATCTTTCATTTAATAAAATAAAAATAATAATAAAGAAAAATATTTATAACAAAAATTAAATATAATGCAAGTAGTTAGACTTAATAAATAAAATTATAATATAAAACACATTTAAATTTAAATGTAATTGATTTAAAACTAAACTTTTAGACTTTGAGATCTAAGAAATTCATACTTCTTGGCAGAAAACTACATCACTTTGTGAGCTTTCTGCTATCGTTTAAATGAGCTTGAAATTATGAATATTTTTATTTAGCTCAATAATTCTTAATTATTATTTATAATATTATATATCATTATTAAGCCTTTCAAGTAAATGTACTCCTTATACCTGGAAATATAAATATTTCGAATACTATTCGTAGTTGAATTTAAGGCACGTTTTCTGACTAAACGTGACTGAACATTCGCTATTATTATTATTAATAATACTATTATTATTATTAATTATGCTTTATTTGTGTTTAATTATCTAAGAGCATTCGCATGGAAAACTCATGCAGTGCAATACTTAGTTAGTTATAGGAAAACAGCATAACCACCTAAGGTTGACCGTACTTTCAACGAGAGAACTTTCATTTTCCATTGAAGTCTTTGAAGATATGTTTGACGTGTTAAATTCAAAGTTGTTCAAACACTTGAAGTTAATTTGCTAATGGCCATGACAAGAGTTACACGATGCTACCCATACATGTGTAAGCCAAACATGACTATCAAGTACTTGCCATAGATAAGAACCTAACTGTTGACTATAAAAATCGAAGGGCAGCTTCAGTGCATCATTCAGTGGAGAAACTAGTGCTTTCGATTTAAAACCAATTTTTTTCAATAGAATATTTGCCAAAATGAGAGCTTGTAAGTTCGTCTAAGTTATGACAATACATTCCCTCTATGGCTATTCCAGTAACAATCGGTTTTTACCCTTTGCAGGCAACCTGCTGCTGTTCACAGTTGTGTTTGTACTGTCTGCATTTGTTGCATATAGTGAGGGTCATGTCCGAGTGCCGCAGGCAAATCCTTGTACCTGCATTACGACTGTGAAGCCGCCGTGTGATCAGAAAACAACTCCACCCTGTACGACAACAACACCCTGTACCACGACAACCACTACCACAACACCCTGTACCACGACAACCACTACCACAACACCCTGTACCACGACAACCACTACCACAACACCCTGTACCACGACAACCACGACAACAACACCCTGTACCACGACAACCACTACCACAACACCCTGTACCACGACAACCACTACCACAACACCCTGTACCACGACAACTACTACTACGACACCCTGTACCACCACAACCACTACTACAACACCCTGTACCACAACAACCACTACTACAACACCGTGTACCACCACAACCACTACTACAACACCTTGTACCACGACAACCACTACTACAACACCCTGTACCACCACAACCACTACTACAACACCCTGTACCACGACAACCACTACTACAACACCCTGTACCACCACAACCACTACTACAACACCCTGTACCACGACAACCACTACTACAACACCCTGTACCACGACAACAACACCCTGTACCACGACAACCACTACTACAACACCCTGTACCACGACTACAACACCCTGTACCACAACACCCTGTACCACTACAAAAAAACCCTGTACGTGTACAACGCCACCCTGTACAACAACCACCACAACCTGTGAAACGATAACCACGCCCTGTACCACAACACCCTGTACCACGACACCCTGTAAGACTACAACAACACCTTGCACCACAACAAGAAAACCCTGTACTACTACACCACCTTGTACAACAACACCACCATGTACAACAACACCACCTTGTACAACAACACCACCTTGTACAACAACACCACCCTGTACAACCACACCACCCTGTACAACTACACCCTGTGCCAGTACAGTAGAGCCAATGACTGCCCCAATTGTGTATGCCGAATTCAAGTCAATTAACGATTGCATGAACCGTGCTGATGGATCAATCTTAACGGATCCCAAGCATTGTCGTCGCTACTTCGTCTGCCGCAACAATCAGCTCAAACGCAAGCTATGCCCAAGTGGTCAATGGTATGACCGTGAGGCCCAGACATGTCTGAGACGCAAGCTGGTGGCCAACTGTCCCGTCGGCCGCAACTAAGCAATGTATTGTACACTGGATGCGCAGAATATAGAGAAACACCCTGTGCTATGGGATAACAGGAAAGCAATTGAACTGATAACCCAAAGCACAGGGTGATTTTACTAATATTCTACAACAGAAGCGCTTAAAATTCAGTTACAAAATCAGTTGTTTTCTGCTTTTTTTTTTGCATTTAAACTGTAAGCTGAGAATAAATGATCTAAATCCTGCTCAAAAGAGGTTTGAAATTACTACAGGGTGTTGATAAATAGTGCCGTTTTCGGGTATTTATATTAATGTCCTTTTTGTGAATAGACATCCAGAACTAAGCTTACGATTAAGCTGTCTGGCTGCCAGAAGTGTCAGACAGGCCATAAGCTGGCCCAAATGTCAGCCCCATCGGCAGTGGGTGGCACTGTCCAGGGTGGGGTGGTACATATATGAAATGCTATCAATTTAAAGAGCTGCTAAAGCTTTCAAGCTGAAAAGGACTTTCAATCAACCAACAAATGGCCGAGGCAAAACAAGGCTATAAATTTGTCAACACTTTAGGCCAATAGCCGCGAGCGCAATGTGATTCTAACTATAACTTTCAACAGTGTCCCCCTATGAGTGTATGGGTGTGTGTGTGAATGTGTGTGTGTGTGTGGGTGTAACAAGCGCTGAAAAGTGTGCTACAGTTATATAGGTTTTTTATAGGCGTCAACTTTTGGGCGCCATAGTGCGACATTTGTGAGTTAGTGCTTGTGGCATTATAATGTCATGCTATTTGTTATTGTTCAAGTTGCACACCCTGCGAGAGAGACAGAGAGAGAGTGAGAGTGAGAGTCAGTCCGTCAGAGAGTATGATTTGTGCATTGAGTATCAATCTACAAAAAAATAAACACTGCCGTGTTTTCCCGCAACCCCTTAGCAACAACTTCAAAAGACATCCAAGTATTATCGTATATCCGCTTGTGCTTTATTATTTTCACGTCAGCCTTTAAGTCTGTCCGCCTGTCCGCCTGTCGATATTTGCTTTTGTTACGCTTTCGTTGGCGCTTCGCTTGTTTGCGGCATTTTGCATTTTTGTGGGTCACAAACACAAATCAAAAGCAATGCGCTTGAGCTCCCTCCTCGCACTGAGTTGTATCATATTTCACTTGGGTATTCGCCGTTACTTTTTCACTTACCCTCCCCACCCCCCCACACCACTACACCACACAACCAAACCATGCCACACGCCCCGTCGATCCCTTCAAACTCTCTGTTACCCACTTTTGCCATTACCAAAACAGCCACAGCCACAGTCAAAGCCACATTCACAGCCCAGCCACAACGCAAGTTTCAGCCAAGAGACGAGACATGGCCAGAATCGGAGACCAAAATGCGCCCAACGTCGACGTGGTAATAAAATGCATAAAAATCAACAAAACTCCGAGTAACTTTAAATGCAAAATGGCTACGCGAAGCGTTTGTCATCTTTTTTATGCCACTTTTTCGCATACCCTGTATACCTCAACCACACAACCCGCATACCTCAAAGCCAACCAAAACGGCTGTTCACTTACTACAAATTTAAAAGCTTTCGCATATGTTATAAACAAATTGTCACTCTCTCTTGATTTACTACAGAATATTAAAAATTATGTTTAATATTTGATAGGGTATTGAGCAGTCGCTTAGTTTCGAATTTTTTGTCGCTTTTTTTATGGCATAAAGTGGCGCGTGAATGGCTTGTGCTTTGCACATTGGTTGCATTTACCGATTTTGTTGGCAACAAAACAGAACAGATTTCAGATTTTTGTATTTGTATTTGTGGTGCCATATGAACTGAATAAGAAATGTGAATATATGCGAGTATTTTGCGAATATTTTGAATCACTTCTTGCTCCAACAAAATGCAATATACAAAGGAAGTGCTCACAGAAAGTTAGACACACAATTTGACAGAGTGCGTTTTCATACATTTTTTATTGGCAATATTTACGCCACATTGTACATATTTGCGTTTTAGGTACTGTTTTGACTCTGATTTTTCAAGGTTCATTGAACAGAACTGTGAACAACCACTTCAAACACCTAAGCACAAATCGGTTGTCTTTACTTTCGTTTAACAGATTTAGGTACATTAAAGCAAATGTTTAATATGATAAAAAATTTAAAAGCAAAATAACCAAGCTAAATGAAAGGCTTTCCCTTTTTTTCTATTCTAAAGTAGGATTAGTTTGCGACATTCTAATTAATTTGTAATATTCATTTTTGGAAAACGCTAATTGTAAAAAAACATAAAATAAAAAATACAAAAAAATTACTGACTCTAATTATATTTATAAATCACAATATAAACTTTTTATTAAATTATCTCTGGCAGCAGGTTTTTTTTATTAGAGAATCGAACGACAAATTATAAAATAAGTCTATCAACAACAGCTTTAGTGCAGAAAAACATTTGCAGAAATTCTTTAATTTACTAACAAAAAAATTTACAAAAAATAAAAAATAAACAAAGTGAACAATTGTAATGCAGATGCATTTTATATTGATTACTTTTGTTGTGCGGATAAAGAATTTAAAAAACTTTTGGTTTTTAATAATATTACTGAATTTTATGTAAAAAATTCTACTAGAAGTATATAAAGAGAATTTTTAACATCGTAATAAAATGAAAAATATAAATAAATGCACTTTTTATGTTCAATTCTCGCTACATGCATGTTTAAGATAATAAGATTAACAAAACTAATATTAAATATGTGAAAAAGTTAAAAAAAAAAGATTATTTAATATTGAGTATTTTACATTTTGAATTGTAAATATATGTTTTTTTTTTTTAAATATTCATATCACAGATAGATCATTGTTATTAAATTAAATTTATGCTTCGCATCAACACATTTTGTTTGAATACGCAGATTGACACCTATGAGTGCCCACTGTAGCATAAAAGCAACTCGTGTTTACCGATAAGAATGTCTGCATATATATGCAATATATTGAGGCACTAAAAAGGATGTTCCCTAATGAGAGGTTAAAAGGTTAAACTAAATATATTTTGTGAATTTTGAATTTTGGTTTTGTTTTCAAAATAATTGAAAGTGTGTTTTTTTTTTTTTTTTTTTTTTTGTATCTAAAGGCAAATGATGCAGTTTAACTAGTATCTGTTGTCTATGTTTGTTGCCATTTATATATAATGCGGCATATTTGAAATACGTTCACACACAATTGAAGGGAAGGGAGTGGGCCACGCCTACTGCGACACATACTCGTATTTCCCATGGGGGGTGACATTGTGTTTCCTTTGCACGACATTTGATAATTTAATTTATATTTACTTCGATTGCGGTTAAAAAGTGGGATTAAAAAATGTTTTGTTTTTGTTATTTAATTGTTGTGTGATGTAAATGTTGTTGCTTTTGTTGGTAAATAGTTGAACACAATTATAATTAATAATAATTGGTCATTGAATTCTGCCACTTACCTTAAATCAGAGCGCTTAACAAGTTGACGTTAATCATGCGCCATGTTGGCCTGAAGTTTGTTTGCTTTTCAATTATTTTATTATTATTATTATTATTGAAGAGGTTTTTTGTTGTTTTTTTTTCACTTTATTATTAATTTTTGCACTTATTATTAGTTAGCTGTTTGTGAGTTGTGATTCAATTCACTTTCAGTCGCTAGTCGTGCTATTTATGGGACTGAAGCACACAAGCACACACACATTAGCCACATATGCCGCAAACACTTCAACAGCAACAACAACAATTGGAACAAGCCGCATGGCATTTTCAATTACTCGCACTTAACATTCAGCAGTCTTAATGGCCAAAGAGATTTGCCAAATTTAAGATTTAATTGAGATACCAGAGTGATTTCAGTTATGCAGGCGTCGGTTAATCAACCCAATGTACTTAATCAAAATTAATTACTTTATGGCATGAGGCCTATTAATATGTGTTAATCATATGGGCAACTCAAATTATGTGCTGAATAAATACTCATATCTACTCCAAGTCCCACTGACTGCTTGACAAATTGTTTTGCCAGACTCAATGTTGCAGTGAGAGAGGAAGTTAGAATAAGAAGAAGACTTCGTCTATTTCAAAGAAAGTGATTTTAACTTTTTCAAGAACATTTTGTATTACTTCTGTATAAATATTAATTTTAACTAATTGAACTATTTATTTAAGAATTTTATTTTTGGATTTACTAAGATTATCAGCAACATTTCATAGAAATAATCGAAAGAATTAATTCAACTCTTAGGCTTCTAAAAATGAACCTAAAGAATATACATATAAAATTCAAATAGTAAACTAAAGCAATTATTTCAATAATTTTGCTGCATTCAGTTTTTTATTACAAAATGTAATTTTCGTTCAAAAAGTTACAATAAAAACTGCATTCAGCATTTTAAAGTCAGACTCAAAAAAAGGAATAAGTACAAATATTTTAATTAATTAATTTAAAAGAAACAAAATTCATCAAGTGCCTCAAGCGCTTATCAAAACTCAGAGCTATCAATGACCATCAAGTGCATTTGTAATAAAAACCGTTCAGCCAGCGTCGGATTGAATTAAATATAATTTAATACATTTGATTTAAATATTTAAATATTGCCTATTATTTTATAGTACACTCTTGGAGCTAACTAATTTTCAGAAGCATCAGTTAGGAATTGGGAGTAATTATTCGAATGAAGCTCTAATTTGATTATTAATTTATTGCCTGAGTAACTGTCAGTAGGAGCAATAAATAAATGAAACATGAGGAAGTGAAACTAATAAGCGCAAAAAGGTTCACAAACTAAAGCGAAAAGCGAAATAAAATAGAAAACAACTCCCCGAAGGGCGAAACATTTTTGGCTCATTTTGTAGATTGCGCGTTGAATTTTTAATTACACTCGAAAAAATTTAAATTGCAACTAAAGTTTAAATGAAGCGCAGACAGAGATACACACACACACACACACACACACACACACAAACACACATACACACATAGGTGGCAGTTATTTTCATTATTAATTAATGCGACGCACTGTTCAGGCAGACAACTTACACACACATGCATACATATTCATATATAGACATACATACATGACCATATGACTAGAAGCACTTCTCAGCCATTTCTCCCCTTTCATTTTGCACAGTTGCTGAGAAAAGTTTGCGCCATTTGCAAGTGAAAGTTCAGCTCAAGGAAAATACTTTGTGGAGCAATTGAAAAACGTTCAACAAACTTTTCGCGCTGTTCATTTTTAGCCACATCTGCCGACTCTTTTTTTCTTTTGGATGAAGGGGGGAAGCAGCAGGGTATGGGAAAGGGGAGAGCACAACTTGTGCAATTTTTACCCGATTTGTATACGTATTTTTCACATATTTTTCAAATTATTCGTTTGGGCAACCAAACAGCTGAATTCAATTAAAACTAACCAGAACCAGCAACTAGTTTCAAATCAGTGCCCAGGAAAACTTTAACCACTTCACAGCAGCGAATATGGCAAGCGCACAGTGTGGCCAAACACATGGTTTTGATAGACACAAAAGTGACATTTGCAATATTAGAAAAGTGAAACAGTTGAAGTTAACAAAAACTGAAATATAATTACCTGATATTAAGCCTATATTCGTCTTGTATTTTTTAGTATTTAGTATTTATTGTATACTCTTAATATACACTCTCAACTATCAAACTCACAATTAACGCAAGTTTATTTTATTTTCTTTTATCTATTTACTATCTTTTTTTATATGTTGTCAAATTAAGTTTATGTTATTGAGAAACAGAGTGAATTCTAAGTTTCATAGTATCAGCAAACAGTGTTGGAAAATGCTGTGAATACAAATAAATTTTTGTTCGTTTTAAGGAAATTGCAAGACATGAAGATTAATATTTTTCTAAAATAGTCTTAACCAAGTCTAAGAAGAAGAACATTTAAAATACGTAAATTAAAATAAAACTATATAAAATTAATAACAACAAAATAATTCCGATCTTTTGCTAAGCAAATCTCAAAAGATATATATTAATTGAATTTTTCTTAAATTTTTGCTTAAAGTTATATTTTTAACATAAAAAACAAAAAGTGAAATGGTTAATGTATATATAAATATATCATTAACTTTAAAGCACGTATGTATTACTTAACATTTGGATAAAAGAAGATTCATTTTTTAGCAGTTTATCATCTTAATTCTTAATTAAATTAATTTATATTTATAACGATTGTATTTATATATGAAGACATACTATAGCAGAACTTAAGCAAAACAAATGTGTTTCGCACCACTGTTTGACCTACGACAAGTGCGTGCATGTGCGCCTTCATTAAACAGGCACTTTGAATAGCCTTGACAAAACATGTGCTCTCAGTGTGTGTGTGTGTGTTTGTGTGAGTATTTGTAATGAATAAGAATGACAGACTGAAGAATATCTGACGACAGCTAAGGAAATCGCAAAGGCATTTGACAATGTTAAAGCTGAAGATATTCAAACGGTGTCAGCATTGAAATTCAAAGGGGTTGAGGGCTCAAGTGGCTCAGCAGAGGGAGCGAGACAGAAAGCGTGTGAGAGATGGACGACAAGAATAGACCAGGGGGGTGCTGAGGGCTGAAAGGGAAACGTGAAAACGTGAAAAGTGAAAGTGAAACATTTTTGTTACACCTTCAAAAGATGCGACGACTGACGCCAAGAAACAAAAATTAAATGAAAAACTAAGCGCAAAAGCAGGAAAAGCGTAATAAAGAAATATCATATAAAACAACAACAACCACAACAAATGGTAGTAGTGTGTGTGTGTGAGACAAGTTTGTTAGTGTTGTTGTTGTTGCTGTTCTTGCCATTGCTCTTGCTGTTGTTGTCGATGCTGCAGCGACCAGCGCCAAACATACGAGTACATAAATTCTTTGGCAATTTATTATTAGAAAAAAAAAGTAGACGCCGAGGCCGTCACAGCGTGAGAAAGAGAGAGAGAGCGAGAGAGAGACAGAGAGAACGAAAGTGAGAGAAAGATAGAGAGAGCAAGCTGCTGGGCCAAGGGGCCACGTCGGGGTGGCTGTTTTTTGTATAGTTTGACGCCAAAAGCAACAACACACTGCAAAGATGCGACAAAATTAGAGGACAGTGGCAAGCGGCTGGGGTGGGGGTAGGTGTCGAAGACGGGGCATGTGGCATGGGGCATGGGGCAGGGGTTAGCGAAGCGTGCGCTATACATGAAATATTTGCTATGTTATTATTATTATTATTATTTTAGAGCAACAATATGATAGTATTATTTGTATTTGTATGTACAGAAAACTGAAACTGGAAGACGCTTGTCGTGTTTGCGCTGCACACACACACAAACACACACACACACACACACACACACACACACACACACACACACACGCAGACACACACACACACACACACACACACACACACAACACACACACACACACACACACACACACACACACACACACACACACACACACACGCACGCACACCCAGGCACATAGGCGTTGTAGACACGCGCGCCATATGCTGAAAGTTTAAGCGTCGCATCGCATCGCGTCGTCTCTCATAGCGACGCTGTCCGTTGCCTAGTCAATATTTCATTTGGCACTTGAACCAAATACTTTTAGTTTGTTGCCGAAGCAGACGAAGGTTGCTGCGGACGCTGACGCTCGTACAGACGTCGACGTCGACGTCGACTTCGACGCCGATAGCGACAGTGACAGCGGCAGCGATAGCAACAGCAACGGCCACTTTAATCTTACCTAGATACACACATCTATATATATATATGTATCGTATATATATATATATATGTATCGTATATATATATATATATATCTATCTATCTAAATACATTTATAGTAATTGATTTGTGTTTATATTTGGCTAATTTAGCTCGTAAATTGCCTGCAGGCAACTTGGCGTATGCGTAATATTCAACAATGCAAACATTACACTAGCTATAAAAACTGTGCCATTGCAATTGCTATGCGCGCAAGTATCTCAAGCTGTTTGCAGATAATAAATGCATTCTCCAGCGAACTTGTTGTTTTCTTTAGAGGAAAATAGCGCGAAACGCATACGAAATGAATGCAAATTTATGTAGTTCAGTGTAGTTCAGTGTAGTTGTTAAGAAAACGAAATATTACTTGATTATATTTGTTTAATAAAACCAATAAGCGCTTCTGACTATCAGCATATATTATATTACGCATACGACACGCTGCCAAGCTTAAATTATGGGGAATGCATAAGGAAATGAACGAAAGTTTGTGATTATATTTATAAAGTCTAATGAAGCACCGATTGTACTTATCAATTATCAAAGAAGACTTTGAATATAATATTATGTATACGACATGTTGTTGTCAATATTTTTAGCCAATAATTAGACTGTATAGCACATTAAGTGTGACCTTGCATAGTATGGTAACTAAAATTTGGAATTATCTTCATTCAGTTCAATTTCAATCCTCACTCTATAGTTCTAAACTTCCTTAACTTTTCGCCAAAATTCCGACCCAATTCTGATTGATTAAAAACCAAATTTACAAATTGCAAGAAACCAACTCAAAAAGCTGTCCTACATGTCAAGAAGTTCATAGTTTATATGTCGTCTGATTACAGAGGTTCAAGCACACGCACACATAGCAAGCACACACACTCATTACACCTGCTAGGTTAATATGGAATGTTCATTGAGCTTGTTGCACACACACATACACACACACACACACACACACACACACATACACACATGTTCACTTGTTCATTGTTTTACCCTTTTCTTTCTTCGCAAGCAAAAGACATAGTCGAATGCAGACATATTTCCGAGAATTGATTTCAAAGGTTGCTACGAAACAATATTTTCTGTCACACCGCCTCAAAAACAAATTGAACTTTCATTTTGCCACAGAGAGCATATGATGAATTCGATTGAAAAACATTTGTGGTCCTTTCCATTTTCGAAAATGATTACGTTTAATTGGTATCTCTGAACATGAGGACTTAAAACGCTGAATGAACGAAAGAATGAACGCAATTTGGCAGCATTCCTCAATAGTTTCGACTTTCAATTATCGGAAATTAAAACCGTCGCTAACTGGAATCTTCAGAATGTGAAACCTTGAATGCCTTTGTCTGTAAGACTTTTCATTTTTGTTTTCTTATTGCGCATTTAATTCGAAGTGGTTTTTACAATTCTCATTACTCAATCGATAAAAAGTAAATCACCTTAAACCTCTCATGCACAAAACAAAAGACTTTCTCGTGTTATTCTTCAGAGATACTCAATAATACGAATAGTAAAGTCGGCATATTTATAAATAGATTCAAGCTGTAGGAGTTTTCTCAAGTTGTTTACTATTACGAATCACTCAAGATTCAAGATGAATATGTATTAATTGAATTGGTTGAGCTCATCAAACTGAAGCCATTGCAGAGAAAGCACGATAATTAGCCTAGAGATTGCTCAAATACCGCAACTTGTATTCAGAACAAATTCCTTTTGTTGCAGCTAGACAACAGAGTGAAGATATTATTGTTGTTAAATGGCCATCTTTATGGCCAATTTGCCCGTTTTTTGGCCATAAACAGACTGTGAAAACAGAATGGTCTGCAATTAAACAATCGTATTTATCTGGTTAAGAAGCATTTTGGCAATGCAACAGGTTTATTTGATGGGCATTTCATTGCTCTTGTTGTTGTTGTTGTTTCCAAATGCAAAACTAATTGCAGCTTCACGATATTCCTTTGATTGCAACCGATGAGGCAGGCCGAAGTGGTGCAACAAAAAAGGATTTCAATAAATGTCATAAATTTGCCAGACGACTTAACAAATTGCAAACTGAATGAGCTGTAGAATGAAAATCGAATTGGCACGAGGACGAGTACGAGTACGAGGAACGGAGAAAGAAGAATGAGAAGGGAAATGGGAATGGGGAATGGAAAATGGAGTGTGGAAATGCTGAAATGCTGAAACAGTAGGCAAGTTCTGTCCTACAAAGGCATGCCTTTCCCTCCTTCTTTACCCTTTTTCCTGCTGTTTTTGAGGCTTGGTGATTATCGTTCGTATTGCTGGCGGCTTTCATTACTAGAAGAAGAGATGGAGAGCCGCCACTTCAACTGACCAGAAAATAAAAAGTGCGCCGGTAGATGAAAATAAAAAATAACAGAAAAGAGACAAAAAAAAAGGGAAATACAAGAAAAATATATAAGTTTTTTGCTGCTGTGCATGAAAATGGAAAACCAAAATTTAATTTCCATAAGCAAAAAGGAAAAATCAACGCATCAAGCGACGAGAACAGTGAACCGAGCAGTGGACGCGACAGCGGGACGGAGGGACAGAGGGACAACACAGATGCGAAACGAGATTCGGCTGAGAAAATTCAAAAGCTTTCACTTTTTAGCCAACAAGCATCACTCTCTTTCTCTTTCTCTCTCTCTCTTCCTCTGCCTTTCCTTTAGGTTCTTTTCATCTTATTTTTCTTTTGCATAATAATGAAATTAAATTGGTGCCTTATACACGCAATCGTACACACACACACATACACACACACACATAAATATATATATATATATACCTAGAAGATACGATCTGTATGTCAGAGTATTTTTATCTTTGCCACTTTGCAGTGGTTTTCATATCTGTGGCAACTGCAAAATTGGGGCACAACAAACCAAAGATGCGCTCTAGAAATGCAGGAGTGGAGAGACTGTAATTTCCACATACACAGCCAGACATACACACACGCACACACACTCGCCTGCAAGCCTACTTTAATAGTAAGTACTTCTACTTAAGCCTATATGACTAATTAGCAGACTTTATTAACTGCTGCATTTGAACTTGACCAGCCCCTGCACGTGGAGTTCTTGCTAACATACTATCGATAAATTTATCAATCGTAATAGGGCTCAAAGTAACCACAACTATCGATAGTATATTCCACCTTAAAACCTTATTAAGTAAACTACATATAGTTTAATTACTGAATTTTATAAACAATTTGACAATAGGAGTTCAGAATACCTATAGCTATCGATGGTATTAATTTAAAGCTGCCTGCTTGAACGACTATCGATAAAAAATAATTTACTAAACTAAACTTTTTAAACATTTCTTTAATTTTATAAGGTTAATTAGCTTGTTTAAATATAGAAGCTTCAAAGATAATATTTCAATTGTCTTTGGAAATTCGAATATTATCGATAACATGAATGCATGCTGTAGGATTGATTGATTGCTTGATTGCTTACTACTTTTTCATTGATTATTGTAATGCAAGTTCAAGTCCGGCATTTCTACTAAATACTCTAGCAAGTTGTATTCATGTTATTCGTACAGGGTGATAATATTTTAGCCAATGTAGGTCAGAAATTTACATACGTAAATAGCCACAAATGTTCCAAACTCTGGGCAATTTTCGGCCCAAGTTGTTTTGCATTGGGTTTTAACGAAATGAAATTACCAACGTAATCTGCCAACAGTTCCCTGAAGCGTGAAAAATTCCGATGGTCAGTCCGGGTCAGCTCTTAAAACATGAGTATATATATATATCTGAATATATATATATATGTATATATACATATATATATAAATATATATATATAAATATACAAATTTATATATACCACAAATTGTACGTATGCAATTTATGGAATAAAAACTACCAACTACATGTGTCTATGAATGTAGGCGTGTTGCACAATCCAGCTTCAACTATCATTTCTTAGTCAATGAATTTGTTTAATCAAATCTATTAAACTAGCACTATTTAATCGTACTAGACTTACTTTCTAGATTTAGCTTTAAACTATAGTGTTTCTACTTTTGTTGCAAACTGTTTGTGTTTCCTTTTCCACTCGCAGCTTTACAGCCTAAATCGGGCTTAAACGAAACTTCTTTGAGTTAATGGGATGTCTTAACTAATTACTTTAATTTAGTTTCGTAATGAATTATGTAAATTTCGTTAATTTAAATATTTTGTATAAAAAGTCTTTAACTAAAGTCTTTATTAACCCCAAATTAAGGCAGCGGCTTAAATGTGAACCGAGCCACAATATTAACCAAAGTGTTGGACATCTGCAGCCTTGTTTGCAATGCTCTTTTAACATATTTTAAGCAAGAAGTATTAAAAACGTTTTGCTTATCTGCAGCTAAAGTAATACTTAATTATATATTTAATTTATAGTCGCTTTGCACTACAAAAAGTTTATACTTTTATTTCTGTTTTCATGCATTCTTTACTATTATCAAAAATATATATTTTTTGGGAATGGAAAAAATGTGTTGAAACTGGAAAAAAAAGTGTTTATTCCTATAGCTTGAAAAAGCCATTAGACTAGACTCAGACTATATATTAAAAAAAGTTTATATTAATTTCTTTACAGATTTTTATTGCAAATTGTTGCCCCTCTACATACAAAACATATCTTGTGACAGGCTTTTAAGGAAGTTTTATTCACTCAGTTGAGGTAACGCGGATCAGCTGCAATGTATATACATATTTGACATGCTCCTCTATGGACTAATAAAAAAATCGCTTTGCCAAGTTACAAAAGCAACTTCAACGATTCAAAACATTAAGGTGCTCGTATTTGAGTTGACACTTGTCCTAGTTGCGTATACCCTTTGTAACCCCTTTGAGCTTGCAGGGTAGTGAGTAAAATAAATAAATAAAATAAAATAAAAAGCCCAAGAAGACAACGAAGAAGATGAAGACGATGAAGACGGAGCACAGTGCGTGTCAGCCTTGAGCTACATTCAGCAGACAGACAACAACACACAATATTTTGTACACGTTCATAATGCAAACTTTGGCCAAAAAGAAAATGCGGCAGAAAACAAAAAAGAAGAGGTCGACAAAGAGCGAGAAATACAGAGAGGGGGGAGAGAAAGATGGGAGAGAAGAGTGAACGAAGAGGGGAAAAGAACAGGCAATGGCACAACAGCAACAGCAACGACAACGACAACAAGATGAAGCAAGAAAAACCTTCGTCAAAGTTGCCGCTATCAATTTGTTGTTATTGTTTTCTTTTAGGCTGACAACAACAACAAGAATGACAACAACAAAAAATTACAAATATTAATAATAATAATAATACATACACATATGTAATAATTTTTTTGGGTGAACTCAGCTGCGTCAGTTGCGCTGCGCTGCGCTGCGTTGCGTTGCGTTGCGTTGCGTTGCGTAGGAAAAAGAGGGAAGTCAACAGGAAAGGAAGCAGAAGCAACAGTAACAGCAGCAGCGGCAGTGGCAGCAGAAGAAGGATGAGGAAGAGGAAGAGAAGCGAGAGAGCGTGTATGTCTGTAGTAGATGGATATGCTTAAGCAATCATGGGGGAGGGGAATGTGGATGGGCAGACAGCAGACAGCAGAAGTTGATGGCATCTGTTTAATTTTTGCTGTTGTTGTTTTTATTAATGAATTTTTATGCTCAGTGGGCGAGTAGCGCCTCTATGCTCAGTTGCTGGTCCTCTCCTTCTCCTTCTCTTTCTTCTCCTTCTTCATCTTGGTCTTGCTGTTGATATTGCTTGTTCTTGCTGTTCTTGTTGTTGTCGTTGTATTTTGGCTGCGTGTGCTTTTTACTTTTGGGCTTTGGCTATAGCTAAAAATATGTCTGCCAATTCGCTAAGTGGCTCAACTTATATACGAATGCTGACGTCTGTGTGTGTGTGTATGTGTGAGTGTGAATGTGTACATATACAGTTGACTCTGCTTATGACAAATGAGCATTTATTTTCGACATTGACAGCTTTGTCGGGCAGACTTTTTAGCGAGCGTTCACTGTCTGCATTTGCTTTGTTTCCTTTGCCTAATTACGAAATGTAATTGCCTTGCAGTTGTTGTTGTTGCTATTGCTGTTGCAATTGTAATTGGTTTTGCAGTTTTTGTTATTGTTTTTATTATTATTATTATTATTGTTGTTAGTATTATTGACATGGCCTAACATGATTTACATTTTTGGCGCGCACTCAGAAGCCGGCAATTACCAACGGCCGCTGCTACTCACACTTGCACTTTTCGCATTTACATTTGTCACAATTTCAAACAATACAAAAAAAAAAAAAAGCATTCACATTAATACATTTCTAACAATTTTTCCGTTTTTGTTGCTTTGCTTTCATTGGTTGTTGAAATATTTTGTTAGTGTTACACTTTTGTTTTGGTTTTGGTTTCGCACACGCGACAATTTCGAATTTGAAATGGAAGCGCGTAACGTTATGCGTTGCTTGTGAATCGTGTCCGTGCACGTGGCAATCTCGACGCTGACTAAAGCTGTCGCAGCAGCTGCCCCACAACGGAGTGAATTGTGCCGCTTATGGCGTCCGCATCGGTTGCCTGCACGGTTGACACAATGACTCAGAGCCAAAACAGACATTGCCCAGAGCCGTCGCCCGACTCGCCACGACTCGTCACGACGACACGAACGCGACACGACTGCAGCATCTCACGAAACGCCAGCATGGACGAAGACCAAAACCGAACGAATGCACGTTGAGTTTGTTCTCATGTGGTTTGTGTGTGTGTTTGTTGCTATTTTCGGCTCACGCTCAATCAGCAAAATTTCCCCATATTCAATGCCGGTCATGTGAGATAGAGAGGGAGAGAGAGAGAAAGAGAGAGTGACAAATGCATGTGAGTGGGAGCGCAATGCATAGCAAACGAGTGAAGTTGTGAGCACGAGTGCAAACATTCTGAGTTTTGAGCGTTTCTAATGCCTTTTGGTCTCATGCCGAACAGCCTTTTTGCTCATTTCCGTTTGGTGTGCGTAGGACTTCCGCTGTCTTACATCTAAGGAAGTTGTTGCAACTACCGAGGACGCGCAGAACAACGATGCGACTAGGAATGAGGGCGTCTGTTTCTGCTTTTGTGAGGAATGTCAAAAGACGCTCCATGGATCGCAGCAGAAATGCATGCCCCGCAGCATAGAAGAGCTGATTAAAGAAAGAGCTTAAGGAAAATCCCGTTTTCTATAAGACTAAAAGAACAGCAAGCAACGCATTGAATGTATATGTATACTCTACCTATATAGACAGTGTAACACCTATCTAGGCATTCTATATTTACATTGTATTTAAAAAATACAAAATTATTAGCATACTTTACGGCGCAGAGTGTAACAGTTTGCATAAAATATTCTAAATTCCTGCAGAGCCTTTGTCTCTGCTAACAAACAATTCAGAACAACAAAAATGAAGGCATTTTAATCACTGCGGCCTTTTTGTGTTGCATTTTGTCGTTATATTCATTCGATTGATAAAGAAATTTCTCGATTTTTGTAACGATTTTTTCCGTTGAGATTTCGCAATTTTATGAAGGAAGATAGTTGGCTACTCTTTCTGGGCATAATTTTAGTCAGATAACTAAAATTGGATGCGTTTGATTGTGAAATTGTGAGAATTCATCAACATAAGGTATACAAGAAATCTCTGATTCTAATATAAAATAAACAAAAATTTCAACAAAAACCGTAATTAAATGACTACCAAAAATGCATAAATATTAAAATTTAATAAATAATTAAATAAAAATAATTATATATTAATAGAAAGTGTATTGTATAAATAATACGTAATAATAATAGACTAATTTGGAGGACGATGACTTGCAACGCGCCTGAATTAAATTTCTTTAAAGAATGCAAGAATTAAAGTATAATTTTGTAATGTTTAGAATTAGCAAATACACTCGGCTCATTGCAAACAAACTACATAATTTGTTCTTAATAACATTCGCAGTGTCTTTGCGCAGTCGCATCTAAACGAAGGACCTTGAGTGTTGCAAATTGCAAAAAAAAAAAAAACTTCTATTTACAATATCTTTGTGGGCAGCAGAGGAGACCTTCTTGCTGGTGGGGTACAACTTGCCCATATGTAATAGTTCTGGGCTTAGAATTTCAAAATTTCTTTTATATATTCTAGCTGGAAACTGTGACAGTTTTTGGGCAGAAAGTTCTGGAGTTATAGCTGATCGATTTTAGGAGACAATTTCGTTTTATCCCATTTATTAAATTTATATAATATATTTCAGTTGTTTACATTTATTTTGTCGAACGTAAATTGAGAGAAAGAGAGATCTAAGAGCTTCTGGAGTTAACAAACGTTCTTTAACACTGCATAAATTCGGAGATATTTCTGTTGATAATTTAGTTACGATTTTTAGAATTTGCATTAACATTTTCAAAGTTGTGAAACCAATCAGTTTGTTTCTTGCTTCCCTTTGACTATAAACTGCAGCTCTTCTATCAACTCTGGACAGTGTTGCGCTCAGTTTGTCACCGTGTTTCCCATGTATATCAATGTGTGGGGAACTTAGTGGCGGTTGGTGTAGATTGTGAGGTGTGCTTGATGGCGTGCCACATATGGTTACACAATAATAATGCCCCATTTCAAAGGGAATATGAAAGGAAAAAAGTAATACAATAATGAATCTGGTTGTGATGCAGGTTCTGTAACCAAGCAGCGTTTGCATGATGCGTTTTCCGGCTCGCACTGTTACCACGACCAAGCACCAAGCACCAAGGACCAAGGACAAAGGACAAAAAGAAAAAAGAAATGAACAATTGTGGAGCCTGAACCAAGAAACTAAACAAACCAAAGCCGCATTGTGTCATTGCAAGAGGAAGAGAGTCAGAGGGCAACGAGCGAAAAAGGAAACTGCAAAAAAAAAAAGTTAAAAATCCAAAAGAGGAGAAGAAAATGCGAATGCGTTTTGCTTTGGCCAAAAGGCAGCAGACGATGTTGTGATGGCTCGATTGCATTTTTGAGAACAGCAACAAGCAGCTAACCGCAACAACAGCAACTTGCAACAGCTAAAGGTTGCCACATTTACCAGTAAAAGCGGCAGGCAGCTGGCAACAGTCGCTACTTGGTTCAATGACGATTGTCTTCTTGGGCTGCTGCTTTTGGACCTTGTGGTGCTCTCTCTCTGTCTCTCTGTTTGTCTCTCTCTCTCTCTCGCTCACTATATATTACGCGCCCACAATTTGCTCTAGGGCACAAGTGGCTACGTTTGTGTTCGCCATCAAAGTTGCTATGGCAGCTATATGTGATGTGTTATACTTGTCCGATGTTGTTTTTATTTTGGAGCTTTGAGATCTACTATAATAACATTTGTATGAGTTTGTTCAAGATGTATATTATGACAAGATATAAGAAGAATAACTCATGATCTAACATAATATGTATGTCTGTATGTATGTATTCTGTAAGTATTTCTCACCTTGCTGTTACAACTTGCCACACATAATTTCTGCAACTTAAGCTTCTAGTTATTACTATACATTATTAATATACGCTTGAGATACTTGGAGATTCTCACACTTAACACCTGTCAGGTGCTTAACATGCAACAAATGCTTGCCACACTGAAGGCAGGTGCCACAGTAATCATGTTAGAGCTATTCAATTGTACTACAACAAAGTACTCCATTAATCACTTGCTTATGAATACGAATGCAAATACTATGTGAATATGAATGTGAATGCTCGAATGGGAATTTTCAGATTCGTGTAATTATGAAATTATCATTTAGCTGGACGAAAGACAATGGTGAATGCATTTTCTTTTATGAATTCAATGAATGCCTGAAAAATATGAAGTACGTTTTACTATCTCTACGTGCAACAACAGCAACTAACTGGACACTGCATTGGTTGCACATTCAAATACGTTTGTGGACTGTCACTGTCACTGTGACTAGTTCAACTATTGTAGTCTGCCAAAGGAGTCTTGCCTTTTCCAAATGTGGACAATAAGTGCGTGTATCTCTGTTAGGATTAGATGTGAGGGCAGTTCGATATGTTTGCCGGTTGTTTAGTGTCATAACATTGCTTGCTGATTTGCTTGTTATCGATATTATGTATACTTATCGATAATTGTTGATAACAATTAGAGATTATGTAAGCTATTAACTATTGAAAGATTAATGCAAATATTAACATATTAAGACAAATATCGATATATAGAAATCGATAAGTGACAATCGATATCCGATAAATATTTACAATGGTGCTTGTATCTCTGTAAGGATTCGATTCGAAGGCAGTTCGATATGTTTGCCAATGGATTAGTGTTATAGCATATTAATTTGCTTGTTATCGATATTATGTATACTTATCGATAATTGTTGATAACAATTAGAGATTAAGTAAGCTATTAACTATTGAAAGATTAATGCAAATATTAACATATTAAGACAAATATCGATATATAGACATCGATAAGTTAAAAGTGACAATTGATATCCGATATAAATATATGGTTTTCCATGCGTTTATATCTGTTAGGATTAGATGCGAGAGTAGTTCGATATATTTGACAGTGGATTAGTGTTATAAAATATAGATTTGCTAATTATGAACAATTAGAGGATATGTATTAGATATTAAGACAATTATCGATATATATATATATATATATCGATAATTCGAAATTTTCAATTGATATGCGATATATACATATTGTTTTCAATAGACATCGCTAGTTCTGTGCAAATTGAAATGCTACATAAGTCGATAAATATCGATTACGATATACAGAAAATAAAAAATTGTATATTTTAATCGTTATTGAATCATCGAAAGGGCAACATGTATAATCAATTATGGTTTAATCCATTTAACTTCACATCCTCCTAAATATTAAAGTCGCATCAACTTAATTACAATTTTTCCGCAAGTAAAATTCTTAGATTTTCAGTGCGTTATTCGACATTTATAAAAAATGTCAGAAAATCAACCTTTCAGGCGCAATGAAAAACCGAAATCGATGTGGCGTAAAAAAAATCATCAGAATTTTCGGTCGTATGTGCGACTGTTGGAAAAGAGGATTAATTTCATCCAAATTCCTTATGCATGTCAGAAAAATGAACTGCATTCAGTGGAAAGCGACTGAACCAACATTTGACAAACGATGCCAACAACAACAGCCGGCGATGCTGGCCATTAACAGGGCTAATACTCGCAGTAAAGTAATTGATGGCTTTTGAAAACTTTAAGGCAACGCGGAAACTTAGTTTGCATTACATTTTTGATTTTCAGTTTTATAATTTGGGAGTAAAGTTCGTTAATTGTCTTTATCATAAATTATTATTTAAGCATATTTCTTAGACTGCCCTCGCATAGTAAAAGTTCCTATTGTGTGCAAGCTGCAAACCTGAAGCACAAATTAATTGAATACATGTTGAAGCAGTTGGCAAAATGTAATTAAAGTGTATCCATTCCTATCGTTTCCCTCCCTCTCCATCTTGCCCTTACTCCATCCCTTGAAGCACCTCTGTTGATATGTGGCCAGCACCACATAACCATAATAATCATGTTTACATTTGTCGCTCTTCAATCAAATGTCCATTATAAATATCGATAATTTTCGATATGCGTTGAAACGAGTTTCGACTGCAGCGACATGGCCAAATGCTTATGGCCCATTAAATATGATCGCTTCATTCATTATGTAGGCATTTAGTTGGCACAAAATGCAATCAAAAGTTTTGTCAAATCATTTAGAAATGATCAACTAACACAGGCACAGGCAGACGCAGAGTTACCAATTGAAATGGTCCTCGACTCGGGTCCGAATTATACATAATTAAGGAGGCATCCCACGAGGGAAGGTTGAGTGAGGGGATGGGGAACCAGGTGTGGTCAACAGTGGCCACAGAACATGGCTAGCGGCAATTAAAACAACAATGACAACTAAAATAATCAAATACACAAGGCGACTTTCACATTGCTATACCCTGCACTCTATTGCAAACCGGGTAACTCATTTTGTGTAAGTGTATGTAACAAATAGAAAAAGGTATAGAGAAATAGAAATACTAGAATAGAAAGATATACAGATATAGATATAGATATAGATATAGATATAGATATAGATATAGATATAGATATAGATATAGATATAGATATAGATATAGATATAGATATAGATATAGATATAGATATAGATATAGATATAGATATAGATATAGATATAGATATAGATATAGATATAGATATAGATATAGATATAGATATAGATATAGATATAGATATAGATATAGATATAGATATAGATATAGATATAGATATAGATATAGATATAGATATAGATATAGATATAGATATAGATATAGATATAGATATAGATATAGATATAGATATAGATATAGATATAGATATAGATATAGATATAGATATAGATATAGATATAGATATAGATATAGATATAGATATAGATATAGATATAGATATAGATATAGATATAGATATAGATATAGATATAGATATAGATATAGATATAGATATAGATATAGATATAGATATAGATATAGATATAGATATAGATATAGATATAGATATAGATATAGATATAGATATAGATATAGATATAGATATAGATATAGATATAGATATAGATATAGATATAGATATAGATATAGATATAGATATAGATATAGATATAGATATAGATATAGATATAGATATAGATATAGATATAGATATAGATATAGATATAGATATAGATATAGATATAGATATAGATATAGATATAGATATAGATATAGATATAGATATAGATATAGATATAGATATAGATATAGATATAGATATAGATATAGATATAGATATAGATATAGATATAGATATAGATATAGATATAGATATAGATATAGATATAGATATAGATATAGATATAGATATAGATATAGATATAGATATAGATATAGATATAGATATAGATATAGATATAGATATAGATATAGATATAGATATAGATATAGATATAGATATAGATATAGATATAGATATAGATATAGATATAGATATAGATATAGATATAGATATAGATATAGATATAGATATAGATATAGATATAGATATAGATATAGATATAGGGTATCTCGAAGTCTAGTACTCTCGCCTGCCATCATCTCCCTAGTGCATTATTAAAGGCCTCTCGTGGACGAGGGGGGAAGCTGAAAGTGACACCAGTCACGTTGAAAATGAACTCGAAACTGTTAAAAACTGTAAGCATGCCACAAAACACACAATCTACCACACACACACACACTCGCATATCCACCAACAATTGCACAATTGCACTAACAACTGCACAGTGGGCACATTCCACAAACTCTTTGAGTTTAATATGGATACCCAGCAAACCAAAGAGATGTAATCTGATGTTACTGAGAATAAAGGCGTTGTCACGCCCACTTTTTTTAGCCACACTCTCTATTCTTAATTAAATCTCAAAAGATTAGACCAATGAAATAGGGGACAGTGCCCATTGTACACGGACGCTTGGAAATGGCAAAAAATATGCAATTAAAAAATTCATAACAGAAAGGCATGAAATACGCGTTGCACAATTTAAGCTAGAATCCGCCAGTCAAAAACCAAACGAAAACTGAAGCAACCAGTTGAATGATAAACCCAAAAAGCAGCCAATGAAATGTACAAACAATAACAAGAAGGACCATCAAAATATACAGGACTTTTGTGCCGCATCAGGTGTCCTGCGGCATTTGTGCAACGAATAGAGCGCGAAAAGCGAATGCGACTTACAAATGGCTTACAACTGCCACCTGAGCTTTGCCAAAAATGTTTTTCCCCAATGTTGTGTGAATGAATTACACACATACACACACAGATACACGTTTATAAATTCACACACACACACATATGCATTTCCACACACTTTAGTGCAGGTATCAGGCTGGTAAGACAAACAGAATTGACAGCGCATATTTTGCATTTTACATTCGTTTTACAATCAGAACAAATTAAGAATACTTCTGATAGTGAACGACTACGGGATACCCTTATATATATATATATATATATAAAAGGAAAATCATTTGCATTAAATAAGATTTTTGTAAATTTAAAATATAATTTGGCCCCACAGTTCTGCTCCTTTCATTCGATAGATACTTGCTGGTAAAACTAAGAAGATGTTAGAATAGTATTTAAAAATAGAAAAGTGCTTTTCCAAATATAAACTTTGACATAAAGTACAGAAGCACAATCAATTGCATGAATCTTAGTTAAATCTAATCAATAATATATATAATATAAATATATATATATTATAAGTATTTAGAATAATATACTAATACCTTTTTCTGTTTGTTACATACGTTTACACAGAGCCATATTACCCGCTTCTAAATAAAGAGTATATAGTATAAAGTGTATAAAGAGTATAGAAATAAAATAACTGAGCAGTGCATAAGCTCAGTGCATGGACACAGTGATTTCAGTTAAAGTTTTATTTGAAATACTACTTAAAATTTGTAATTTGTTAATTAAAGTATAGCTTGAATTTTCTTCTCTATTCCACCCAGCTATTTATGGATCTATGACACAAAAGTCTAAATTATATAATCATTGATATAATGTTATAATATTCACTCTCAGATAATCAAGAACTACTTGCTGAACAGACAACTCACAAATCTCACCTGACAAATTCAAAATCACACTTTACTTTAATATAACTTTAAAAGAAATTAATAAAACTCAATAAAAGAAATGTAGCATAATAATTAATTAACAAATAAATAATTATATGCAGTACAACTATATCCAATTATTGTTATACTTAAATTTTCGATCGATTGTTCTATTACTAATATTATATATTATTATTATAAAAATTGTATTTTATTAATTAATAAATGTATAGGATTAATACATGAATATATTTAAATACTAAATTATAAAATAAATGTTGTAGAAATAAATATTTATTAAAATGTTAATTGCATTAAACGTTCAGCCGTAAGATGAATCATGTTGGAAGCCATACGAGCACTCATAGCTGTATTTGTGAATAGAGTAAAAACACTCATACACAGAAGCTGAATCTCACCTATTGGCGTGGCATGATGTTATGCTGTTGCGCTGACCGTTGTTAGAATACCATAACTCATATTCAAATATGTAACTAACGGAGCACTCAGTGCGACTAACAACAACAGCAACAGCAACAACGCCAACAACGCCAACAGCGGCAACAACGGCAACAACTATAGCAACAACAGCAACCACAATAAAAAATAAAGCAAACCGTTTGTCAACAATGCCTGACGAACTGTCAGAAACCGCAAATTGTTGTTGTAGATGTTACAGATGTTGTTGTTATTGCACAATCATTGCCAGCTGACAATGTCACGATGAGCGGCAGGAGGAAATGATGGTGGAAGAGCAGAAAGGAGATGGACAGGATACAAAAGGATGCGACCAAACAACGAAACGCACGGATGCTGTGCGGACAATTTGTGGGATTTTTGCAAAAATACGCACGTACATTTTATTGTTATTATTTATACAACAAAATTGTATCCACGCTCTTGCGCCAAATCTTCATAACACTAACAGCAACAACAACAGCAACAACAACAACAACAACAGCATGAAAAAGTTCACAAAAAAGGGATAAAGGATGCCGGTTTTTGGGCCAATGCTTAACATTGTGAAAGGCGGTAACAACAGCAGCAGCAGCAGCAACAGCAACAGTAACAACAACAACAACAACAACAACAACAACAAAGTTATGACATAGAAAGTTGTCGAAAAATTTTGTAAATCGAGTTTAAGCCCGCAACGTTCGAGCACTTGGCCATTTAAACATTTACCGTCGTTGCGTTTAAACAGTTTATGTGATCGATTATGGTGGATGATAAAAGGAATTTCCGCACAATAAATATGAAAAGTTTATTGTTTAAACGAAAACATAATATTCTTATAAACAATAGATTGCGTTTAATCAGTGCACCAAAATTATGAATTCATGCCTGAGTCTTAGGTGTGAATATTTTACGTGCCTTCCTGTATTTAACATGCTTAAAATAAATGCAAATCAATTGTTAAAGTTATTTATGAAATTAAATTATAAATTGAAAATTTGTAACTGTATATTTATGAAATATTAAAGTATTGGATTGAGGATATTTCCATGATTCCAATTGCAAGAATTACTCGAAGAAAAATAACAATAACCAGTCGCAAAGGCTACAGTCGAACGCAACCGACAGTATAATACCCTGTACGGGTTTCTATAATAAAAGTATTTTGATAATAAGTACTTTGATTATAATAGCAGCAAGTACATAACAGGTGTTTGAAAAATATCCTTAGCAAATGAATTCTTTGTATGTTTATAGCATCACGTTATTGCATATGTATACATACTCGATCAAAAGCTGAGTGCTACGTCACTTCATTTACGTCTGCACGTATCGCAATTGTTCGCTGTCTCGCTCGCGTACATGGTGTGCCCGCAAAGCACAACGATTCAATGGGAAAATGACTTTTATTTGTTTTTTGATTATATTTCTTATTTATAAACCGATCTTGATGGAACGTTCAGCATTGCTGTTAAGTTAAAAGTGTCTGCGTTGTGAAATGTGGCCAAAATATACGGGGGGAAGGGGGGAGGTATCCAAAATTTAGCTTGATTTGCGTATGGTATACAGAATTATACCAAATTTGGTGTCTCTAGCTCTAATAGTTGCTGAGATCGACGCCTTCATACAAACGGCCAGACAGACAGACAGACAGAAAGACAGACAGACGGACATGGCTCGGCTGTTGATACTGATCAAGAATATTTATACTTTATAGGGTCTGTTATATAATTTTTGCACAAAGCTAATATATCCCTGTACAGGGTATAAAATGGTAAAAAAATTAATTTAATTTTATTTAATATTGAACTTTTATTTTTGTAAGATTTTAAAAATGCCAACTTTCAATTTTAATGGTATCAACTTTTTACAGAAATAAATATGAATATCTTAAATGAATTGTCAAATATCTTAAATATTGTCAAATTTATTTTATTACTGCTTCGAAACTTACATAAATAAAAATTGTGAATATATCAGAGAAATATCAAAGATTTTGAATAAACCCTTTCTTTAAGGTAAAATGTTAATTCACTTTCGCCAGTTATGAATAATAAAGTGATAGACGAGCAGCTACTCTGGAAATGAGAAGAACTCTCTTAGAATTGCGAGAAATTTATATAGTTAAACTTTTTTCCAAAGACAATTTTTATGATAACCGAAAATTTGTACAAATGAAATCAGTCGATAATAATATTAATCAAATATGAATAGTATATTTCAATGTGGCAAGATACTGTCGACAAGTTATGAACACATTGTCGAAAATATGGTCACACTGTGGGGCACAGCTTGAAGTTTGGTCTGAACAATTCAAAATGCAGTTATATTATGTTATAAAATGAACTGAAAGGCAACAAACAGACAAAGCAATGTGGTTTCTGGCTTCACACAAGCTTGATCGATATTAATACACTGGTTATCGACTATCGATAGCATTTACTGGCAATTTTCTGGTACCCAATTCCATAGTATCATATATTGTATATCAAAACACGTAACCACAAACATTTTAATAGCTACTCAGACGTGTATATGCTTAAGCCATACATGGATATAAATTGATGTATAAGCTCGTGTATATATATGCATATACACACATACATATGTATGTACATATATGTATATGAAATTTCATACATCAATCGAATCGTCACTTAATCACACGAACGCCTGCGGTTTTTGCGGCAAAGCTGTGCAATGCTCACATGTCGATGCTGGCACATACATGGCATACGTGTGCACATACGTGCACACAGACGTGCACACATAATACCCAACTGCCTGGCCGACATTACATTAACCCTAACCCTAAAAAGACGAGTCAACTCGATGTGTTTGTCCCGGTTTTTCAATTTGCGGCTGCTCGAGCGGCTTTTGGCAGGCCGTGAAATTGTTTGTACAAATATTTTAATTGAATTGTCACCGCGATTTTTATTTTCATTTTCATATATGTATGAAGTAAACACGTGTCGCATTGTACATATGGACACACACTCACACACTCACACACTCAAGCATACACTCTTTGTTTTTTTATATGCACAACAATTTTTGCTCATTTCATTATTTGTTGAGCTTTTAACTTTAATTTAATTTTTAAATACCTCTTTGTGTTATTTGATGTTTAACGCTGTCATTGTCGACGGCATTGCTATTGTTGTTGTTGTTATTGTTGTCGTTGTTCCTGCTGCTGCCTTTGTTGTAGTTCCTGTGGTTGTTGCCGTTCTTGTTGTTGTTGTCACCACGACAGTTGATGAAATATGCATGACGTTGTGCGCCATCAGGCAGAGAATGAAAGACAGTGAGCGGAGAAGTGGCTGTGGAGCATGAGGTAGCAAAGGCTGCCAGTGCCAATAATGACGTCCATAATAATGACAATGACACCGACAATGGCCAATTATGTTGGCCAACACCCTGTCCCCAACCGTCACCGCATTCTGGCTCGCTAATTGGAAGAACCGCTAAAGCGATTCCCGTCTTCCACGTAACCATATGAGAAACTCATCTTAAAGGTTGCCACGAACTTGTCAGACTTTTGCAAATTGTTGACTTGAGGTCTCAGTTGCGTATACGCAATGTTGTCCCATTTAATTAGATTGAATTCTTTAAGACTTCTGTGTAATTTTACATGTCATTGTATATTACACATTGTACAATTTTCATTGTCGAAATGTTAGAAAAATATTGAATAGGAGAGATTAAAGTTTAAATCAAATCATTTGCAGTAATTGTTCATTGTAATCTTTACAATATTAATATTAATTTACAGAACTTAATGTGAATTCTATAATTGAGAGAAATTTAAATTCATCATAATTGTTGTTTGTACTTTCAGTTACTTATACGCAATGTTGTGCCATTTAATTGAATTGTAATTTGAGCTGATCAAATAAAATAAATAAATTTATCAAATTCAATTGCAGTTTAGAATGGCATAAGCATTAAAGATTATAAATAATTAAAATGTGCTTAAGAAAATATATATAATTTAAAGTCGTTTCGCAGGCAAATAAAAAAAAAAATATAATGTATTAAATAAATAAACAAATATTTAATTCTTAATTAAAACTGGAAAATTTAAAAGTGAAAATTTCATTGTAAGGCAGCAATTCTCTAAGAAAAAACGTATATATATATATATATATATAAATGATATAAAAGTTAATAAATATTATTCAGACTGATTCCATAGAATTAATAAATATATATTAAGTATATATATTTATCATCATAATACATGTATTTCTCAGTTATATCATATTTTGTTAATAATATTTTATTTAATATTTAATTTCTTTTAATGTAGTTAAACAATTAAACTATCTATAGCTTCTGCAGCCAGCTAAAGTTGTTAAAGAGAAAAGATTGAACTGAAATTTGTATGCATATTCCAAAATTCGCATTCACATTGATTCTTGGCAAATACTGCTATCTGAAGGGCTGTGTGCCAACCCAAAAGTAAACATATGGTAATATTCAGATTGATGCTTTACAGGGCACTTTCTTTTCGTCATGAAACAGACAAGAACTGTTTTCGAAATGTCTGAACTGAACAGCCGCAAGCAGCATAGAAACTGCAAAACTACAAAATTAAAAAACAAAGAAGTGAAAAACTTCTTAAATATACATAGACTTACATACATATGTAGAGATTGAAAATACCTACAGCTTGTTGTGTTGTTTTAATATTCCAAAAATAGAAAAACCAAAGCCAGAGTTGAACCCGATAGCGAAACCAGAACCAGAACCAGAACCAAAACCAAAACCATTTCCTTGAATGCAAATGAATGTTTCTGCCGACATTGAAGCACCTGCTCAATGAGTATGTGTATTCTTATTTCTGGTCCTTAGTCCTTCCTGCGAATTTCGATTGCCAAACGGATATGACAACATGATAAGTTAACTCAGACACCACACTTTCAACGCTCCTGCTTTCATCCGCATTAAGCGTTTCAATTACCAGAAAGGTTTATGAAATGCTTACCTACAATACCGTATACCATGCATTCGCTGTGCGACGGGGTTATCTGGTAAACAGCGAACGTTTATGCGATGAAATGCATGATAATCAATAAAAGAAAACAAGAGTCGACTTCATAGCATAATGTTTATTCAATTTACGCAATTTGCACCAAAAGCAACGGCAACAACAACAACAGCAACAACAACAGCAACAACAACAGCAACAACAACAGTAGCAACAACCAGTCGAAAAGGCTACAGTCGACCGCATTCGACAGTATAATACCCTGTACAGGCTTCTATATTAAGAGTATTTTGATAATAGATACTTTGATTAAAATAAAAGTAAGAACATAACAGGTGTTTAAAGAAAACCCCTTTGAAACTCTCATTTTGCATATGAATTCTTTGCTTGCTTATAGCAGCTAACTGTCACTTATTTATACATATTCAATCAAAAGCTGAGTGTTACGACACTTAATTTACTTATGCCTGTGTCGCAATAGTTCCCTATCTCGCTCGCACAAATATGCACACATGGTAAGCAGACGCATGTGTCACAGTCGTTCGCTGTCTCGCTCGCACACATGTGCTGCCTGCTGCTCTACGATTCCGTGGAAAAATAACTTTTATTGCTGATTATCTGTCTTATTTACAAACCGATCTTGATGAAACTTTCAGCGTTCCTTCTACATATCATTCTTAACGCACCTGTTAAGTTAGAAGTATCTACGTTGAAAAATGTGGCTATTATTCGTTTTTTTCGATTTGCGGGGGGAAGGGGGGAGGTATCCAAAATTTAAAATAAACTTGATCTGCGTATGGTATACAGGAACCTTGATGCCAAATTTGGTGTCTCTAGGTCTTATAGTTGCTGAGATCGACGCGTTCATACAGACGGACAGACGGACAGACGGACAGACGGACAGACGGACAGACAGACAGACGGACATGGCTCAATCGACTCGGCTGTTGATGCTGATCAAGAATATATATACTTTATAGGGTCGGAGATGTTTCCTTCTGCCTGTTACAAAAATTTTTTCACAAAGTTAATATATCCCTGTACAGGGTATAACAAGAGTCGACTTCATAGCATAATGTTTATTCAATTTACGCAATTTGCACCAAAAGCAACGGCAACAACAACAACAGCAACAACAACAGCAACAACAACAGCAACAACAACAGTAGCAACAACCAGTCGAAAAGGCTACAGTCGACCGCATTCGACAGTATAATACCCTGTACAGGCTTCTATATTAAGAGTATTTTGATAATAGATACTTTGATTAAAATAAAAGTAAGAACATAACAGGTGTTTAAAGAAAACCCCTTTGAAACTCTCATTTTGCATATGAATTCTTTGCTTGCTTATAGCAGCTCACTTTCACATATTTATACATATTCAATCAAAAGCTGAGTGTTACGACACTTAATTTACTTATGCCTGTGTCGCAGTAGTTCCCTATCTCGCTCGCACAAATATGCACACATGGTAAGCAGACGCATGTGTCACAGTCGTTCGCTGTCTCGCTCGCACACATGTGCTGCCTGCTGCTCTAAGATTCCGTGGAAAAATAACTTTTATTGCTGATTATCTGTCTTATTTACAAACCGATCTTGATGAAACTTTCAGCGTTCCTTCTACATATCATTCTTAACGCACCTGTTAAGTTAGAAGTGTCTACGTTGAAAAATGTGGCTATTATTCGTTTTTTTCGATTTGCGGGGGAAGGGGGGAGGTATCCAAAATTTAAAATAAACTTGATCTGCGTATGGTATACAGGAACCTTGATGCCAAATTTGGTGTCTCTAGCTCTTATAGTTGCTGAGATCGACGCGTTCATACAGACGGACAGACGGACAGACGGACAGACGGACGGACAGACAGACGGACATGGCTCAATCGACTCGGCTGTTGATGCTGATCAAGAATATATATACTTTATAGGGTCGGAGATGACTCCTTCTGCCTGTTACAAAAATTTTTTTCACAAAGTTAATATATCCCTGTACAGGGTATAATGAGAGTTAAGACGGAACGAATTGTAATATCAAGTAATTTGATTCACATTACGTGTAGTTTATGCGCTAAAACTCAAGATTTTCAACTACACTATGAAATTCAGATTAAGTTAGGTTGGCTGCACAACGAGCAAACAGAGTTGCCACACCTTGCCAATGCATGCTATGAAGTCGAACACTTTAATCACTTCTATCGCAACAGTTGAATTTAGATATATGTATAGGGTATGCGGACAGTCGCGCTAAGGCCTCAGCAACATTTTCTGCTGCCTGTGGTCACATTTAAACTTTTCGCAAACACTGTCAAGTATTTATTTTTATTTTTCTCTCTCGTAATTGCAGCGCCTACAATTTGTTTCAGTTTCACTTTGAGTTTTTTGTGTTTTTTTTTTTTTGTTGTATTTTCGCGTGTGTTTCTTGAAATGTAATTTCATTAAATCTTCTCGCTAATCTGTGGCAGCCACGGCTAAATATGCAAATAAACAATTACAAAGGCAGCAGCAGCAGCAACAACAACAACAACAACAAATACAGCAGCAATTGGGGCAACAACATTCAAGTGCAGACAATCAACAGTCAGCCGCAGGTGGCAGGCACCCAAAAACCGCAGTCATAATTTTGCCAGGCTTAGCATACGCACACACACACACACACACACACACACACACACAGACAGTTACAATGTGCTGCCTTAAGATGTTAAGCCCATTTGGCGTTTCTTTAATTTGAAGCTGAGAGGAAAAACATTTGGAAAAGTGAGGCAGGCGGAGGTTGCAGCATCACATGCAAATAAAAGCAACATTTTGAGCGACAACAACAAGTGTGCACATACTCATACAACACGCATAATTACGTAGTCACATACCGGCAACAGCAACAACAACAACAACAACAGCAACAGCAACAACAACAACAGCAACAACAAAATGGAGAAGAGAGACATTGTCATGCCTTTTGGCTTCGCTGCGTCGGAGTGGCGTGTTAAGCCCCAGCTCAGATCTCAGATCACATCAAAACTTGTGGAGCTTACGAGAATACATATATACACACACACACACACACACACACACACACACACACACACACACACACACACACACACACATACATATTGTCTCTTCCTTTTGACGCTGGCTCAGAGGCCGTGTAATTAAATTTGCCGTCATGCCAAAAACTCAGTTTCAAGTGATTAAATGGCAATTGTTGTTACAGCAAACGATAGCGATAACGATAACGATTACGCTTATTACAAAAGCTACGAGTACAGTGGCCAGTACAGTGTCTTAATATTGATGGACTTTAATCGTATATTGTCAACTCAACTCAATGTTCAACTGTTCAGCTTGGCACTTAACGCGTTTGTTCGAAATAACATGATTATTTTATTCGATTTTATTTATTATCGACTGAAGGTTCAGCTACAAAATATCATTTTAAAATACAATTGCTATCTTTGTTCTAAATTGAACTTAACTTAGTTTGTGCTAAACTTCAACTTCGATTGCATTGTCATTTATTTATATTTACGCTGTAGTTGAGTTGTATTACTTTCGATAGTATGTATCTACTATCGTAAAATATAACTCCATGATAGTTTAATAACTACGGTAATTGTAAATGGTTGACTTCAAGAGTTGTTTGATGCTGACTCTTTAATAAATATATTAATTTATTTGGAACTTATTTATAGATTTCAAAATAATTGAGCGATAGTATTAACGATAGTTTTGAAGCTCAAGCGTTATTATTTAAAATATTTCAAAACTGAAATTAAATTGACATCATTCTTCTTCTCTTGCAAAACAAGTGTTTGCCTAGCAGATACCCTGTAAATAATTTAAATTTTGCAAAACTATATTAAGATTTCTTTTCTAAGTCAATCACAAAACAATTTTAACTCTCCTTTAGCTCTCTCGATATATAGCAATATAATATACATGGATATTATAAGAATAATACTACAAATATCTGCCAGAAGAACAGCTTGTTTCTGCTCTGACATAATTTTTGATTTACTTAATAAAATATACTTTAATAAAAATACATGAAAAAGTAACATATCCAAATAGATTCACTTTTAACAGAGTTTATATATTCATTTCCCTTCATTCTATATCAATATGTCTAAATATATGTCTTTCTGAAAACACACAATTGCAAAGGTTTCCTGCATTCAATCAGTTTTAGCTTTTCTGTTCCCCAAGATTTTCATTCAATTACTCAGCGCGTATGTTAAGTTGATGAAATGAGTTCACGAGTTGTTTGCTTTAAGGGCGGGTAGTCCAGGACCAGGGGACGGTGGTTGGGGGGGGTTGGGGGTGGAATAAAAGCAACACTTAGTTTGCTTTTCAATCATTTGTATGCCTGCCCCCCCTGGCACAACTGCTGCCAATTCCCATAGTCAATTGATTCCCTCAGCTTTGCTTTCCCCATCATCGGAGTTACGCGTGATTTAGTCATTTTTATGTACACTCCACACACAAACGCTGACAAAACGCACACACACACACACACACACACACACACGCACACACACACACACACGTGTGTGTTGTTGTTGTTGGTTCGGTTTAGCCAGCCACAAAATTGTTAGGTAGGCGTGTGCAATTTTAAATATTGAATCTTTGATTCAATATAATCAGTCTTGTTACGGCCTTCACGCATCGATGCCAAGTCAATGGCACACGGTAACGGAGCACACGTGTAAGCTGCTTTTATAACTGTAGATGTTGCTTTCTCTCACTCACTCTGTCTCTGTGTGTGTGTGTGTGTGTGTGTGCGTGCATCTGTGTGTGTGTGTAAAGTATGTGCAAACAGCTGTCGCGTGTCACCGGCTGCCGTTCGCTCAAACGGAAACGGAAATTACGTGCACGATGACAGTCTACAAACTGCGTCGACTGCGACAATTCATCGATGATGTTTTCGGCCTCAGTCGCCGCCGCAGTTTCAACATCCTTAAAAATAAACTAGCACGAATGCCTGCAGTCCAGCGCACTCGACTTGCAGAGACCCTGTATTTATGAAAATCAAATAGTGATAATGTTTATGTTAAGTTAAGTGTTAATTGTAAAAGCCGTAAACATTTATATATAAATGTAAACATAATTTTAAAAAACAAGTAGTAGATCATCTAATTAGTTTCGATAAGATTAGTTTAAAAATAACAAATCTTGTTCTTGAACAGACAGACGAACAGACAGCCAATAGAACAGACAGACTATATTAAATTGGCTACAACATGAATTTGTTTTAAAGGATTTGTAACGCCTTTAACGTCTGTGACGCGCCTTTCCCACTGCAACATACCTAATAGACCCTGTGCACCTGTGCACTTTTCAAGTACAGGGTCGAAAAGTAAAAATCCTGGCAGCACAACATGGCCAAGGCAATCAGGCGGTGTCCTTTCCCTGCCCTTTATGCAGTACTCTAGTTGCGCTTTAATTAAATCGCAAAAGACGCGTCTCACATAACGAAACTCATTATTTATATATATCTGCTGTATCTGTATATGTATGTAGTCGTATGTGTGTGTGTGTGTGTGTGTGTATGTGTGTATGGGAATTTTGTTATTGTATGCGTATAATGGCCATGGGCAATCGGTCGAGCTGATAATTCGAATTCAAGAGTCATTCCAGAATGCCAATTCAATCGGCTGCAATTCGCGCTTGCAATTTTTTTATTTTTTTGAGACAGCTCATTCCCATGCATTGGGAAAGCGTGAAAAGTGTCCAAAGTAGCGCAGTTTTCCATTTTATTTTTGGCTTAAATTTTTAATATATTCTCATGGTTAAATTATGATTTTCAGCACGCGCCGTAAGAGAGAGAGAGAAGAATTCGTTTTACGAAGTGTATGTAAATTGTAGTGTGTGTGTGCGTGTGTGTGTGTGTATGTGCATGCAAATGAGGCAGACGCAAGTGCACAGCAAGTGGCGAGTAGCAAAGTGGCAAGTGGCAACAAAGAGTAAATACTCTTGTATTGTAATTTTCATTATTCGAGTAATTTACGAGCGTGCGTTTCCGCAGCGCCACCTGGCGGCAACTGTAAATGGACACAAACAGTTAGCATAAAGCATTCTTACGAGCATGCTTAAGCTTCAGGCGAGCTCTCTTCCCCTGTTCTCCCCACCACACCAACCATTTTCCTTTCCCCTTACCAAAACTATCGTCGAGGCAACGCGACGGGGCGTATGAGTAATTTGACTGGGCGCACAATTAATCTAGCGCCGTTTCGCATGGCGGCCATTTAATTGTATCATCAAACACGCAATGGCATGCCACGCCCACTGCTCAATGGTTAGTGGGAGTTTGCCAAAGAAATAAAGAGGGCGAGAGAAAGAGACCGAGAGAGAGAGAGAGTGCGAGGACATCTTCGTCAATTTGGATAAGCAATCAAGCAAGAACAAACAAGAAGCAAGCAACACAAACAATACAAAGCGAAAAACAAGTAAGAGAGCTTAGCACAACAGTGTGCTCGCCCAGCATGTACCCTGTACTTACGTGCTTAATCTAAGTATTCGATTATTAATAATTTGAAACGATTTCTTAAATATTATTGATTTAATATAAAATTTTAAAGAAAAAAATAAATTGTTATTGCTACCGATAATACAATAATTACAATCGATTGGGCATTCTACATTAATTGGCTTCCAGATATTTACAATTTCAACTGGTATTTTGAATAATCAATACGAGCAATGTGGCGTATACGTGATTCCCGAATACATTTTCGGCTACAAGTGTCAATGAATGTTAACTTATTAATCAAAATTATACTAAAATCGATAACATTAGCGAGTCAAGATTTGCAACTATCAACTACTTCAAACTTACAGGGTATTCAAGATAATCGCAAAGAGTTATAGCTCAAGGAAATTGCAAATCGCTGCTTGTTGCCAAATTGCGTTCATTTATTCAAGGGTTCAGTTTAATAAGCACTCAAATAAGGTACAATAGATGCACATTGAATGCACGACTGAACGGCAGTCGAGCTGAACAAATCCAAAATACAATTAAATTCGAAATTAATGTGAATAATGGTCATTGACATTGGAGCATTTGTGGATTTAAGCGTTTGAGTAGCGGACTCATTATCAACGAAATACAATACTTAGCCTTAAATAGTATATACAATATATATATATATATATATATATATATATATATATACACTTATGTATTCCATTTAATCAGGGACAAAATATTGTAAACAATTTATTTGAAAATCAATTTAGCTCCTCGTTGCTTAATATTGTTTTATTTAATTTAATTTTTATGCAAATGCTATTTTGTCAATTATTGCCAAGCTCGCTTAGCAATCGCTGAATTCAATGGAAATCAAAAATGCAATCGACTGATTTCAGCTGATTTGCATAACTAATTTCAAAAGAATATTATACATATTATTTACAATTCGACACACTGTTGTATGAAAAGAATTGCAAATATATTGCATTAATATGCGAATTTATGTTAAAGACTGTTACATTTTACATTTTGATATGTTTGATTAATTTGAACTCATTAAATTAAGTTAAATTTAAAGTGAAATTAATAATTGAGATAAACCACCTTATTTGTATAAGTAATAGTCTCAGTTTTCAGTATCATACTCTTCAGGTCGTCTGTCAGTGAATGTTTTTCTTTTCTTTTTTAGACTCTGTACTTTAAAAAAGTACATAGTCTTCTAAGTTTGACGAAAGCGATTTGTGCGTAACAGGCAGAAGGAGTCATCTCCGACCCTATAGTGTATATATATTCTTGATCAGCATCAACAGCCGAGACGATATAGCCATGTCCGTCTGTCCGTCTGTCAGTCTGTCCGTCTGTCCGTCCGTATGAACACCTAGATCTCAGAGACTATAAGAGCTAGAGTTACCAAATTTGGTGACAACACTCTTATAGTGTGCAAGCAGATCAAGTTTGTTTTAGATTTTTGCCACGCCCACTTCCGCCCCCGCAAATCGAAAAAAACGATCGGACAATAAACAACGGAGATTTTAAGGAATGAATGACCAACAAATTCATAAGGGCTGAGCAGCATTAGAGCAACAACAACAGCAAGACTCGCTACGAGTGCGCGGGTTCAAATCTCGCTGCTGACAATTTAAATTTGAGTTTTATTTTTCAATTATTATTTAATTGTTTAATTGTTGATTTAAATATATATTATAAATTCTGCATAATTTGTCAGAAAGTAGCAAAATCTTTAAAAAATGTAAATAATAAGATTTAGTTAGAAATTCGAATTTATGTACATATTTGTCAAATGCTAAAATTCGTGCTGCATAAGTAGTGAGATTGCTGGCTGTGAAGCTCATAAGTCAGTAGCTCAACTTAGAAGACGTGGGATTTGCAAGCGAGAGGTCTGGGGTTCCAAACTACAACGTCAGCTTATAATTTTCTTTTTTTAATTTTTGCCACGCCTCCTTCTATTTTGGGTCCTCACGAAAAGTACAGAGTCTCCCACTGTCGACTGCGGTCGACTGTAGTCTTACCCTCCTTCAGTTGTAAATACTGATGCAAGATACTATACTGTCGCATGCGCCTTGTTTTTTTTTAAATTAGATTCCAATTTATTTCAGATTTGTACTGTTGGTTTAAACTTGGCAGCTTAACCTAATTAAACATTAATATAAAAACATTGACTATCTTATAATATAGTTAGACATATAATACAAAGAATTATTTTCATTATTTTGCTATTTACATATTTAAGTTAAGAAATTAAGATATTCTTCTGGCAGGAAGATCATGTGGATGCAGCCTTTTCAGGCGTCTTCTGCCTGCATACCTCAGTAGGCGTTGGGCAAGCGCGTTTGGATGGGAGGTTAATTATACCCTGTACAGGGATATATTAACTTTGTTTTTGACAGTAATTTTCGGCCTGTAGCTGCAGTACGTCACCAACCATAGGTATGCCTAAGTCTCGCTCAATGTGCCTATTCCGCATATACCAAGGCGCAATGCATATCCTCCAGAGGATTTTGCATTGAGCCACTCGAATTTTGTTTAGGTTAGTCTTGGCGGCTACCCCGTAAACTTGAAGCCCGTATTTTCAAATTGGGCTTAAAATAGCCTTTTATATGGTTACTTTGTTCTGCAGTGAAAGCTTATTTCTTGCCAGGATGGTTTTTTGCAACATTGTTGTATGCCGAGCGAAGTTTAGGGATCTGTCAAGAATGACTCCGAGATACTTGTAGTGCGATTCATGACTGAGGATTGATCCCATCATCCTAATTCCAGGACAGAATCCAATTCTTGTAGAGAATGCTCGTATTGCACACGGCTTCGGCATGTCGACTGTGTATATAGAGTACAAAGTTGATCCAAGGCCACTACCTTGCGGAACTCCTCCTATCAGTCTTTCTGTGGATTTGTCACCATCGACGACTTGTCAGGTAATACTAGCTGGATTAGTTGTGGGGTCAATAACTGCATCAGCTTGCATCGAAGACCATTGTGCCAGACACGGTCAAAAGTCTGCTGTATGTCCATGAACACTGCCACAGCATACTCCTTGTGCATCAGTGAATGTTGATATTAACTTCAACCGGCTATAAAAGTACATTCTCAAAGCCATTTCCTCCCATTGTTTCATTCTAAAAACTCCTTTCTTAAATTTCTTATTTATTTTTTAAAAATTCAAAATTTTAAATTCACTCTTATATGATTTAATAACTTTTATTTTATATTCTAATATAGGCAGTTTACTTTCATCTTTTTATAATATTATGGCTTTTCAAAGCCGCCTTAAAATATATTTATTTATTTATTATATTTATTAAAATATGTTTATTCTTTATTCCTTTGTTCTATGCATTCTAGTCTCAACGTGTTGAAACTATCTTGATGAGCTCGACTAAAACAGATTACTATATGTTATATCTGCCATAGGCATGATCGGTTCAAAATCACCCATTAGTAAGAATCCCTGTACAGTTTCTGGACATGTCTCAACCATTCTCACATGTTGTGTTTGTAGTATTATCTTATTTAATTTGCTTATGTTCGGATCACTGTACCACAAGGCTGCCATAGGAATGATCACTTGATAATCAGTCCTAAGTCGTGTATGCTCGACAGTAAAAGACCCGGCAATATCATATTTCACCAATTTAGATATAAATATAAGAATATAAAGATTTTAAATGGCAAGGAACTCAAACTCGCGATATCTTGATCGATGTGCATAGGTTCTAGCAACAGGGCTATTGCCAAATTATCCTGTACCTGTAGCTTAGTACCGGGTCTAAATACTTTGCTGCTTCTTAAGCTACTTCAACCAATCACACATATTGTATATATGGTATCATCTTATACTTGCGATATGGCAAAAATTGAGTAAAGGGATGAAAGGAAAGGAAGGAAGGAAATACACAAAAATACAAAGAAGCAGAACATAGTATTCCTTGACTTGGTATCATTACAAATTTTCAGGTCTAGCCTTACATTTGGGAATTGAAATATTATTTAGTTGATTTTATTATTTCATAGTATTATTGTGTCCCAAAAATTCAAATTGAACATCTGCTTATTTCTGTTCTCTTTTTTTCGGCCTTCATTAAAAACACAGTGAAGATGATGTGCGATCAAGAGGAGCGACCCGGCACCATCTCCCAGAACGAGGATCAAGAGAAGGCACGTGAAGATATCGAAGAAATGTTGGATATGATCTATAAGGAGACGCCCACATCGGGAAGCTGTGTGAAAAAGTGTCCAGAGGTGTCTGTAGAGTCCAGCGTGTTCGGTTCGAATGAGGAGAATCCATTGATCTTCCCAGGTCGCTATGTGACAAAGGTGGTTTGTGTGTTTCCCCTGGAGGTATCAAAGCGTTTTGTTCGACCCCACTTGACCAGTGAGGGGAATGTGGAACCAAGTGCCGAGTTCATTGTCCACAAACTGTTTGGCATTCAAAAACTGGGGAATCTCTTGCTGTTAATCACGCCCACTGCCATTGCCTCGAGGAGAGATGAGAAGTACATTATGCATTGTTATGCTGTGGATACGCAGTGGCATCTTGGTGTGACCAGTTTGATTGGCCGAGAACGGGATCTCATAAAGAACGAACAGAATCCGGAAAAGTATTCGGTGATATTCTGCTCGAGCTACATCGAACTCGAGGATGCTTTTATGCCCACTTCGATTAAAGGACAGCTCTTTGATGTGCTCCGCAAGAGATCACTAAATGCCACAACAATCTGGTACAAGGGCAACAAGATGACTCTTCAGTATTGGAGCAGTGATCCCGAGCAATACCAAATCGAAAAGATTCCTCAACCAGCGGGCGTAGCTTCCAGGCTAACGCTAGGCAGGAGATCAATCGCTGGCAGCGACAGGGTATCGGGAACGCGAGAGGGTGTCACTGTGACGAGATCAAAGCGCAAACTGAATGAGATCAAGCAGCGAAAGCGAGATGCATTCACACCCCATCATATTTGTCCAGCTCCTCCCCTCTGTAGGCAAAAGCACGAGCCGAGAATCAGCGATGTGCCAAAGGTGCGACGACCAGCGATCAAGGGCAATGTGCAGGATGTCCGCAGCAGGATCATCAAGAAGTCTGTGAACTCGACGAGCCAACGCAATCGTAGCTTGAGTCAACAGCAGCGTCATCAATTCACACACACTCCAATTCAGACGAGAGGCCAAAGAAAGCCAAAGAGTAGCGAGAAAGAGAGAAACTCTCGTATGGTGACAACAAATCTACCACAGCCTACGCCCCATCATAGCAGCTTCCGTCATATCGCAGTTCCCAGCAAAGGTAAAATCCTTGGAAGCTCGAATAAATCCGATACGCTGCTGCGACGTGAGCGTGAGTGGGTTAAGTTTGTTGGATCCGGTCCCAAGCGTCGACATCTTCCAATCCGACGCAAGGAAAAATTCTGGACCATTAACGATGAGTAAAAACACATTTTGGGGAATAGTCATAGTCAAGATGTCCAATAAAAAACCGCAAAAAAAATATATATATAAAGCAAAAAAGTCAGTACAAAGCAAAAAAAATTAATGCTATTACCGAAATTTAATAAAACAATAGCTAAGTAATACAAAGTGTTTTCGTTGTGTATCAGATAAACAAATAGAAGGAAAGCGATCAGCGTAGACATTTAATGCATCTGCTATTTGGATTAATCCACAATACTCCATGTCTTACAGTGAGGTCCTTTCTGCTTAAACTCTTACAAAATAAGTAATGACTTTTGGATAAGAACATACAATTTAGACTGATGATTAATTCAGTATTTGGATTTGGTATCAATTAACTCTTTACAAAGGTTAAAATCTTTAGCCCTTGTTAATTGATGATTGACAAGGAATTAACAATTGATTGATTATAACCTGGTAACCTATTGAAGTAAGAATTTACTGCTGATTGAGTGATTGACCTTTTTGCTGGTTAAAAGATGTTTGTTCAATGATTGTGTGATAATTCATTGACGATTTATTGGAGATTGAGTAACGATTGATTGGCGATTGATTGACAAGGGATTGGAGTAGAATTGAAGATTAAGTGACGACTGATTGACAATTAGAATAAGTTAAAATTTATTGACTCGTTCACATTGACAATTGACAATTGATTGACAATAGATTGACAATAGATTGACTATTAATTACTCCACTGATTGGCTATTAATTGGCAATCGATGGACAATTGATTGACTATTAATTAAAAATGTATTATATTTATTGATTGGCAACTGATTGCTTATTGATTGACATTTGATTGACAATGGACAATGTACTCCACTGATTGGCTATTAATTGACAATTGATTGACGTTTGATTGACGCTTCATGCATTATGTGAGTGCCTCTTAAACTAAAGATTGCATGATGATTTCATCATATTTTGATGGCGATTGATCGACTATTGAGTGCCGATTGATTAAAGATTGATGGTCGATTGCGTGGTGACTGATTGAAGATTGATTGGAAAAAGATTGACTATTGCTCGACGATTGATATCTTTATAAATTGTGACTCATATGTCATGTTTCCACTACATAGTTTATTGATATTTTTCACAATTTTTTGAACATTTTTCTCCATTATTACAGATGTAGATTTAAACTTAGATGGAAACTATTCAGGCAACAAATATACATCTCAATAATCAACTTTTGTTAATGCAATAAAACTTGTTTTTATTTCCAATTCAAGTGACATTTTCTAACTAAAAGTAAAACTCAATTTGAGCAGCAGATAATGAGACTCGCACCACTGTGCGGGCCTAAACACATTTTGTAATGTGCTTAAAAGTCAGCACTGTAAATGAAGCAGCAGCTTAACTATCAGAAAATGAAAGACAGACTTAACTAGCCCCATGTAGAAGAGTAACTAACTGACTGGGAGAACCTTGAACCAGTGTGGAATGAAGGAGGAGCATAATTAGCTAAAGGGTCAACCCTTGGACCCCATGGCAGGTCATTTCGTAACTGGAATGAGCTTGTTCTATTGCCTGTTCTATTGCTTGTAATTTATGTTAAACTTTGCGGTTGCTCAGCGCCTCCAGAGGGGCAACAGCAACAACTGAATGGCCCTTGGACTGTACAATTTGTCTGGCAGTCTGGCAGTCTGGCAGTTGTTGTTGTTGTTGTTTTGCTTGTTATTACCGGTTGGGCGCCATGTTGTCAGTTGGTTTTGTCTAGTTTTATCTGTTAACCAAGACTGCAACACAGTCAACATCAGTATTGTTGTTTTTGCTGGTGTTGTTATTGTTGTTATTGCTGTTGTTGTTGTTGTTGTTGTTGTTGCTTTCGTTGCTGCTGCTGCTGCTGCGCACACTAATTAACAGACTTGAAAAGTAATTAAGTCATTTGTCTGATCCCCAGACGAATTTGCCTTCAACCTAGTCACTGTCTCAGTCTCAGTCTCAGTCTCAGCAAAGTTCTCTACCTCCCCCCCCCACACGCTCTCACTCACTCTCTCTCTCTCTCTCTCTCTATCTCTCACTTATTTTCTGTGCCTTTTCTGCAGCAAAAGTGTTTGACTTGTTGTTTTGTGTTCTTGCTGCGGTTGTTATTGTTGCTGCTCTTGCCTCACCTCACCTCGCCCCGCCTCGCCTCGCCTCGTTTGGTAATTGTTGACCTGAAGCCGTAGATAATCAAAAGTGGAAATCCATGTCTCCACGCGCCAAAACTTCCAGATCCAGCTACATCTCTCAGTGCCACGACCATTACAAGTGCCACAATGAAGCTGACACTGCTCTATTTGTTATTGTCTACAACTTTTTGGCACTGCACACTGGTTCCAAATCCACAATCATTTGCTAAAGTTATTAAGTTAATTTAAGCTATATTATAATAAATGCTTAGACCGCCTAGACTATAAAATCTAGAGATTTGAAATCGGTTGTGTGGGTGTGTAAGCAACATAAGTAAATCGAGTTCATAAACAAGCATTTGCAAACCATATCAAAAAGCATATCAAGAGCTGTTTATAAGCATTGAATTATAATACAAATGATTTATATAAACTAATATTCATGAAGAAACAAGCAAAAAGGAGCCAACAAATTATATTGCCTCATATTATACATAAGACTACATTTATAGTTTATTAAAGAATGTTTTCTTACTCAGAGAATTGTTAATTGCTATAGTTTTCTTATACGAAATCAAACAGACTTAAAGTTTGCCTTTTCCAGGGTTTTTTCACTTAACAAAACTACAAATAAAAAAGAAATACAAATCACAACAAAACTTCAATGTTGCTTTCAATTTATCTTTATTTCATATAGGTTTCCCAATTTAGTTTGATATAATTGTACAATTAAAACATTTCGTTAAACCAGTCGAAAAGGCTACAGTCGACCGCATTCGACAGTATTATACCCTGTACAGGCTTCTATATTAAAAGTATTTTGATAATAGGTACTTTGATTAAAATAAAAGTAAGAACATAACAGGTGTTTAAAGAATACTCTTTTGAAACTGTCATTTAGCATAGGAATTCTTTGTATGCTTATATCAGCAAGTTTTTGATGAAAAGTGTAGTGCAACGTCTGCACGTTCGCTGTCTCGCTCGCACACATGTGCTGCTTGACGCAACCGCAACGATTCAATGGAAAAAAAAACACTCACTTGCTCGCCAACATTTAAAATGCAAATGATCATTAGAATAATCAATTCTTGAAAGGCAAACTCTATCTAATATTACAAATATCATATTAAATGATTATTTTTTACAAATCTCTGCATAATTGTCAGCAAGCAGTATGACATTTGAAGTAACACAACTCAGCTTAACGGCGAGAATGTGCTCACTTGCAAAAGCTAGCTGCTATAAGCATGCAATGAATTCTAATTGTTGGCAAAGCAGTGCGATTCGTTGCAAAATGTTCTAGTCTTTTCCATCTATTTTCTTTTCTAAATGTCTTTCTTATTCGTGGATCGATCTTTATGAAACTTTCACATGTGTTTCAGAACAGTATTTTTAAAACACGTGTTAAATTAGAAATGTGTACGTTCAGAAATACATGCTGTTAACAGGGTATAAAGAGTTTTGATCGATTTGCGGGGGAAGGCGGGGAGGTATCCAAAATTTGAAACAAACTTGATCTGCGGACGGTATAGAGGAACCTTTATGCCAAATTTGGTGTCTCTAGCTAGCTTATACAGACGGACAGACAGACAGACAGACAGACAGACAGACGGACATTTTTTCACAAAGTTAATATATCCCTGTACAGGGTATAAAAATATAAATATATAATGTACTATAAATATATATAAAGTATAGATGATATAATATTGTATTTTAAGTATAGTATTTTAAGTAGAGTCGCTTTTTATTTTGCTACGTTTTATTTCAATACAATATTTATCTTAAGCTTAAGTTGCGCTTTTTATAAATTGACAAAAATATAAAAGAAAGAAAAAATATAAAAAAAGGTAAATATTATAAAATCTATTTAGTGTTTTTTGTTTTCTCTTCAAATCGTTAAGAAAACTGAATTTCAGACCAGTGTGCGATGAGTGTTAATATATATGTGTGTGTGTGTGTGTGTGCGTCTCTATGTGTTTTGTTGCAGTTGCTAGAAGAGTTTGCTCACTTTGACATCAAACTTTTGCGTTAAGGCTATCAATTTGCTAGCGCTCCTAATCCGACCGTTGAGATCAATTAGTGTGCAAAGACACGCGGCAGTGAGTTAACTACATCTTCAGTTCATCCACATACCCTGTCTGCATCTTTAGCACCACCTGTCGACCCCTTAATAGAAGACCCCACGTGACACTTGTCGATGAAGTTTCAAACAGGTCGCCGTGGCCACAGACGACAGACGATAGAGACAGACGATAGAGACAGACGATAGAGACAGAGACAGAGACAGCGACCCAGGCGATGACACAATACGTGGCTAACATGTGGCATGGCTTAGCTGGCCCCACGAAGTCATTGGCATTGACACACTGCCATAGTTGATGAGTTGAGTTAAGATGTTGTTGCCATGGCCCCCAAATACTCATGCATAATACTCGAACTCGTATATGCCTCACTATGTTATACTCCTTGACATTGACTTCTGATTCGATGGGAATCAGCGAATTCTGAGCTGCTTACACAGTATATCAAGTAAAGCTGACACATAAAGTGTCAAGAATTAACTGAACGATACCCTGCAATCAGCTCAAATGTATGCTACTTCTAAATGTTGTAATTGATAGCTCTCCATACGACCCTACATGCACTTAAGCTGACTCCAGGGTATGAAAATGTAGGCAATGCTAGCAAATTCCTTATTAATAATAGTTTCATACTAAGTTAAATAAAACTTCTGAACAAATATTTATCTTGGGGAATGAAACTCAGAAGTAATATGATTTTGATTCGTTATGATTTCGGTGCCAAATTGAGTCAACTTGAGTAGATTCATTTGTTTAACATCAACGGTCGGATAATTATTTGAATTTGAAAATTTAATATTTAAATAACTAAAAGAAATTGAAGAACAAAAAATAGAAATTTATTTACGGTGTAAAACAAAAATAAAAACAAATAACTTGAAACTTTATTTAGGTTTAGCACAAACAGAAAAATAATAAACTTTGTTATAAAACTTTTCAATTGAATGACTGAGAATTTTAAAAGTCAATCAATAGTAAACAAACAATTAAAAATCAAAATTGTGCAATTAATTAAATTACATTTTGTAAGACGTCTTTAAACAACTTTGATTATCAATGCCAAATATTAAATTAATATAAATATTTTAAGAACTTAGGAAAACGTCACGTGTGTCAATTGACCCATTCAGGTTTATAGCCTCATTTGTAAATTACATATCTAAATTATAAATTATAAATTATTATTTTATATAGCCCTAAGTCTTAATATAATTATACAATAATCAACATTAATTAATGTAAATGATATCAAGTGGTTTGTAAGCCCAATTTGCTCAAAAGCCTTTAACTTTTCAAATGTTGTTCAACTTTATGGCTAAGATGAGCTGTTAATTATGACAATGGCTTCAATTCATCTATAAAATATTGCAAATGTGATTAAATAATACAGAATACCTTGGGGCGAATGGATACATGTGAGTGTGTTGAATGTAGAAAAACTTAAGGGCAGAATTTAATAGAATTAGAGATTATTAATAAAGTGTACAAATTGTGAAAAATGTTTTCATTTGTGCAGTCGATAGTTTTGATTTATTAATTAAACAAGATAATTAGATAATTGAGGTGGCTTTGTTATGTGTATTTAATGCTGTAGATGGCAAAGGGGAACAACATATTTTCTTTTATTGGGCCTACTTTAATGTCTAATGCATTCTTTTTTATTACTAAAAGTAGACTGCTGTGAATTGTTTAATAATAAAATGAAATGTATAAATATGGAAAATAAAATGAAATAATCGTTTTTTCTTGTTGTAGTGCACAGAGATTGCTGAACTGAACTGTTGCACATGATATCGGCTAATTAGCTGGTAGCATGCGACATGTTTAGAGTTAACAAGATAACTTTTGACCGAACGCTTAGCATGAAAAGTGCAATTTGTGGTCCAATTATTTGGCATTGTCCGAGAGATGGAGATTGTTCAGTTTTCAGTTTTCAGTCAGAGTTTCATATACTACATTATCAGCATGCCAAATTGCAATTAATATGTACCAAAATTATGTGCCATGCAAATTGGCAATGTGGCAGAGCGGCAAGCGGCAAAAGTGCCAAAGTGGCAATGTGGCACTGTGGCACTGTGGCACTGTGGCATGTGGCAAAGTGGCTCATACAAAACACTGCTTGTCCGATCCAATGCAAAGCGCATTAAAAAAAAAAAAGAAGTAAATGGAGCATACAAAATGCTGGCATGGCTGGGGCACTGTGACACTGTGACACTGTGGCACTGTGGGGTAAGACCGCCACATAGGCTTCTAACAAGGGGGGGGCGAGTATTCATTCAGTCACCCCATTGTTCAGATTGTTCAGCCAGTCTGCAGTGGCAAACAAAGTAACAAAGTGCCGACAACGAGTGCCTGTGCCTTGATGCTGATGATGTTGCAGCTGCAGCAGCTAGTGTGCCACAAGCAGTGGCAGCTGCAAGCGCCATTGTTGACTTTGGACTCGACGGGCGCAAATTAACCGCAAAAGGCCCATGGAGGGATCGGGGTCAGAATCACAGACTCTGCAGTCGGGGTCGGACACTGACCGCCAACACACGTGACTTGAAGCGTTAAGCAATCTGTGTCTGTGTGGGTGTGTGTCTTTGGTGTGTGTTTTGGTGTATGTGTCTTGCCACAAGTGCTGCTGTTTCATTGTACTTCATTACTTGTGCCTAAACAATCGAATTAGCCCCGAAAACAAACAGCAGCAGGAGGCGTCAGCATCAAAGCAACAAACCAGCTTTCTCACCCAAAACAGGAAACAGCAAACGGAATCGAAGCAGAAGCAGACGCCGAAGTCGGACAAGGACAAGGGCAACGACTCGAAGCAGAAGACGAAGCTAGAGCCGGAAATAGCCAAATGTAATTGCAATGCCTGACCTTATCATATCAAGCAAAGTCCATACCCTTCTTAAGCAAGTCAACAGTTGACAAACTGATTCCCAAGACTTTGGTTTTTGATTTTAGGTTCCATGGTTCCACCCTCCTCCACCCTCCTCCCACCTCGTCGTGGTCATTGAAATTTGCATTGTGTATCTACTTGATTAGAGTTACTTTTCAAGTTCCTTAAGTCCGTCCAGACAGCTGTGGCTGCTCCCCAGCTAGACTTGCTCAGTCTATGCTCTCAAGCATTCAATTGTTCAATTGTTCAATTGTTCAGTTCTTCATTCGTTTATTTACCACTCGGAAGATCAAATAAATATAAAGGAAAAACAATAAAAAGCGGAGTCTAACAATCTGTTGCCACAATTCGACGCGAGTTCCCTTCAAGCTTCAAATGCTTCAAGCCAACTTACATTTGTATCGTCGCTATTAACTCAAGTTAATAAAATAGAACAGGTGTATCTTCTGTTCATTTCTTTTCTGCAAACTTTTTAAAGCTATTAATAATATTTTGTAGAAAAAGCTAAAGATTGTTGCAATTTCAGTTGTTGAAATTTCTGAAAATCAACGACTTGACGAAGAAAGTTCTAAAGCAATGTCCACAATTGAGAGGTTTTCCAGACAGTTCCCCTTTTCTGATGAATTCTAAAAGTTTCCATTGAGAGTTAAGAATTCCAATAGCTAATCGCTTTGCTAAACAATTCACACTCATAATATTTGTAATAGCTTCTTCTTCAAATATTTTAATTTGCATTGGGAAAAAATGTAAAATAAAGCTTTAAATTGTTTGTAAGTTAATATTATTATGTATATAAATATATGTAAAATGGAATCTGAGACTCATTCTAATTAAATTGAATTATTTTAATAATTATATTATTGCATTTATTCATGTACATATGTGTATGTATGTATATGTATTTTATATATATCTTTGCTATATAAATATATTATGTGAAGCTATCTAAATGATCACAATAATATTTAAAAATTCAATTACAAATTATATTACAAAATTCATATTACAAATATCATAAATGATTTGCAACCTAATTCTCGGCAAGTGTGATACTTGACAGTGTTGGTAAATTCAAAAACAAAGTGACGTAACAGTCAGTCTCAAATTTCCATGCCTAACTATACTATATATACTATATTATATATGTATATATATATTTATATATATTTATATATGTATATATAAATAAATATATGTGTCGGAGAAGAAGTGATGTTTTCCTTTTCCATTATGATGGGTACTAAATAGCATTAAAGCGTAGTGAGTCGTAACGTTGTGCTATGTAATTCTTACACCTGGACGGTCTTGTCACACGTCCTATGAGAGAACGACTTTTCATTTGTCATCTGACTTATCAACTGCGTTTTCCATAATCGTTCCTGTCATTTCGACCTCTCAGTGAAATCTTCCAACACTGATTATTTAACAACACACAGTGCCGTTACGCCACGCTCAGTCCACTCGAACCTCGCCTCTTTGCACCGAATGTGTAAGTAACACTATTTGTCTCTTTCTTTCCTTTTTTTACATTTCGCAACACTAACAGTGCTCTTAACATGGGTGATATTAATAACGTAAATCATAATTTAAATTTAGCATTTATTGTTTTAAATCGACGACATAAACCTATAAACATACAAATTGCTAATTGCTGTCTTTCTCGATTTAATGGAAAATGTTTTTTTCTCCTTCTCATTCTTATCTGAATAGCATTTTAATTTCTAAGCCGCTGCTTATGAAACTTTCAGGAGTACATTAATAACATATTCTTTAAGCACTTGTTTAGTTAGAAGACGCACTGGCGGACGGACAGACAAACGGACCTGGCTGAATTGACTCGGCTGCTGATACTGATCAAGTATATATATACTTTAAAGTGCCTGTCACGCCTGCTTGTGCCTGTTGGATAAGTTTTGCACACAGTTCAATGGAAAATGTTTTAAAAATGTAATAAATGAAATGACAATTACAATATTTGGTAACTCTAGTAGGATCTTTTATGATTTTGGATTTAATAATTGAAAACTCTGTTAATTGTAGAAAAAATTCCCATAAACACTTGTTCTTCATTGAAATTTTTTGAAAGAAAATAAAACTACAACCAAATTTCAGAGTAATTTATTTCAATTGAGGCTGCTTCGTTGTCCTTGATTTGAGCTCATGGTAATCCTGTTTTATTTAAATTTTTTGTGGCAAGCTGACAGGCTCAGACATGGGCTTTAAGCAAAGTTGCAGCAAATGATTATGAATGGACTTGAGTAAATGATTATGAATGATCGAAAGGCGGAAAGCAAAACGTAACATTAACTTTCAATTTCATAATCATAATTCAACATCAAAATAGAATATCACACAATTACGTATGTTTAGTACTCATAGTTTTAGTTATACAAAACAATTTATTTAATTTGTGATCTCTTTGTGAGTTATTTGATGTGGAAATAGCTCGTGCTTTCATTTAAAGACAATGGCTGATGGCAAACGGTGGCGGCTACGTGACTTGTCGAGCTGCTGACATATTGAGTCATCAACTTCAGGCTAAGAACGGCAAGAACTCAAATTGGTAATGGTAATGACAATCGCCGAGGGCCCCAAAAACCCAAACCACTGACCGGTTCGCCACTGCCAATGTCAATAAGCGGAGCCAGCAAATACAGGAATATACAAAAGACAGAGAGAGAGAGAGAGAGAGAGAGAGAGAGAGAGAGAGAGAGAGAGAGAGAGAGAGAGAGAGGGGAAAAGAAACGCAAGGCGAAAAGCGCAATTTTTATGTTAATGAACATCATTTTTCTCTGTTTGCTTTCACTTGCGTTAAGTGTCGCAAATAAATTCATTAAAGTGGCATTTTTCAATTTTAATGATGAGGAGGCTTCTCCCTTTCACTTCCTTTCTCTCTCTCTCTCTCTCTCTCTCTCTCTCTCTCTCTCTCTTTCTCGCTTTCTCTGTCTCGTATGGTCTCGTTTTAATGAACTTTTTGGTCCCATGGAAATTGTATTCAAATACAAATACAAAAGGAAATGCGCATTCAAGCATCGGCATTCCACCGCCAACACCACCAAGTAGCGGCACCACCCGCATTACAAGTACTTGACACCACAGTCAACCACTCTACCACTCTACCACTTGCCAAGCTGCTTAAATGCCGCATTAATAAATGAATTGCAGTTTATTTATTACTTATTACTTGCGACTATGAACGTCATTATTATTCCCCATTTCTCTCTCTTCGTCTCTCTCTCTCTCTCTCTCCTCTCTCTCTTTCTCTTTACCTCTCTCCCAGCCAGAAAGTAACTTTCTGCTCAGTGGTAATAAACATTGTTATCAGTTCGTCAACTGTGAATTTCTGTGTAATGCGAGTTGAGATTTTATCAGTTTGATGTTTCAAATGTTTAATGAGCCTGCGTTCCAGCTCATGTATTCGTAAATTAACCTAGTTGCATTAATCATGCAGCTCATTACTGGTATACCCTGTAGCTGAAAAAACTGCACTGAATTGAGTATTATAACTTTGTGGTGTCATGTGGAATCATTTTCAAGTCAATTAAACATTTTATTAATTATCAACAACAATTTTATATAATCAAACATTTTTTGCACATTGCTGTACCCTGTAATTTAGGAAATTATTGAAGCGGGAAGTGATTGCAGCATAAGTGATATTTTTATTCTTATAATATATACTCATAACAATCTTAGCCAGCATTCTGTTGACATATGGAGTATACCTCACTTGCATACCCTGCAGTCAATAGAGTATTTCACCAAATAGTCAACTATAAGTATCAGAATATCAGATAAGGTTGCGATACTAACATGATACATTTGTATTATTCTCCTGTTCAGAAAACAAACATAAGCATACAACTTGATTTGTACCCTGTAATAATATAATATTACTGAAATATGCATGTATTATTAAGACATTACATATTACATCAAAGAAGCCCGCAATCTAATAAGCTAGCCAGCCACTTACAACTTTTTAATGAACTACAGGGTATTTACTAGTGCAACACTTTTGTTATACATTTTATTTGTACATTTTTACGAATTTATTAGTATAGTAAGACCAGTAAAAACTGACAGTTGGAAAAGTTATAAAACTGATCGACTAATAAATACCCTGCAATCTTGTTTTAATACGCATATACGGAAAAATAACTTATTTTTGTTGGTAATTGTGAAGAACTCTAAAATCAGAATTTTATCTTTACTTAACACGTTTGTATACCCTTTTGTGCATGCATGCTGGGTACAGGGTATCTGTATGTAAATCTGTAAACTTTAAATTTGCTCGTTTTAAGGAATCATCTGACACTTGCTGAAATTGGAAGTGCAAGTAGAAAGTGATAATTACAAAGTTATTACTTCAGCTCTTGCCGTTTCGACTTTCTCGCTTCACAGGCAGCCTGGGAGTGGGTGGGGCTGGAGGGTATCAGGACCACGGAGATATCGCAACCGGAGAGACAAGAGTCGAAGCAAGGTGTAACCCTTAGTCCATAAGTTGCAAAACGTAAGCTGTACGCTGTAACCCTATTGCGGCAACGTAATTCTTATCTACTTATCTACCTACATACGCTTACCCGTACTCCGAGCCGTACTCCGAGCCGTACTCCGAACGGTACATGGAGACATACTCGTGTGCAGGGGCATTCTAGTGAGCTTATCCAATTATGAAACATTAAAAATACGCGCATATAAATCGCTTCATTTTTATGCGCAATTATAGCACGGCTCTGACTACGGCCGTAGTCGTTAGCCGTTCATCTTTCATCGTTCATCGTGTACTGTTTACTTGACTGCCTCTTCGAAGTCAGAAACGTAGATGGAGACGGTGACGGAGACGGAGACGGAAATGCAGATGAAGATGGAGATGGAGATGGGGGAAAAAGACAGAGAGTCAGCGTTGGTTCAACTTCTCATGCTACTCAATTAAGTTAATTCCCTTTTGCATAAACCGGAGCCAAGAGAAAGCTGAGAGAAAGATGCTGTTGCTCATTTAGCTCGACTTTCGCATTCCTCATGTATTTTTTATTTATTTTATATTTAAACGATTTTCAGCTCGCCCGCGCAAACTACTCAACCGTGTGCACTTTGGCCAAAGTGTCAAATGTAAGTGGGATGTTGGACGGCAGCGGAGAAGGTGAAAATGGCAAATGAGGAGGAAGGGAAAGGCATGGGAGGGGGGGGGCAGGATAAACGGGAAAAGGCAAAACGGTAAATGAACAAAAAGGAAAAAGCAAAATTAGCTGGCAACGTTGCCGTCCATTGTGCAAGTATCTCTGGCAAAAAGAAAGTCACGAGAGCTACAAGGAAAAATAAAGTAATAGTGCAAGAGTGAGAGAGACAAAGATAGAGATAGAGAGAGAGGAACGTATATATATATATACATTTTAAATGCTCTCACTATAGAAAATGCGTTCGTTTGGCTAATGCGATTTTAGACAGCGGCCGCCTATCTGAGCTGGCAAGTTAAGCAAGTTCCAACTTCCAGCTTACAGACCGCTTGGGCCTCTGTGTCCTCCTCTAATGGGATTACGACGCTGCCAGCAACAACAACAAGCCATAGAAGACGACAGCGAAATTGAAGAACAAGATGAAGAAGATGTAGATGAAGTTGAAGTCCGACGTCTCGACTTTGTAGCTGATTATCTGGCCACGCTGACAGTCAAATCAACGGCCAAAAGGAGACAAGTGTTTTGGGGAAACAGCAAAGGGGAAGACACTGCGACTAGAGACAACCGCAGAGAAAGGGGGTGTTGGGAAGGGGGGGGGGGCAGGGAAGATAAGACTGAAAACGGTGGCAGGACAAGACGTTAATATTATTATACGCTTTGTAAACAAATTATGAATGATGTTGGATAAATAGAAAAACTTAATAATAACTTGATTGCGGCATTTGGCTGCCTTTTGGACAACGCTGGCTCTGTCTGGCCTAAACTTTCTCGTTAAATGGGCGACAGCAGTGCATGCACTGAAAGAAATGTCCACAACTTACAATACAAAAAATATAATACAAAATAAATACGATTTCTGTTTGTGCTAGAATATTCCAAAAAAATATATAAATTAAAAAAATAAATTTCTAATATTAATTAAATTAATAATAAATGTTTTGCATAATAAAAAAAAAATAATTCAATTTTTACTAGCTTAAATGTTGAGTTTTATAATATTAATTTTAATATAATATTAATTATTATATATTAATAGAAATATATAAATAATTAATGTAGTTTAGAGGAAGTAGTTTAAAGTAGTAGTAGTTTAAAAAATAATTATAAACATTCAACAACAATTTACTTTATTTATTAAAACACATACAAATAATTATTATTTTAATTTCATTTATTTTCACTTTCTACTTTATTTGTTAACAATCTGTTCATCAATTTATTTAAAATATAGAGGGTATCTACTTGTTAAGAATGATTCACATTTGTTATTCTTGAATCTAATGAATATATATCTGAGGTATATTTCAAGAATATTTAAATAGATTTTATAGGGTATCGCCGAGTTGAACTCTAATAGCGGAGCATCTGCTTATATTTAATTTAATTGTATCTTGTGTAAATGAATATAGTTGAAATTTATCCTGCTTACACAGGGTATCTATGCGAAGAGCATTCATACATTTATATATGTCGTGCATTTTCGCTCAGTGTGTTCTTTAATATTTTTGTTTTGCTCGTAAACTGAGAGGCATATACTAGTATACACGTAATGCTAGAGATTGGAACTAAGCATAGGCGTAGGGGTTGCCATTGCAGGGGATGTGGGTGGACAGTGCGTCCTTGGATTCCCGCGGGTCTCGGTCTCGTCCTCAGTCTATGTGGCTACTGTGGCAACTGTGGCAGCCGCGAGTGCTGGCGGCACGTTAATTATGGCACAAAAATGGCCAAATTGTGCCGGCAAAAATACAAAATGCTTACCGGCAACGGCATGTTAGTGAGTAGAGAGTGAGGGGGAAAGGCGGGTTTTGGGGGAAGTAAGGGGAAACGGGCATGTCCGGCTAAGGGACGCTGCACGAAACGTTCATTGCAGGTTGTTGCCGGCGACGAATGAAAGAAAAAAGTAAAAACAAATTGAAAAGTTTTCCACGATATAAATTTGCATTAATTTTGGGCGCTCTTCGCTAGATTTTTGCCTTTGTGTTACCTTCGTTGCTGCGAAGCTGCTTGGACAACGTGAGCTCTTAGCTCTTAGCTCTCAGCTCCCAGCTCGTTGTTCTCAGTGCTGGACTCTTCTTGTCTCTTCTTGGCCCTGGCATTAGCAGTTACAGTATGCAGTATTCAGACTTCACTTACATATTTCTGTTACATACACACAAATTGCTTAAATCGAAAAAGTTCTTCTCCTTTTTAATACCACGCAGAATTCGATAGACAGGGTATAACAGAGTACAATGGTCTAGAGACCTTACTTTATATTATTTTAAATTGAGATTATGTCGAGTTTTTAATATCTCCTTGTGCTGCTTATTTAAATAGATAGAGTCTTTTGTTTATGTAAACATATTCTTAAGCATAACAGCTTTATGTCCTGCAAATTTCATAGAATTCGGTTAATAAGAACACAAGTTAGTTCAAGGAAGCTATTGTGAAGAGAGAAGAAAAAGCAACAGCACTGCTTGAATTGCACTGCTTGCCTGTGCACTAGTATGCTTCGGTTATCGTAACAATGTCGTAACAAATGCAACGTGAAATCAGTGTCAGACCATTCAAAAACTGTATACAGAGTATCTGACGTGTCGAGCATTAAGCACTGTCCAACATTCCATTATGATGCTATATAAATGTATATGTATATGTGTGTGTATATATGTGTGTGTATATATATGTATATTCTTTAGCGGGGACAACACCTACGAAAGGCGATAACGAAGACTGAGCTGAACTGAACTGAGCTGAGTTGTGCGCTGAATGAGAAATCCTGTTCCTGGTAAGCGCACAAAACTCCACAAAACTCGTGAATAACAGTGTGAGGCGAAAAGAGGGACCAACAACAACAACAACAACAACAAACAACAACGGCAACGACAATCGACAACAACACTAACACTAACAAGAGCAGCTGTTGTTGTGGCTCTTGTTGTCACATTGTTGTAGTTGTTGTGCTACCTTTTTGAATATTTATGAAAAATTGAAACGTTTTAGAGCGCGGCCTGGTGCCTTCCCGAATTTGTTCCCTTTTGTACCCTGTGCCAGGGCAATGCCACACAATGGCTGTACACAACTGCGAGGTCGACTTAATACTATACACAAGACACACATGAGTTGCTGAGCAAAACAAATTTAATGTAATAAATAATAACTAAGAAATATGAAGAATCGAAAATATTCTAAGCAAATAAATTATCGATAGTATCGATAGGCAAAAGAGTTAGATTTCCCTGCACTAGTAATTGTTTTATTTTTGGTATTTAAAGTAAACAAAAATTCACGAAAATTGATAAGTTAATTAATTAATTGTTAGGCTTAATTAAATCTTATTAGATTTGTAACTTTTATATATAGTAAGTCTATTCGATTTTATCGAGCTAAAATAAAATATTTATATGTATTGCATCGATAAGTGTCATCGATTACTATACTACTGCAAGCTTAAATAAAATGCATTTAAAACGGAATACAAATGCATCTATAAAATGTTGCTCAGTGTTGCTCGATAAAAGTTATCGATAACTGTAATACTGTATATCAATCGGCATGGTCGAGCTTAAATAAAAACCATTTTAAATGGAATAAAAATTCGTCTATCAACTATTGCTCATTGTTATCGATAAATGTTATCGATAACTGTATTACTGTATATCAATTGGCATGGTCGAGCTTAAATAAAAACCATTTAAAATAGAATACAAATGCTTATATCATATGTTGCTCATATATATCGATTAAAATGTTATCGATAACTATTGTACTGTATATCAATCGGCATGCTCAATCTTAAATAAACTTCATTTAAAATGGAATACATATTCGTCTATCAACTATTGCTCATTGTTATCGATAAATGTTATCGATAAGAATATTACTGTATATATAAGAAAATCACTCTCCCATTTTCAGTTTCTCCTTTCGAGTTGGTATAATCAACTTTAATGCTGTGTTTATCGTTAGTTCCACTGCACTCTCTCTCTCTCTCTCTCTCTATTATGTTTTCTCTAAAATTACATGGTATCTGCTAGCCGAGCATTTGGCATTGCATTGCTGTGTTTTCTTTTAATGTCAGTTGGTGCCATTCCCGCTTGTTAGTTAACTAATTGTAATTTTTTCTCATCTCCTGCTGTTGCTCTTATGGTTGTTTCGTGTTATTGTTGTTGTTCTGTTGGCTGTCATTGTTGTTGCTGTTGTTGTTGTTGTTGTTGCTGATGTTGTTGTTGTGGATGCTTTTGTTGCGTTTTGTGTTAGTGGCAACCGCCCACGCACAAAAATGATTTAAGTGCGCCTTCATTAATTACGTTTTACCACAGAGGTTGGCAATGCTCGCGGGCAGCGGGTAAATGTGTGGGTTAAGCAGGATGGCGGTGCGGCACCACCCGTGGTTGCTGAAACTTTAATAGACCGCATTTCAGCATAATTAACACGGCAAGCGTATGAATGATGCATGACAAATCGCTGTCGGGCGGATGATGCTTGCACAACCCTTCGCAAAACCCTGGCAACTCTGGCTGTTGCCAGCCACCGTCTGTCCCCTGAATCCTTGCAAATCCTTCCAAACCCAGAAGTGCCTCCAATACCGCCTACCAACATTCACATTCTTCTCCATGAACGCTCAAATAATTGCAAACGGTTAAATGTAAATTGAGATTAAGTTAGGTAACCCTCCTCAATCCCTTGCCTTTTTTTTTTTTTTTTGTTATTACGTTCCTCGAAAGGGTCAACATTGCCGTTTTCTTCATTTTTTTTATAACACCCCCATCAAATGAGCTGCGAATTGGCTGTGAGTAGAAGAGCAAGCAAGTGAAGAGAAAGCGGAAGCAGAATCAGCTAATGGCAATGGTAAAAGGATAAACTGAAGTTCGTTTCTCTACAACAATTTCGAATTTCATAGAGCAACTTTCTTGTGCAACATCCCATTACGATTACAAATTCTCAGTCTGAGTTTGAAATTTTATAATAGATTCGAGTTCATCAAATTGTGTTCAAACCAACTGGAATTATACAATTTATTGATTATGCTGTCTTATTTTTATCTATTTATTAATAACACTAAGTAATAGCCAAAATGCAGCTCCTTACCGGATGATGAAAACAACTTTATAAATTGGCCTATACTAATTTTATTAAATCTGACTTGAAAATGTCACCAATAAATTGAAAAAAGCTCAGAAACATACATAATTATTAATCATTTTAACACATTTAATCATTAATTCTAAAAATAAATTTGAAATTTAGAAAAAAAAAATTCAATATTTATTTACAATTTACGACAAATTAACGCCTTTGAAATTCCAGGAAAATTCTAAGAAAACTATTGGAAATACCCAAAGTACCATATTAAAATATCTGCCTAAATTAGATGTTATTTAAGATATTAATATTAATATTATTATATTAAAACACACTTTTTATAATCCAATTTGTGTGAAGACAACAAACAAAATACTTAAATATAATTGCATATTTAATTAACAGTAAACAATGCTTGCTAATGCGATCGTTTATACAATAATATATTTTATAAATCAAGCCGGAAGTCGAGTGCAACTTGCAGCCTGAAAGTGTGCAACAATTGAAGGCTTTAAGCCAGAATGTGAAGCTGGCGAAGCCTAAAAGTAAACCAAGAGACAGGAAGAGAAACAAAGGCAGTGAAAGATAGAGAGAGAAAGAGAAAGAGAGAGAGAGAGAGAGAGAGAGAGAACGAAAGAGATTAAGAACCGGTCAATTGGCTGCTGACCCAATTAAGTGGCTAAGCTTACCGCATGGGAATGTTTATTAACGTGGCCCACACAATCGATTCTCAATCTTGATCTCGACAAACAGAATCGAAAACCAGTCGCATAATTTCTCAGCGGTTTCGGTGGTTGTCGGTGGTTGCCGTTAGCGATTTGTCAACAGTGGCGCTGCACGTCATCAATGGTTCATCAGATGCGGTCATTGTGGTGTTTAATCTCAGCAGCAGCAGCAGCTGCTGTAGCTGTAGCTGTAGCTGTAGCTGTATCTATGGCTGCATCTGCATATGTATCTGGCAGATACTTTTTTTTTAATAGTTTGCCCGCTGAATGGCAACGCAAATTGGCATCACCGCACTTGTCAATACCTGTCGAGAATGCGGGTGAGGGGTGGCAGGAGGCATATAGATTTATGCCTTAAGCGGTCTGATTTGTTAACTTGGCTTGTTCTATCTGCTGTATAAAAGTGTTGCACACATCACAATGAAACGCATTTAATGCTGGCCACAGCACAGGATAAGACACCTCATATTTTCCACCCGGCCCCCTCCACATCTCCACATCCCTTGCCACCTTGCCATTAGTGAGCATGGCCAATCTGAAAGTGGCACCTCTGCTGCTGCTGCTCTTCATCGGACTTAGCTGCTTTGTCAGCACATTTGGCCAAAGATTGGGGTTGCCAACACGTCGCCTGATGGCGACTAGTTTACCATTTGCCGAGAGCTTTGAGCGCTTCGATGCCATTGAGGAAGATGTTGATGTGGATGCTGACGATATGCAACGTACGCGGCAAAAGCTTAGGCAGCTTTTGGGTCAACAGTTCACCAGCGCTGTGGCCCCACTGACAGCGGTTCCATTCTTGGGCTTAACACGCCGCCAGCCGGGCATTGTGGCGCCTCGATCTGGTGTTGAGGCAGCACTGAGATTTGCCGACTCTGGGGACTCAGAGGAGGAGTCCAGCGAAGAGAATGGTAATGAGCCAGAATCCGAGACGGATGCAGACACAGACACGGCGCTGGAGCCGGAGCCGGAGCCAGAGCCAGAGCCGGAGCCAGAGCCACAACCGGAATCACAACCGGAGCCACAACCAGAATTGGAGTCGGAGTATAATCCGTATCGGGACAATTTCAATGACCAAAATGCGGATGGCAGCTATGTCTACGGGTGAGTCACAGTGAAAGCCTTTGCTGCTCTTTCTCCTCTCTGACCATCCCTCCCCTTCCTCCTCGTTATTTAGCTACTCGTTGCCAAATGGCGTCCGCCGCTGGGAACGTGGCTTTCACACGGAGCAACAACATGGCCTCGTCGTTGAGGGCTTCTATGCCCAGCCTCGTGATTTCGGCAAGGGTGTTCAATATGAGCTGCGCTGCTATCGTGCCGATTCCCTTGGCTATCATCCATTAGCAGGTACGATGACGTCGTCACTCTCCAGTTGATCACTGGTCACACTAATCTCTATATACATTATATTTACAGTCGAGTATCTGCCGCAGCCGCCACGTGTGCGTCGCTTTGAGTTGCCCAACCTGCGTTGCTTTAATAACAATCGAAAACGTCGATAGCGATAATAGCAACGATAACGATAGATGTCAATATGTATATTGTGAGATACTCAGATTGAGAACCTTTTTTTTGTGCACGTAATAAATTGAAATAGCTAAAGATTAATTGTGTTATTGGTGTGTGCTTACAGGGTATCTACAGTCAAGCAAACTCCTAAAAGTAATAATAATAGTGTTGGGTATTGCGATTTCAATCAAAGTCAGTTTAAGTATTTAAAGAGAGAAAGAAACGACTATTGCCTAATGTAACCTAACCGAGATTGCTCGACTAAAAGTTACCCTGTAGATGACTTATCAAGTGGAGTATATGCTGCTGTTCATTATAATTTACGTTTCTGGCTGACACTAATTGTGATTGCTCGACTACGAACTACCCTGTAGATTGCGTTTTGTGGTGGAATATATACTGCTGTTCATTACATTTCAGATTAGTTTATGGCACAAAGCAACGGTTATCGATGAAAATACGGTAACCGAAATTGCCCGACTACAAGTTACCCTGTATATTAGATTTTCAAGTGATATGACTGCTGCTGTTCATTACCATTCACACAACTGGCTACAAACAACTCTTGAACTTTAAATAATAATTGCTTACAGGGTATCTCTTACTCTGTATAAGGCACAGAGTAATTTCATTGCCAGTTGACTTTCAATTTAATACTCTTCAAAACTGGAGTATTACTAATATATTTATAAAATGAAGAAGTAAAGTTCTTTAAGTAACATTGCTCGACTGAAATGTACCCTATGGATTACCCATGCCACAAATTCTGGGAAACGTGAGTGAAATTAACCAGTTTTCTCTTTAAATTTTTTGTTTTTGTTTTGAATGTTTATCTGTTTGACAGCACCACGCGCGGAATATGCAAATAGAAGACAATAAAATGGTATGGAACGGAACGGAACGGAACGGAATGGAATGAAATAAAATGATACTCGCCACAAAACTTGGTTTTCCTCTGTTGATTTAGGCAAATTTGTATTTAGACAATAACAACAACAACATCAACAATAACAAGGAGTAGAAGGAAATGGGAATAATAAAGAGGAAGTACAACATGAATATTGACAGTAAAATACCCTTTACGGTACCAAAAAAAAAAAAAAAGAAAAACACAGAGACAAAAATAAAACATGAATAGAAGAAGCAGAGAAACAATTGCTGAAAATTTGCAGAACGAGTTGTACTGCGAATGCGGATGTGGATGCGGCTGCGGATGCGAGTGCGGATGTGGATGTGGATGCGAATGCGAATAGCACAAAAGGCGCCTCATCAACGCAACCAGCAACAATGACAGCTAACAAACCGTTAAGTGCCGCAACAAATCGCCAAAAATTGAAAACTGTGGGAATACCACAGAAACACCAGACGCTAGACGCTCGCCACAAAGCCACAGAACCACACAGCACCACTGTCCCCACTTCCCTTCATTTGCTGCCCCACTTTGTGCACTAAGGCATACGGCACACCCTCACTTAGATTGAAATCTCGGTCTCCCAAAACAAAAACGAACAAAAAACAAAAACGAACAAAAAACAAAAATACAAAACACAATCAGCAAAGACAATAAAAGCAAATAAAAAGTATTTTGAAATGTCATTTGAATTAAAGTTGAAACGAGGGCTTCCAAGGCAAGGAAGTGCCGTGTCTTAGCCAGGGCTGCAGCAACTCGAAAGTAAAAGTGATGCCAAAAATTGTGATATGGACAATCACATTAGCTTCATATTTGTTTGTGATATGGACTTGCAATTTCCATGAAACAATGTTGAGCCAAGACTGCAAAGATATTTATTAATTACTAAACGAACTGTAATTATTTTGTTCATTTGCTAAAACAGAAATTGCTTGAAATTCCCTTATGTAACTATACATCTAAAATTTAAAGAACTTTCTGTAAAACAGCTGAACTTCAATGCTTCAAATAATGTATTTTAATATAAAAAAAGTTCTTTCAAGCGTATTTATTTATGGTTTCATGTTGTTAATTAAATAAGTAAATAATGGAAATTAAGCTGTTTGAAGTGAATAGAATATTTGATATTTAAATTGAAGCACAAACTGAGATTCATTAAGAAGAAATCATAGGTCTTTCTCTCATTCCAGCCAAGAGGTTCTTTATTTGATGTTATAGTTATTATTATTTTAATATTAAATGTATTATAATATAAATTCAAAGTGTCCGTGAATCGTTTGCGAATGCAGCGCAAAGAAGAGTAGCAAAATGAATTGAAATGAGTGAGACTCTCTGCGAGTCTTTTGGCATGATTCTAGATTCTGTGACTTTTAATCATTGCTGCGCAGTCATCAAAGATTTGTTTAATGCAAAGGGGACTCACATACAGGTTGAATAACTCAAGACTCAGCTCCACTCTTTCTCGCTCGCTCTCTGTCTGTCTCTGTCTCTCATTATTTTCTCCAAATTCAGTAAATCCCAGAAAGCTGTAGAACAGCATAAACGCTTCTCGCTTCGCACTTGTTGTTGTCCATTGGCCAAGCCCAAGGCAAAGACCCCACATGAAATTTGCATAAGCTGTGACGAAAGTTTGCGACTGGGACAAATTTGCCAGATGACTTTGGCCTAAACATTGTCAGCTCCGCCGCCTGCCCCTTTGCTAACCCCCAGCTGGCTGGCTGCTTTAAGGCCGAAACCGAAACTGAAGCACTGTCAAAACATGTGCATGCTTCATGTTCGTTTCACTGCCAGGGTCTACGGCCATGTAGACTAGTTACACTGCTAAACAAAAGTGCTGTTTTTAAAATAATTTAAAATGTTATTTAAATTTTATATTCAACTTAAAGGTGAATCACTTGAAAAAAAATTAATAAATATATTAAGAAACATAATATTAAAAAATAATTATAATAAAATAAATAATATATAATAATATAATATAATAATAAAAATATAAATTATGAAATTTATAAATAAAACAAATACAAAAAAAAAAAAAATATAATTATGACAATGCTGAGAAAATTTCAATGTAAATCATTTGTATGCAAAGATTTTGAAATCAAACAAATGAAATCTCTCTAGACAAGTGTGCTCTACTTCGTGATACCCTGTACTCTTTATTAAATACTATTATATTTATTTAAATTTAATAAAACACACACAAGCAAACACTTTTCCAGTTCTACACTAAGTCTGCTAGCTTCTTATATAACTTCTGTGTTTGCTATGCGATCAGGTAGCAGTTTTCAAAATAGATACAAAATATAAGATATATGTATCTATAAACACTGATGACAGCAATTAAAATCAAAGCATACGCAGTTCTTGTGTTCAGTGAAGTGTGTGGCAAGTATGTATAGCAAGTGTTGCCAGTGTGGCAAGTGTTATATTGTCTTAGCCAAGTTTTTGGCTAAAAAAGTGTTTGACTGATGCGTAAACAAGTAAATAGCTCAAGTTGCGGCAAACTGTTGAAGCAAAAATCATGCCAGTAATCAAGTTAAAGTGAAACTTTCCTAACAACAAACAGACACACACAAATAAACACACGCACACTACACATATGAGTGGTAGATGCGTCTCTTGGCGTATAATTGAGCAATTTACACCACAAGATGCCAGAGATTCGCAGAGTAGCCGCAATAGGAGCAGAAGTCGGAACAGGAACTGACCCAAGTCGACACTCGACTTAGAACTTTGGGTCTCGAGTCTTAGTGCTGCCCATCAAACACAGTGCGTCGACATTTGCTGGAATGCGATAAAAATGTTGAGATTATGTAACCGAAATACTTTCAAATCGAAATCGACCAATATAAATTCATGGCTTAGACACATGCACATGCCAGCGTGGGAAGCTGACATTGTAGAGTGTGGAATATTGGCTTTGGCTTCGGCATCGGCTGTAGCTTTAGCTTTAACTTTGGCCTTGGGTCTGGTTCTGCTTCTGAGGTTGGGCTCTCTATGCTGGGCTGGCAGTTGGGACTCGGCACGGAAATGCTGCCAAATGAAATATTGTGCAAAATGCCAGCGCACAAACAAGCTGAGTTGCCATTTTGGTTTTGTCCATTGTCCCTGACTATGGCTATGACTATGTGTATTGGGGGGGAGGGAACTAGGGGACTAGGGAACTAGGGAACTCGGGAACTATGGCTCTGTACAGGCCACAGGACAGGCCGCAGGACAGCACAAGCTTGAAACAATATTTTATGCTTATATGGTTAAAAATATTTATTAGTTTGTTGTGTTCGCTCTCTCTCTCTCTCTCTCTCTAACTCTCTCTCTCTCTATTGCCTCTGTCTTTCGCTGTTGACATCGGATTTGCAGCTGCAGTCAGCGTCCATTTGAATTCCTTTTTATGGCATTGCATTTCGCGGCATGTGAAATGTGTTTTAGCCACGTTCCCGGATGCGCCCAAGTGTGGCAGCCCCCACGCCATTAAATGGCCAACTGAGTGCGCATCTTACCAACCTAACGGTGCCTCTCTGATGAGGAAACTCAACTGTCAAAATGCCGCCAAATAAACGTTTAAATTTATTAATTGCGCTCTCAGTCAGACGCTCGGAATTTAATCTGACTAAGTGTCCGTCTGTCCGTCTGTCTCTCCGTCTCGCCGTCACGCCGTCCGTCCGTCTGTCTGTGGGTTCTCCCCACGATAATTGCAGTCGTTAACTGTCCAGACATTAACCGGTATCCCTCAGAACTGCTCAAAACACTTGGCACCTACGCAAATAAAATGTTTAAAAAAATTTGACAGTGCGAGCGAGCGAATCAATTGTGAAATTCTCAGTTTCTTATCATTCATCAGTTATTTATGCGGCTTTAAGGCTTTTAAGCATAGCAGTTTATTTGCAAATGAATGTAACAGAATTATACATTAATAACAAACTCTTCTTTTTACGCTAAACAATAAAATATTAAAAATAAACAATTTGAAATCATTTGCAGGGATCAGCAAATTATAATCAATTAACTATTAGCTCAGCACTCCAACAAATAAATTCATTATTGAAATTTCATATTTGATTGATTATCATTTACCTTTTTGTTCCGCACAAATGCCTAATAATGTAAAATGTAAATAAAATAAACAATGAACAATGAACAAACAAAACAACAAAGTCAACAGCTTAATTCAATGTTCATTTCAGCTTAATTAATTTTATTCCACCACATTAACATCTCCTCTAACTCTACTCTGACATTCGGTCTGACAGTCAACACACAGATCTAATTTTGAGTGTGCTTGGAATTTGAGACTTGGACAAACCAATGTGTAGAAAACTATTGTATGCGCTTATTTCTGTTTTATTTCATATACTATGTGTTTAGAGAAACACGTTTACTTCTCTTAAAAATTCAGCAAAAAAAGTAACAACTAAAATTAAATTATAATTTAGTTAAATACAAAATTTAATTTAAATGCAAAAGTCTCTCTTGGGTCTTACAAAGTTTAATCAGCTGCATAAAATATTTTAATAAGAATAATATATATTCAGAATACATTTTTAGTCAATGCAAATCTGCAATCCGCGCATATATTTTATCGCAAATTAAATAACAAGATTTGAGCCCAAAATATACCCAAGAAAAGTGTTAATAAACTATTAGTTCCATAGTTAATGATCAGTTAATGTTTGTAAAATCTGAATTAACTAATATGAAGAAGAAGTTAATTTCTTTTAATTGACAAATTAAAGTATTCGAAAGTATCATTTGGTCAACTATAATACACATTTCTATTGACAACTGTTCACAGAGCATCAGTGAAGCGAACACATAGATTATTGTACATTTCAAATGCTTTTTATATACAATTCAAGTTGTAATGCCATTCAAGAAGCCCTTAATTAAGTTCAAATATGTCAGGTTAAAGGCATTCGAGAAATTCAATTATGAGCAAAAATTATTCGAATGTGGTCAGAATGCTATCAAAGTGTTTAGAGCAATTTGTGTGACATTCATAAAATTGAATTGAATAGTTAAGCACTTCATTTGATTATATGAATTAGTATTGTGTGTAGTCAAATTGAACTAAATTGATTGCTAAAACAATTGATAAATCACATATAATAAAATGGCAGCTCGTAAATAATAATAATATTACTATTATTGTTATTGTTATTATTATTATTATTATTATTATTATTGTTATTATTGTGATTTTTGCTATTGTTATTATCATTGTCCCGTTGACAGACAATTTTCAGACTGCTGGCAGACATCTTTTTGTTCTGCCAACGATTAAATCAAATGCACATCGATAATAACAATGGTGATGACGTTGATTGAGACCTCTCCGGGCACGGGATGCCTGGCATTTATCATCCATTGCCGCCGTTGGGTAGTCGCTCCATTGTCAAGGACACACACAAGTGTTAAACAATACCAAAAAAAAAAAAAAAAAATGAAGAAAACAAGAAGAAAAAACAGAAAATAAATCAGCAAAACAATAACAAAAGTAAAGTAAAGAAAGGCACGAAATGGACGAGACGCGTTGCACTCAACATGGACAGAGGCAGCTGTCGATGTGGATGTCGATGTCGATGTGAATATCTCTGAGGCATCTCTGGGGCGCTGGAATGATGACGCGACTTACTGGCCTGGTCAATGAACCGTAATGCTGGCTTTTAATGGGCCTATCGAGGGGTGCAACTGCTGCTACACTGGCAGAAAAAACATCACTCTAAGCTCCAACATAACTTAAATTGTGGAGTTACTTTACAACTTTTTTATGCTCCAAAAATTTAATTTTGTGTTGCTATTTATGCTCAAGTTAAGCCCTTAATTGAATTTTTGCCACTTTAAATTTATGTATTTGTTGTAAGTTTTGACAACATTTCTGTGTACATTTTTCTCTCAGTGTATAGCTGCAACTGCGTCTGACACACATTAAAGCCTTCGGCATTGACGACGACACAACAAATGAACAACAAACCACATTAAACTCTGGCCAAATGAATCGAAATCAGAATGAAAATCAAATCGCGAGTTCGTTCAAAGTTTGGACACGATTCCCATCCTTCCCAATGAAATACTGTCAAAATCGAAAGACAGAAGAGACTATTGGGATTGAGGGATTGCACATGGGTAGGGGGGTATGGTTATTGGGCTGAATGGACATAAACATCCGAGTGCCAAATCATTGGCATTGACGTGAGAGTTTATTATTTGGCTTTCTTGAACTTTTGCACATTTCTCATCTTTTACTGGCCGTCAGACTTTATTCTGGGTATAAAAGGCCAACAGCAAACTGCAAAAGGAATCAATTATTCAATTTCCAGCCAAGCATAAAGGTCTTGAGTGTCCAGAGTGAGAAAGAGAAAGAAAGCGGAGAGAGAGAGAGAGAGTATGTATTGTGTTGCAAGGATAATGTTGTGGTTGCAACTGTTGTTGCTTCTGCTTGGGGTCAACCTGTGGGCCGTTGAGGCACGTTGGACTGTACGGCCCAGGCGCACCACCAGCTCAACCACAACATCACAGCCTGACCGACATCAGCATGTGCATCATTGGCCACCATTGATAGCTCCAAAGGCGCCACAAGCAACGTCGCCTCCTCCTCCACCTCCTCCTTCACCAGCCGACTCCTCCATACGCCTGATTGACGACTTCGATCAACGTTCGCCGGATGGACAACATGAATACAGGTAAAGATGTTGCCAAATCTTTCAGTACCTCCACTCAACTGTGGACTTCTGCTTCAGATATCGACTGAGCAATGGAGACACGCGATATGAGCGCACTTATTGGCTGCCCGTGGGCAAGAATTGGGTGTTGGCCCGTCGAGGATACTACTCGGTGCCCTTGCCGAATGCACAATATTCGACTGTATTCTATAGGGCGGATCACCATGGTTACCATGTCGACACGCGTAAGTATTTCTGGTGGAATGGGGGACGGCGTTCAATTGACGCTTTCGTGTGTGTGACCGAGCGTAAAATTTTATGCCCAAAACGCAGACACATTATCCGGGGAGCAGCCACTGTTGCCCCGCACTCTGGATGTGCCCCATGCCATGGTGGCTGCCACGAAGTCAACGCCAACAGCTAAGCGAAATTCAATAAGCGTGCCAGAGCGTAACGAGGATGCTCAGATGGCCGTGGGCAACACAACCCGAACCCAAAGTCGAACCAATGCCAAAGTTCAAGCTCTAGTCCAGATCCAAAATGTAAGCACTTCTCTCTAACTCATGCTCTCTCTTTCTTTCGCTGTCTCTGTCTCTGTCTCTTTTTGTCTCACTCTCCCCAATCTCTTGACTAACAATATACAAGGGCCACGTTACAATTGCAGAGTCAAAGCCAGAAACTGAAACAGAACAAAACCAAGCCATCAACTGTGGCCAAACTCGATGACATTTTGGCAACTGAAGTTGGAATAGCAGCAGTTGATGTTGATGTTAATGCTGCTTCTTCTGATGATGATGATGATGATGATGATGATGATGATGTTGATGCTGTTCCTGTTGTTCTCCCCACTGCTGCTGCTGCTGCTGCAGCTGCTCCTGATGATGATGATGATGATGTTGCTGTGACTGAAAGCCAGCAGAGTACAAGGGCGTGAATGTGAACGCGAATAATGTGAATGTGAATGTGGATGAGGATGAGGATGAGAATGAGGATGGATACTTGGTCGTAATCGTGGTCGGTAAAGTGACATCAAATAGCTGCACGTGTGACTGGTAGATGCTCCACTTCCTGATGCTTCTACTCCTGTCGCAACTCTCCCACTGTTCGCACTCCTGTCATGGCCACTGTCACAGCCAGTGGCTTTCCGCTTCGCTCTGCTCAACTGCCAGGCTTCAGTTGCTCCAAATCAAATTGTAAAAATTGCCGCATTCCCCACTTGCAATTGAGCACAGCTGAGTTAGCCTGTCGAAAAGCATTTTGTCGAAAAGCTCCAATGGTAACACAATTTACTTACATACTCACATAGAGCAGGAACTAACAGCTTCAAGGACCAAGCCACGGATATCACATCACCATCAACTGTTCACATTACGCCTAGCATATTCATATTGTCATCAGACTTCAAATTCAAATTCAAATTCAATTTCAGTAAACAAATACAATACAAATAATGCCTAACATTTTGTTTCTTATATATGATTCAATTCAATTAATCAATGTCGATACATTTATCTATTAAATTGCCGTTTATTTTCAACGAGTTGACGTGGTGGCAACTCTGGTCGATTGCTTTTACACTCACTTATCGCATTGAAAGCTTTGCATAACTTAAAAACAGAAACAATTAAATTGCTTTTTGAGGGATCTTACAAAAAAAAACCTCGAATTCATGTGCAAACTAATCTTTTTAGTAATAGTTTTCTTACAAAATAAAATCTTCAAATTCATTAAATATTTTTGATAAAATTGAAATAAAATTTAATTTAATTTAATTTAAAATTTACTTAATTTAAACAATTTTAAATATTACAATATTTTTAGTTCCAATTTCAAACACTAATCGTTATCGTTTAATTTTTGTAATTAGTGTTGAAAAGTGTTTAAAATAGTTTAAGAACTTAAATGTCTGCAAACAGTTAAGATTCTTTGCTAAAATTCAATCCAGTTTCAAATGCTTTCATATTCAAATTTTCAACACTAAAAATAATTGTAAACAGTGTTGAAAAATTTGAAAAATATTTTAGAAATTTGAATTTTTGCAAATAATTTTTCAATCAAATTTGCAATACTTTCATATCACAATGTTCAACACTTCTAGACGTTCAATTAGTGTAATCAGTGTTTGAAAAGTATTTGAAATATTTTAGAAATTTAAATTGCTGCGATTTGTTCAAAATCTTCTGCTTGTATTAAATCAAGTTTACAATACTATTAATCGTTTAATAATTATTTCTAAAAAAAAGTTTATATTACTTGCTAAAATTATATTCTCATTTTAATTCAATTAACTACGACAATATAAATTTATTAGGTATATTTATAGATATCTCATTCAACACAAAATTAATTCAATTACTCTTCATAATCTTGACAAGAAACGTATTGTGCACAAAAAAAAAAGCTTGACAGCCTTATTTCATCTCATCAGATGCCACACACCCACACACACACACAGCGGCACACACACAAATAGGAAAAATTCGCATAAAATATGAAAAGTTTAAAGAGAATTTTCGAGATGAAAAGAGAGCAAATGGTTGTGCTGGCGTTAACTACAGTGGGGATTGTATCCAAAGCTGGCAATTTGGGATGCTCATCATTATCAACTTAATTATTAGCAACATTATAAATGTGCTCGACTCGGCATTATGCTCATGTCCAGAGCCAGAGCAGATGACAACGGTCCAGTGCTTCAGGGTATTCAAAGAATCCCGAATACCAAAAAGCCAAAAATCCCATGCGAGTGAATTGTGAGTGAGAGGGAATTCGGCAAGTTGCTATAAATTAAAAGAACAAATTTTAACATGAAATATCCTTGCCATTGCCACAAAATATACTAGTTCGGCCAGCATTTCTCATAATTTAACCGCATTCAAATTGAACAGCCGCCCACATAATTTGTTATGCCTTGTGGAGGACGCAAACCATTTTGATGCATTGTGACAACTGGAGGACACTCCAAAGTGTCTACCTAAGAGCTATGCCCTGTTCTCAATTTCAGTTGCTCCAAATTGATGCGCTGGTCAAACGATTTGACAGCTGATAAGTGACATTTGAAGTAATTAAATAATATTCCAATTAACTATTTAATTAAATAAAAAATTATTAGTATAATTTTGAAGACCATAAAACTCACCGAAGAGTGCATGACTTGTACAGCTTTAAATGGTTATTGAATCTAATAATAACTGCGAATTTAATTTCTAAATAATTATTATTATTATTTAATTACAATTTTTTATATCTAGTTATTTATATATACATACTTTTTATTATACTTTTATAAATGTATAATTTTATGTATTTTGTATAATTTAAAATTTACTTGTACATGTATTAATTATATTATTTTTTTAATAAGAATTCAGAAATAATAATATAAAAAGATTTCACTTAAATTAATATTGCTGCAATAATAAAAATAAAATTCCATAATTAGTTTTTAATCAATGAAATTAAAAAATAAATCAAATAATTTATACTAATTTACGTTTTCTTCTAATTTTGCACTTGAAATTTTTAGAGCTTACTTTGTTAGTTATTTGGAATTAGTATTATTAATAAACTTGGTGATATTATTATAAAAAAGTTTATTTAATTGTGTTTATAATAAATTTCCAATTTAAATTTATCTTAATAATTTAAATTATTACATTAATGTTATTATTACAAATAACACTTATTTAATTATGTATAAAATCAATATTCAATTTATAAATAAATTATAACTGAATCCAATTGCTGACAAATTTGTTTGTAAAATCTATGAAGTTTAATGTAGAACGACAAAAGTTGAATGTTTTGAAAATTATGCAGAAGTGCATTTGAAATGTGAACGGAAAGGAGAACACAAGGATGTGTTAGCGAAAGGATTGCAGGATGGTGGACAGGAATATGGGAGGGATATGGAGGAGAGTCTGCTGGGTGGGTTGGGTAGCACCTTAAATTGAGGCTGTTGCTAACTATTATAGCAAGTTTGGAGCAAACGCTGCTGCTGCAGCTCAGATTCATTTGTGCAATTAGAATTCAAACTGTATAAGAACCAACTGCGCTTTTTATGGCCCCAGACGTGGTCCATACCCTTCAGAGTCTTTTCCCTTTTCCCTTATGCCTTATACCTTGTGCCCTGTACCGTCTGCTTCAGCAGATTCCAGTTAAGGCAACGGCTCGTGCATGAAAGCCAAAGATGCCTGGGGCAAGCCATTCATTCCACCATTCGTTCATTCATTCATTCGTTCAGTCATTCACACGCGTTGTGTCGCAACCGTTTTAGGTTTTTTTTTTTTTTTTTCGGTTTCGGTTTTGGTTTTGGTTTTGGTTTCGGTTTCAGTTTCAGGCTTCTTATTCATTAGATGGGCATGGACGACGACGCCCGCATCGGATTAGTGGCAAAATGAATAGCTTCAGCTCCCAGCACCCAGCACCCAACACCCAGCTCCAGTTTCAGTTTCATCTGCAACTGCAGCTTCAGGTCGGTGTGCATTTTACGAGCGTTTCCCCTCATTCTCTTTCTCGCAGGACCTAAAAGTATAACAAAGGTAGGAGCTGCTCGTTTTATGAATGCACAACGATTTGCCGCTGACAAACTGTCCGCAAGCAGACAAGAGTTTTCCCTGTCCTCCCCCTATCACGCTCATTCACTCACTCTCACTCCCACTCGCACACACTCTCTCCCTCTCTCTCTCTCGCATTCTCGCTAGCAGTTCCATTCGCTTTAGCAGTTTTACCAGTTAAATGCGACTGCTCACGAGTTGCAGCTGCAACATGTTTAAGCCAAAATCTCTGGCTGGCCTCCTGCTTCATAGAATGGTTCGCAATTGCTTTAAGTTTGGCGTTGATTATGGCCTATTGGCAGGAAGTCTAATGGCAACTGTGATTACTCATCAATCAGCAGAGACTACTCGCTTCAATGTCAATCTTCGATGCAATCGGATCTTCTATCTATTAAAGCTTCCCTTGATTCCAATTGATCGGTATTTACAAATAAAACAAATTACAAAAGAAATGCAATGTCCTCAATTGTGTATTGAACACATAAAGCCTTCCCAGCAAGTTATTGTTAATTGAGTTAATTAATTTAACAATAACATTAAAGTGTGTGGAGCGTTATGTGCTTTATATTGTTATGTATTATGTATTGTTAAGTGTTGTTAAATGTTACTAAGCTTTGATAAGTGTTGTTCAGTGTTGTTAAGTGTTACTAAGTGTTGGTAAGTGGGATTTATGTATATGTGTTATTATTCAGTGTTACTTTTCAACGCCGCCTGCGGTATTTGCGACGAGATTGACGAGTCTCAACAAGTACAGGTGGCTCCTCCTCCATCTGTTGCTGCTGCTGCTGCTGCTGCTGCTGCTCCTCCTCATTCACTGCATCGTTTAGGATTGGTTCGTCAGAATTAGCAATGCTTTCTTTGCTCAGATTTATGATATCAACAATGGTGGCCGGTGTGTCCAGCACATAGTTCTTGATAGTCTTGTATGTGAACGACCCAACAATAATCAGTTTGATTATATAAATGAGATCTTCCTTTAATAATCCGTATATGCATGGATGCGAAATGAGAAGACCCATTGCCGCCTCAGTTGTCATCAGCCAATCATGCGACACTTCCGCAAAATGCCAAATTATCTTCCAAATCACAAATAGCGCAACCTGAGACATTAATATCCCGGCAAATATGTTGACCGGGAAAGTCCAAAGCTTACGTGCCGGTGGTGTATGAGCCATACGAAAGTCATTCAGCTTCAGCAATGTGAAAACCATTATCAAGGCCGAAGCAAAGTCCGGTGGCTTCTGATTAAATATGGGATCCACACTGTAGCCAAGCAGATAGAGTCCCAAGCAAACGAATATGCACACGGCCAATTCCATTTCATAAAAGAAAATATCGGGAAGAACCATTTTAAGGGCAAATCACGTTTGATTATCAAAAGTACAAAAGAAAAATAATAAAAAAGTATCTTAATTTTGTAAAACCTGACAAATGGTTATTAACACAAACAAAACAGTTAAAAAAATGACTAAAAATTGTGCTACAAATTCCCATATGGTTTTTTGGCCTGCTTTTTTATTTGAAATGTATTCACTGATGGAAAATATACATTTACAGCGCTTACACGATGCTCGACATGTTTACACGACACAGGACAAATTCATAAAAATTTGTATAACTTATAGAAAGTTGGTAACGCCGCTTCAGCTCTTTAAATGTAAACAAACATAATGAAAGAGATAAACTAATTTTATTATTATAATTTTCACCTTCCATTCCATATTTTGGCAATTTTGATTGCATTTTAACTTGATGCTGATTTGCACAACTGATTTGGAAATTCAGCTTTGCCACCTAATTTCATGAAATGAAATGAATTTGCGAAATAAACTTAGAATCAACAGAGTAATAGCATGGATAGAGTAGTGTAGTTGAGTAGACTTATATAGGTTGATGGATAGTATTGATGCATCATCAAATGTTAGACCCTGTACCTAGAAACTCTATCAAGTGTGTCGGAGAACCATTAATCATAATATATATTCTTGATCAAAATGAAAAATCTGTTCGTTTCTCCATCCGTCTGTATGAACGCATAAAGCTTTGAGAAACTTTGTATGCATATCCAAAACGTACTCTTTATATGGGTTCATACATATCCTAAGCAGTTCAAGTTTCTTAAAGAATTTTTATGCATCACTTTATGTAATATTTAGGTTCATTAAATTACACCACTGACATTATGTTATCATTACCATAATTATGTTATTTTTGTACAGGGTCTTTCACAGTCGAGTTCGCTACTAGTATAAATGTGTCGACATAAAAAATTGGTTAACTTTTTTAAACAAGATTGAAGTGCAAAACGTGTCAACAGCAAAATTATTCCATTGCCATGTTCACAAATTTCTATCAATAAAATAATAATATTTGTCGTATCGATGATGAAAATGTACATATCACTAAACATATCTACTCAATTGATGTTATTTTTATTCTTTGATGTGCTATTTACCAAATTCATATTGTTTTGCATGTAGAAAAAAAGATACAAGTGTTGGAATGTGCCTTATGAAGTGCATTATAATTGTCAATGGGAATTTATAGAATTGGAAACCCATTACAAGTTGTATAAATTGGCCAAATTGATAGACATTTAATGGGGCTGAAATCAATTGACACATGGAGAAAGGCACAAAAACATGTCTTAATCTGGGAATACGTTGTATTATTATCAAACATACACACATACAGCTGTATTCATTTAAAAATATATTATATATTTTGTTATATTTATAAGCACTTATGCTAATCAACTGAAACGAGTTCTGTGCACTTCAATTCAATCTCATCAACAATAGAAACAATTTTTGGGAGGGATCAATAAACTCGGCAAGTCAAGTTAACAAAACAATTTCAATTTGATTTAAATGCTGTTAGATAATAATTTGGGATGGAAGGGTTACCATTCAGTAGGTCGGGTCACTTGTGGCTATTTATAAGCGCAGATCCCAAGGGACACCACCTCGTGGGAGGGAGACTACAAAATAAAAGGGTCAGCAACAGGCAAAGATACTCGTATGCACACTCGACTACGAGTTGTAAGCACATGATGAAATCTATTTCCAGATGGATGCTTAGCCCCATCATTAATCTATCTTCAAGGGGGGTTAAGAGGTGCCCAGACCCAGGCCCAGGCCCAGGTCCAAATTCAGGCATTGACAGTGGATTCGGTTACAATGTGGGTTCGATTCCCAAGCGTAACATTGCCTTTTAGCACGCCATTGTCTGTTGTGTCAGAAAGGAGGGGGGAAGGTCTTTCGCAGTGGAGTAATTCATAAATAAATAAACGGCCTACAAATAAATAAATAAATTGAGTAATAGCTATAATTGACGTGGCCACAAACAAAATGCACCAAACATCTGCTAGGAGTCCAATGGGGTTAACTCAATCACATGGAATTTGGCGCTTGGCGCTTTCCCATTTCGATTCTGACATCGTCATCGTTGCGTACGTGCGATTATCTCATGCTGCCGCAAAATAACAAAATAAAAAATAACACAATAATAAAATACTGGAAACGTTGACCCGATTGTTGTAACTCCAGCCTCAGTTCCACAGCCCACAGCTCCAGTGCTTTGCCAAAATGTGGCAGATACTTGTATGTGTGCGACTTGTGGCTAATCTAAATTTATATCGGGTTATCACGAAGGAAAATCAAATGAAAGCGTCTAAGGCATTGAGAGAGGGTTGCTACTTTTTGCTGTTGATTTTTTAACTTTACAGATTCTACATGTTGGTAAACTGAGCACATACCATCATCATCAAACACCCGCACTGATGCCAGCGGACATACATTAGAAGCTGAACACAGTAAAAAAATTTAAATACTGCAGAAGTTGAAGCAAAATAATTAAATAATATTATGATGATGAATATTGTTTGTTCATTTCAAATTATTATCTAATTTTTTTTTAAACAATTACAGTTAGTATAATATTTAATGACAACATGATGTATTATTTTTATGGTTTTCTTACAGTTTAAAGTTAATTTATTTGAAAATTTAAATAACAACTGTTAGTGGACAAACAACCAAAGCAATAAATTGGCAGACGAGTTCAAAATTGAAAGATTTATATATAATAATATTTATTTGTTAAGCTCAATTTTAATAATTTTACTAATATTAATTAATTATTATAATGTTTATTTTATGTATTAATATTATTATATTTATTTTATATATTAATATTATAATAGTAATATATTTTATGCATTAGACAAAATTAAGAAATTACTTACATTTATTTTGTATTACAGAAAAATTAAATTGATTAAGAATTTAAAATTTAATTGACTACATAAATAAAATAAAAACTGGCAACGTTATGCATAAAAGTGGCCAGACTGTACACACACTAAGCAACAGAGTTGCCAATCAACAATAAATACTTTAATTAGTTTAACTATAAAGGGAACTTGAAATAGAATTAATATTATCTAAGCTAAATATAAATTCATTTAATATAAGTGTGAATGAAATTTACAAAAAATAATTCAAATTGTTAGCAGCCCAAAAGTACAATGGTAACCAAGAGTCTGCATGTTTAAGCTTCGCATTTAGTTACACTTAACATTAAAATTAAAATCTATATATATTTGATATATGACAAATTGTTAAAGTAATTGAGTCTTAAATATTTGCCACATTGTTTTAAATAAAATATTTGCAGTGTAGTCAGGCCTTTAGATGCCTCACAGATATTTTGGGCCGATGTCTGACACACGTCCTAGATACAACAGATACGAGTGTGGAACATAAACATTCGCTTGCTTATCAAAAGCACACTCAATCTAATCTTGAGATTAATAATGTGGCTTTTTGTAAATTTCAATTGCTGCCAACTGGCCGCACTCCGAACAAAATGGCAATCAAGGTGTTTTTGTTTTCGCCTCCCCGAAGGCAGCCACAAAATGTTCATTTAATGAATGTGTTATGGTGTTGGCGGGGTAAGGGTTGAAGGCAGGGGAGGGGCTCGTGAGTTCTGTGTCCGGACCTGGGCCACAGCTGCAATTGGCCACGGCCAAAGCCCTGCCGCAGTCAGTGGGAGCCAGACTGGGAACGAGCAAATGCCTTTTATAGTTTGAAATTTTATTGACTTGGATTAGTTTGCCATGCTCTAAGTGTGTGTGTGTGTGTGTGTGTGTGTATTTGCAGTCGGAACTGGCAACAAAATAAAGTGCCCTTTGCCCATGCATGAATGTATCTTCAAGATGCAGCATTGCCTGTAGTCTTATTGTCCAAATTGAGCATATTTTGGTAATTGGCAATTGGCAATTGGCAATTGGCATTTGTGTTTTGGCTAACTGGTCGGCTACTTAATAAATCTTTGCATGTTTAGGTACAAATATATGCGCCTACATGCATATATCTATAACCATTTGTACACATATTTGTTGTCATAGATACCCGTTGTTGTCATGTATCTGCAGGCAATACGAGGTTGTATCTGCAGCTGTAAATGTATCTCTATATTTGTGTTTGTGGCACATTTGTGCTTACGCAGCAAGCTTGCAACAAGCATGCGGCTTTTATAATTTATGCAAGACACCAAACAAGACTCAACTTAAGTCTTACAAATTGTTTTCGAGATGCTCGGCATATCATAAAAACATAAAAAAAAAAAAAGAAGAAAAAAGACAAAAATATACACAATTCTCTCACACAAAATGCGGCTACGACTGCGGCCAGAAATCTGAATCAGTTTTTGAAGAGTTCCGCAAGAAAGCGACGTGATTTGATGCGAATTATTCCGTGCCGAGCCCCAAAAACTCAAACTCAAACTCAAACTCAAGCTCAAGCTCAATCTCAAACCAAAGGAAGGCAACTGGCAACACTGCCAACTGGCAAAGCCACAAAAAGTCGGCAACAAACCAGAGCCGCAACCACAGTCACCGGTTGAAGGTGCTGGTCGAAGGGGGGCGTAGGAAGGTCGATGGGCAGCGGGGGATGTGGGCAATTCGAAGAGGTAGACGGACACGGAGACGGAGACGGAGACGACTTTGGCTGAAGCAAACAACAAGTTGAATCTCGAGACGTCATGTCACGTAGCATCGCTACATGGACCATTCATACAAATTTTGTTTTATAAGCTACTTTTATACATTATTTGTGTGTAACTTTGCCCATTCGTCTGTTCCGTGTGTTTATCTGTTCCGTTCCTCTATATCTGCACCTCTCTCTCTCTCTCTCTCCCACTCTCTATGTCTGTATGCGTACATAAATACTATACAAATATATGTATCTGTATCTTTGGCTGTAGCTTTAGCTCTGTGTGTTCTTTCTTTTTTGCAAATTTGTCTTTTTTTCCTTTTTGTTCTTTTTTCTTGTTGGTTGGCTTTGTTCTTGTTGCTCTTTTCGTGGCTTCACGCGATTTGCAGTACGCACAGTGGTGCGACACATGCTCAAAATGTTGAAATTATATTTTACATACTTTATTCGAATGCCATAAAATAATACATTTTGTATAGAGTCGATGGCCTTAGAAGCTAGCACTGCCTTACTTTAGTTATTATATTATTTTTTTATTATGTTTTTTTTTTATTATAAATTAAATAAATTTAGTTGTATAACTTAATACATTTATAAATATTATTATTTATTAAATTATTTCCTAATTTTAGATTAAATTGCAGTTACATTTAATTCTTATTTATAGTACTAAATATAATAGAACATAGTTTCTTTATTTCAATCATTTTGTAAATTTTGAATAAAATCTTAGTATTGCAAATTCTAAATATCGCCTGAATCACAAATTTAAAATATATATTGTTGCTTAAGCTTAACATGCTTGAATTGCATTGATTTCATTGAAATTTAAGTGCTACATTTATTAATGTTTATAATCTCTATTAATAGCTTACGAATATATAATTTTTATAGATGAAAATCAAAAAAATTTTATTTTATAATTTAGTTTTATATAAACGTCGCTGCCACTTCTTATAAATATAAATAAATTATTATGCAAATATACATAGCTTACATGGCTTAGTAATAAACTTTATAAATAAAAAATATGTACAGTTTTCAATTGCACTTGCCCCACTGTGGCAGCGAGTTAAGCTGCTAAAGCTGTAGCACGTAGCACGCTATGATGAGGTGAGGGCAAGGACGACACCTACAAATCCATTGTGCCTGCTACTAGGCTAAACACGCAGCCAACAGTTAATTCGACAACAGCAACAACAACTCATGTAACAACAGCAACAGCAACTGTTGCAACTGCAAGCCCAAAATTAACTGCCGCCTGCAGGTAATGACAAACAGGCGACATAAGACGATGAGACAAAGATACACAGCATCAGCAGAAACAGCAGCAACAGCAGCGGACACGGTACCAAGAAACACTTCCTGTCACGCCGCCAACAAACGCGACAGCAACAACACAGCACCAGCACACAACAACAGCAACAACATCTTCGTTGTCTGCTGCAGCTTTGTGATGTTTTCTTTTTTTTTATTTGGGCCGTTGTCTTTGTCATCGGCATCAGCATCGGCATCGACATCAACGAAACAAATGACCTTGCCAGTAACTGTTGTCACCCAACAATTGCTGTTGCTGTTGGCGCTGCAACAAGTTTGGCAAACATTTTTTGGGCGCTTTTGTATTTTAATTTTGTTGGCTTTGTTCAAATACGAAATAAAATCACATTGCCAGAGTGTCGGCATCAGAGTCAGAGTCAGAGTCAAAATCAGAATCAGGAGTCAGAGATAAATTGTGTTTATAAATAAATCAGTTTACGAGTATGTCATTGCCTTTTGCCAGGATGTCGACGACAGTTGCTGATGTGCTGGTTGCCACTTTGCGCGCTTTTGTGGCCACAACAAGAGCAACAACAACAACTGCGACACTCACACTCTGGCTGAATGACTGACTGACTGACTCAGTGACTGACTGCTGTCAGAATCGCTGTTGTTGTTGTTGTTGCTGCTGCTGTTGCTGTTGCTGTTTCTGTCGCTGTTGCTGTCGCTGTAGCTGTTGCTGTCACTGTTGTTGTCGCTTTAGCTGTCACTGTCAATGTCACGGAATCAGTGAACTGTGACTGCTACTCTAACAGTGATTCTGACTTGCTGGCACGTTATAAATTTTGTGTCGCTGACAGCGACAGCGACAGCAACAGCAACAGTTGCAGCAGCCAGAGAACAAAACTGAAAAAATAAAAGAAAAAAACAGCAACATCAACATCTACTAACCCCAACAAATCATCAATGTGAACTTGCCACCGATCCCTTTGCCCCAAAGCGAAACAATGACCTTAGAGGTGTGTGTAAATTAATTCATCGATAATAAGAGCGCGTTGAAGTTGCACAGAGGGGGGGCCAAGTGGCCTCAACATCATTAACTTTGGCCGAGTGACCAACTGTAAATTCATCCTCCAGGCGCCGAGTTGCCCACTTGTCCACTTGTCCACTTGACCAGCCTTGCGTTGAGTGGCCTGTTCGCTAAATCGCTGCACATTAAATGCAATTAAGAAATGATTGAAATCATAAATTATCCCTAATTGGCCATAGGAGGCGAACACTGTGGCTCTTCCTCTTGCTGCTTCAGAGTTTCTGTTGTTCGCTGTGACGAATGCAGGTGCTTGAAGGCTTCACTGTGTCGGCTCACTGTTCTCTCTGCCACATGCGGCACGTACTCGAACTCGTTGCACAAATTGTAGGGTGTGCGGTAGGGTGTATTTTTAGCTACCGGCAACTACAGTGGGAACGTTCAAACAATTATTGCTGCCTTCTCTCTTAACCTTCTTTGTTAACAGAAACGTTAAACTAACAGATATGTTAATGAGTTAACATTCAAAAATCTCTTATTTAAGCGACAGTCTTTTACTAGCTGTAACTCATTGAAGCAAGTGACAAGTTAAAATATATAAAATATATAAAATAAATAAAATAAATAAAATAAATAAAATAAATAAAATAAATAAAATAAATAAAATAAATAAAATAAATAAAATAAATAAAATAAATAAAATAAATAAAATAAATAAAATAAATAAAATAAATAAAATAAATAAAATAAATAAAATAAATAAAATAAATAAAATAAATAAAATAAATAAAATAAATAAAATAAATAAAATAAATAAAATAAATAAAATAAATAAAATAAATAAAATAAATAAAATAAATAAAATAAATAAAATAAATAAAATAAATAAAATAAATAAAATAAATAAAATAAATAAAATAAATAAAATAAATAAAATAAATAAAATAAATAAAATAAATAAAATAAATAAAATAAATAAAATAAATAAAATAAATAAAATAAATAAAATAAATAAAATAAATAAAATAAATAAAATAAATAAAATAAATAAAATAAATAAAATAAATAAAATAAATAAAATAAATAAAATAAATAAAATAAATAAAATAAATAAAATAAATAAAATAAATAAAATAAATAAAATAAATAAAATAAATAAAATAAATAAAATAAATAAAATAAATAAAATAAATAAAATAAATAAAATAAATAAAATAAAATAAATAAAATAAATAAAATAAATAAAATAAATAAAATAAATAAAATAAATAAAATAAATAAAATAAATAAAATAAATAAAATAAATAAAATAAATAAAATAAATAAAATAAATAAAATAAATAAAATAAATAAAATAAATAAAATAAATAAAATAAATAAAATAAATAAAATAAATAAAATAAATAAAATAAATAAAATAAATAAAATAAATAAAATAAATAAAATAAATAAAATAAATAAAATAAATAAAATAAATAAAATAAATAAAATAAATAAAATAAATAAAATAAATAAAATAAATAAAATAAATAAAATAAATAAAATAAATAAAATAAATAAAATAAATAAAATAAATAAAATAAATAAAATAAATAAAATAAATAAAATAAATAAAATAAATAAAATAAATAAAATAAATAAAATAAATAAAATAAATAAAATAAATAAAATAAATAAAATAAATAAAATAAATAAAATAAATAAAATAAATAATATAAATTAAATAAATAAAATTAATAAAATAAATTCATATGTAAATAATTTTGAATGGACAAATATAATGCATGTTCTCCATGGTCACTTTAACATTAATTAAAAACGTTTTAAGTGATATATTTCAATTTTAAAATAATAATAATATTAAACTCATTTTCTCTACATTAGTGTCCTCCATGGTCACTTTTAAATACTTAAAAGTCAGTCAATCAATAATTTAACACATTTAACTAGTTAATAATAATTAAAGCTCTTCAACAATATATATATATATACTTGTCCTCCATAGTCACTTCAAATCTATTTCAAGCTCATTTACATTAACATATATATCCTTAGTATGTCCTATCATCAGTCAAATCATTAATAAAATGATGGCAATGTCATTTGAATAAGATTAGTGTCCTCCTCACTTAACTACCTGTAACGACCATATAACATACACCTCATTAACAGCTACAGAGATATGTAAGGATTATTAATGAAACAATTACTTATCAATAGTAATCTCCTCCATGGTCACTTTAAGTTACTTAATACAGTTGATTTATATAGTTAACGAGCTTACAAATGAGTCACGTTAAATATAGATTAATATTTTATTGATTACAAAATCAAAAGTCTTCCTGGCTGTCAAATCAGTGTTCTCCATGGTCACTTTGGACGTTAACTAACCGACTTAATAGCTATGATTATGGGGTTACGAGTTTGTTCGCTCCGATTAGCTATGATTGCTGGTTCATGCTCGTCTTATATATAGATAATCCAATTGTTGCTAAAGTTCTGTTTGTCTCTCGTCTCCACTGTCCAGGCGAATAGTTGGGAATCAGTTTGAAGCGACAACGATGGCGACGACGACCGCAACGGCGACGGCGCGAACAGATTCCAAAGCAAATATGCCGAAAGAACGAAAGAGAGGCGCAGCCTAATTGCTGCCTGCTCCGCCCCAGGTGCCGCCCCTGGACACAGCATGGGTTGGACAACAGCAACACCAACAACAAGAACCACAACCACAGCAACAGCAAGTACATACAAATATGTGTGTAAGTAGTTGAAATTAAAATTTTTTTTATTTTATATTTTATTTAACTTTTTTTTTCTTTCCTTTTTTTTTTTTTTTGATTAAACGTTGAGAATTTTTTGACGTTGCCGACGTTGTTGTTGCCTCTGCTGCTGCGGCTGTTGACGCTGTCATCCCAACTGGGCCTTCTCATGAGTTGTTGCCGCGGTCAGCCACAGCAGCAGCAGCAGCAACAGCAGCAGAGGCAGAGGCAGAGGCAGCAGAGGCAGAGTCAGCAGCTGCCGTCGTGTTTGGCATCGACGCAGCGACTATAAAAAGGCAATGTTACGCAGTTTCCGAATTAAACAGTTAACACAGCAACGCGACGGCAGACCACGCACCACCACACCACCACCACCAACACCACCAGTTACACCTACACCTACACACCGACTTCCCTGCAGAAGCAACGCCTCCATCTTCATCTCCATTCCCCGCACAATACGCACGTCAAAATGTCACAAAAAAACTTCAGAACTTATCTAATACTTGGATTCGTTATGCTTCTCGAGCTGAGCACAGCAGCGCCACCTGTTAGAGAGTTACATAAAATGATGCAAGAAGCACCGGAGGGAAGGGGAGCCCGTTTATTGGATCGCTTCAATCATCGATATCCGGATGGAAGTTACGAGTTTCGCTTTGAGCTGGACGATGGAACGGCACGCTATGAACGGGGTTATTTTGCTTACATCGATGAGGTGAAGACCTTAATGGTCGTTGGATACTATTCCTATCGCATGCCCGATGGACGTTATATCACTGTCTTTTATAATGCGGATCAATTTGGCTATAGGCAGAATCAATGTGAGTAATCCATAGTAAGCGTAAGCGCAAGTGAAGGTTTAAGGGGGGAACTTACTTAATGAGCCAAAGATCTAAATAATTTATAGGCAACAATTGTGATAAAGTTCTAGAAAAGTTCTTCATGAAGCAATTAATCTAAACAGTTTCCAAATGGATTTCAAAGTTATGGAATAGCCAAATATAGTATTATAGTTTTCTATAAAAATAATATTAAAGCTCTGTAATGAAGCTGTACTTTATTTAGATTTATAAGAGTAAAGCAATGACCGATAGATACTCTTCATTAAATCTAATCTTAATCGTATTTGTAGGTCTAAAATACGCAACTATCTTTCAATATATTCCATTAACTTACTTCTTTGTTTCATCTGTCAATCATCCATGATTATATAAAGTTTAAATTACAAAACTCGCAACAGACTTCATTCTGATCTCAATTGTATTTGATGATCTCATTTTTATACACTTATTATCCATTTGTTTTCATATTATTCCTTTAACTTATAAAAGAAGTAGTTCTAGATTCTGGCTATTTCATTTATTCTTTGTTCTTCTTCATACTTATACTTACTTTACTTTTAACACTATATATAAATATTTTGAATAGATCATTAACATCAGTCTCATATCTTTGTCATTCGTTTCTAATTCATTTATTTGCCTATTTATTTACTACTCAGACTTAAATCACATCTTCAATAGTATAATATATATAATATGTATTATAGAATATTATTAATAAATAGCTTAACTATTAAGTGGCAAAAAACTAGCTATCTATCAGTTACAAACCTTTCTTCTCTATTCTGCCTTTGAGGTAAATCATTGTCTTATTACACCAGCCCCCTTAACTTGTCTAATAATTAAAGCTAAGGCAGCAACAGCTTATAAAACTTTAATACTCATTTTAAAGACGAAGAATATAAAGTTATTCACTTGTATATGTGCCTATATATATATTAATGTTTTTATTCATTTATACATATATATATTTTAATTGTTTTTGCTGCAGCCATCACACCTGAGACCTATCCCAATTTGCCGCGTTCCATTGAGGTGCCCGTGCTCAAGGAGACGACAACAACAGTGCGGCAAACACAACAACAACAAGAAGCACAACAGCAACATCAACAATTCCAACAGGCAACTATATCTACGTCCCCAGCCTCATCCCCATCCGCATTCTTATCCTCATTGACATCCACATCGACGCCTAGGGCGCCCACTCGTAGGGGCCGCTACTGAGATCAGGTTGCCCCATAATTACAGGCTCTCTCTCTCTAAATAATTTTTTTTTTCTTCTTATACTACTTATATTGTATTATTATGCTTTTAAAAAGTGATTTTCAATTTTTTTTTTTTTTTTTTTGTTGCAATGAAAACGAATTAAAAAATAATAAAAATTTATTAAGGCAAAGCAAAAATTATGAATTTATTATTGACGACGCTGTTGTTATAATTGTTGTTGCTGCTGCTGCTGTTATTGTTGTGGTTGTTGCGGCAGTTGCTTGCTTTTTTATGGCCACTGGGCCACAGGGCCTGGACCCGTACCGCACCACAGCGCACCACATCGCACCACCCCGCACCAACGCGTATCCAAGTCAAGCCGCGATTTCGCGATATTTCGAAAGCCGCCGTCGACAATTTGGCAATAAATTCACCGCAAAGCGGCTCTGGCAATAAAACATACAAGTGCACAAATCTCTGTCTGTATGTGTGTGAGTGTGTGTGTGTGTGTGTGTATGCGAGTGTATGTGTGTGTGTGTAAATGGGAATATCGATGGCATATATGTATAACGCAAATTACTAGTAAAATTAAGGGCAACAGCCGAAGACAGCGAGAATAACAGAGAGAAAGAGAGAGCGAGAGACAGGCAGAGACAGAGAGAGCGAGAGCCAGAGCGAGAGGGCAGAGACAGACAGAGAGACAAACCCAAACACAAATGCGAATCTCATGTCCAAGTGTGAAGGTCCATCATAAATTTATAAGTGCAGACAGTTGCCAATTGGTTAACTTGAGCCTCCAACTTACAACGTCCGCCTATCCGTCCGTCTTTAGGCCAAAAAGAATCTGGCAGACAACTTCAACTTGCTTCGCGCCTGACCGAATGCGACAATAAAGCCATAAAACATAAATATGAGACCCTTACGGAGAGACAGATATTATGATTGCCCGATTAATTGCAACCCGAAAACCGCATTAAAGCCAACGAATAATCGTTAAAAGTGATATCAAATCAGATTACACTCTGATTATTTATGTGTGCGAATATTTCCATGAAATATGATATTGTATTGTACGATATGATATAATATGCTATGATATGATGAATCAATTGCTGAAGCTGTAGTTCAAGGTTTGCAAATCTCTTCAGGAAGCGGGGAAACAGTCTGTAACTCAGGTAAATACTTTGTCCATATCTATATCTATATCTATATCTATATCTATATCTATATCTATATCTATATCTATATCTATATCTATATCTATATCTATATCTATATCTATATCTATATCTATATCTATATCTATATCTATATCTATATCTATATCTATATCTATATCTATATCTATATCTATATCTATATCTATATCTATATCTATATCTATATCTATATCTATATCTATATCTATATCTATATCTATATCTATATCTATATCTATATCTATATCTATATCTATATCTATATCTATATCTATATCTATATCTATATCTATATCTATATCTATATCTATATCTATATCTATATCTATATCTATATCTATATCTATATCTATATCTATATCTATATCTATATCTATATCTATATCTATATCTATATCTATATCTATATCTATATCTATATCTATATCTATATCTATATCTATATCTATATCTATATCTATATCTATATCTATATCTATATCTATATCTATATCTATATCTATATCTATATCTATATCTATATCTATATCTATATCTATATCTATATCTATATCTATATCTATATCTATATCTATATCTATATCTATATCTATATCTATATCTATATCTATATCTATATCTATATCTATATCTATATCTATATCTATATCTATATCTATATCTATATCTATATCTATATCTATATCTATATCTATATCTATATCTATATCTATATCTATATCTATATCTATATCTATATCTATATCTATATCTATATCTATATCTATATCTATATCTATATCTATATCTATATCTATATCTATATCTATATCTATATCTATATCTACATCTATATCTAAATATATAGTTTGTATATGTATCTTTATCATTATTTCTATATCTTTTCTATATTTATTCCCATACTTTCATCAAATTTTCAATACCTTTCTGCATTAGACAGATGTGAGTTCATTTGAGAGTCAGGACTGTGCAGCCTTTCATTTAAATTATTGTCTAAATTAACTAAAGCCCAAAAGAGTGTCTCCCCTTGCGAGATTGTTCCATTAAAATTCGCTTTGTCACTTAAAAAAAGATGTTAAGGCTAGTGAAGAGCTGGATGTAAATTCCTGCGGGTCCCACAATAAAATTAAGAAATGAAGTGGTCCAAAAAGGCGCATTCCAAGGGCAGATCTGCTCGGATTACCCGCTGCCCAGTGAGAGGGGGGAGGACTGCTATGCGAATGACGTTAGTGGGGGGGGTGTGGTAATGGGGCATGGTTAAGGATGTTGCAGTCAGAGCGAGAGACACAAACTTTTCGCGCACAAAATGAACAAAAATGTCGCCGTCTGCACAACCAAAAGACAAAACTGTAAAAATAACCAACTAAATAATAAAAAAAAATGAAAACAAAACAAAAAAGCACAACAACAGTAACAACAGTAACACCGTACAGTGTAGCTAATCAAAAAAATAAAATTAAAATAACAAACTTATTGGAGGAAGTGCTCAAAACTCGCTGCCATAAAAGCAACACTTGGTTCTCCTGTGGCAACGATGAGGCTGAGGGAAAGAAAGGAAAGGGGCTGCCACAACAGAGTTGCATTGGTAAAATAATGAAAACTCAGTTAGATGTGCTCTTGCTGATAGACTGTGAGATACTACGCTGTAAGAAGAGCAATCAAAACTGCAAATTTAAAGAGTTTTTTTGCGTTTTTAAGATTGTTAAATGTTTGAACACTGGAAATCGAACACGAGTTGTTCTTCGTTTTGTTGAAAAGTAAATGTACTCCTGGTTAACTATAGATGGGGCTGATAGGCTTTGGAATACTACGCAAATATGGATAAATATAAATTTGTTTTTTTAGATTGTCAAATAATTAATTTGATGAAAACTAAACTTATCTTATCTTTGCTTAAAAAGTCAGTTGAAGTTATTCTAAGTGAATATGCCCCATATGTATGATTGTTAGTGAGTATCCAAAGGCAAACCATACAATAAAAGCAACTTTGAAAAGTGCTAAAAGCGCCTTTTGAGCTTAGCACGAACCCCCGAAGGCCAGAGGGGGAAAGGGGAAAGAGACGGCAAACGGACGAACACATGTAGCTGCAGTAGTTAAAATTATCAATGAAACTTTACAATCACGACTCGCAAAGAAAAGAATTGAAACTCAAACTTACAGTTTTGTTTTCTTTTCTTTTTTTTCGTTTTTTTTTTTGTTTTTTTTTGGTTTTGGATTGCGGGAAACGGAAACGTGGAGAGTTTAAAACTGGCTGAAATGATCCAGCGCCAATGAGCTGAAAGTTAAAAGTGCAACTTTGTTTAACTTTCCAACAGAGCAAATAGCGTCTAAAATAAGCCAAAGAAGAAGAAGAAGATGGTGCCACGACTTGGCTGAAGGCAACAGAAGGAAAGGGGCGATTGAAGCGATTTGTAGCAAGGGGGGGGGATGTACAGGGAAAGGACACTAACGACTAAGGACAGCGACAAGTTAAAACTTTGGCAAGTTTGTGCTCGGCACACAATTAAAAAACTTATGGCACTTAGTACTGAGTCCACTGCCAATGTCAAGGCCTTTACCTATTCCCAATCCTCATGCTTATTAAATGTGCATCAGCTGTGCGAGCGCAGGGAATGGGCAACGGGAACATAGTGGGAAGGGGGGAGGCCTTTTTTTTTTTTTTTGGTTTTGTTTTAAATTTCGTATACTTTTGGTATAATCAAAACGCAATAAATATTGCAAATGCGACAAAGCAGCCAAAAGTTGAACGTGGACAACGTCCAAAGCCCATGAAAGTGAAAGAGGACCAACAAAAAAAAAAAAAAAAAAAAAAAAAAAAAACAGACCCCAAAGCCTGGGCCGAAAGTACCCCACCAGACGTCAACCCCCCAGACTCCACCATGGAAAACAACGCCAGGAAATGGCTGCAAAATGTTTGCATGCTGCGGTAACACGACAGCAACAACAACAACAACAAAAATCCAGCAAAGGATAAAGAATAAACAAAACGTAAAAAAAAAAGTGGCAAGCGCGTGGCACTTGGAGGTCAGTGCGGGAAGGGGCGGAGTAGGGGAATAGGAATAGGGGAGCATGCCGAAAAAGAAAAAAAATTAAATATAAAATGCAAAAATGGCTTTTAAGCAGCGAAAGTCGCGTTTAGTGCTCGTTTTTGTTCTTCATTTTGTTTTTGTTGTAGCTGCTGCGGATTGTGGTTGGAGTTTTGGGTGGCAAGAGGCGGCAGGTTGGTATGGGGCGTGTCAAGGGACAGAAAATACCGCCGACGCCGCCGCCCAGCGGCAGGATGTGCTAAAAGGACATTGCTGTTGCTGGGTCTGGGTTCATTGTGTGTGTGTGTGTGTGTGTGTGTGTGTGTGTGTGTGTGGGTGTGTGTGTACACTTCATCAGCGACCACAGCAAAAAGAAACGGCTATAAAATAAAGCATCAACAACAACACAAATATAAAAACAAAAACAAGAAGAAAAAAAAACAAACAGAAAAACGAAGCTGTAAACCATCGAAAATTATAGGGCTGCAGTTCAGCAGTTCAGCAGTTAAGTAGTTGCTTAACCTTAAGAATAAGCATAAATTTCTATAGACAACATAAATTTACATTTATATTAACTAAGAAATAATTTAAATAAAAAGTTACAATTAAGGAAAGTCTTTGTACATTTTAAATATAATCTTAAAAATTAAACAAATATTTATTGACAAATGTAAATAAAATAAAAAAAAAAGTGAAATATAACTTGTAAAAAAAGTAGAGTAATCTGAAATAAATAAATAAATAAATAAAATTAAATAAATAGAATTGAGAAAAATCTAAAACAGTTTTTAAAACAATTTTATATTATTTTATTTTAGAATAAATAATTTTAAATACATTAAGTAATAGGATATAAATAAAAATAAATTAAATATTATAAATAAAATAAGTATTTATTTATAATTAAAGTTGAGTTAAAAACTGACATGTGTCTTCTATAAAAATCTTAGAAAACTGAAGCCCTGTTGAATGTATTAGTTTCCTTACTATCATACTACTATAAAATGCTTAATGAAACGGGTAAAACGCACTTTATTAATATTATAACTATAGTCCATAAAATAATAATAAAATTTTATAAGATTGTCAAATTTTCGAGTTTTACTTTTGCTTGACTTCACATTGGAAACTTCGTAATATAGTTATAACTTAATTAATTAAACTAATTTGTAATACACATATTTCTCATGCTGCTGCATCAACTTAACAACCCTGTTTCGCCAGCCCTGGACAAATCACTGGCGAGCCTCTGCCTGTGTGCGACGCGCGAAAAACACGTGCCTCAGCGGCGCCTTTTGCCCCGGCTGCCGCTGCCCTTAGCAGCCGTAGTTAGTATGGAAATAGGGACGAGCCACAAGCTCTGAATACCCGTTACACTGTTGGTCCCCTCTATCTCCCCTTTCTATCGCTCTGCTGGCGCTGGCATGCTGCTTGCCTCGCTGACAACTTGTAATGAAATTTGCAATCCAAAGTTGTCCTAAGTCTCAGCTAAGCCGCGCTTCCCGAAAGAAGCTCAACGCCATGACCATGCCCCATTCTGAGTTGCATGACAGTTGGTAGTCATAAGCTGGAAACAGCGGGTTATGGCCCATGTGCCGCACCACAAACATACATACATACATATAGTATAGAGAGAATGAAGGCAGTTTGGGTGAAGGGGGAGGTAGGGAAATGAAGCAACTTCAGCTAACTAACAGAGTAACTCACTTTGTTTACGGAAGCGGAAATTAATTATTTTACGTGCCCTGCGCAAATTATGCATTGCATTTCAACAGTCCTGCATCCTCTATGCAATTTTAATGCGACAGATGGACCTGACGCTGACGCAGACGCAGACGCTGAAGCTGAAGCTGAAGCTGCCTTCAAGCATTAGCTTCAGCACAATAACAGCAAGTTCACTTCCACGCTAAGTATTTCCGATTAAAAGCATAATTAAACATGCTTAAGTATTATTGCACAACTGGCATCTGGATTTCATGCGCGCACTACAGTGTTCCTTCGCTAACTCAAACCGCTGCAAAATCTAATCGCAATTTTAATTGTTTTAAAAATATAAAATTCCAGAACTTTCAATTTCATTTATGTGTTAAAATATGATTGATTATTTTAATAAAAGGAATAAAGTTTAATTTGGCAAAGTCTTTAAGACTTAATTACGGGCTGAAGAGCATATCAACTTTGTATCAATTGAAAAGGATAATGTGAAATTTGAATCACTCTCTTTGAATTCGATTCAAGCTATTAAAATGGTCATTTCGATTTGCAATTGCTCAATCAAGATGTTTTTCTATATGTCAGAGCAGCTAGATTTTCGATATTGGTCTTATCTTCTAATAAGAAGAATTATTGTTCACTCTGGTTAGTATAGTTCGACTGTCTCGAAAACCGGAAATGAAAGTTTTGTCACTTGTGCCTCTTCTTCGTCTTTTTGACTTGTCAGTGATCTCCTTTTCAACACTGATTGTTGAACAACACTCTCAGGCCATGCTCGGCAAAGGCAACAATGGCCTCTCACCTTGCTTTCAGTGGTAGCCCTAGTATTACCAAGTAGGACAACTCTGTTAAATAACTGTCTGTATTATGAGCATTATTATTAATAGTTAACAATCAGTATTAATAGTAACATTTACTGGAATCTACGACACATATTTAAAATGTATAGGCAAAAGCTTTTTTATGAAATTATTATTATGTGTAGTACATTTGCCTGTACCAATTGAAAGGGATAAATTGAAACTTAGAAAACCTCTGCATACCATTAATTACAATGACTTAGAAAACGTTAACTCCTTTTTGCTGTACAAATACCAAATAATTGCTTTGACGTGGTTGCACCCTTTTAAAACTCAGTGTTGATGCTGTGCTCTGCTTTCAGAAAATCAATAATAGATTCTTGAATTACTTATGCAGCTATTAACAAATTACAGTGGACGCCCGATTTGCGGAACAAATTTATAAATATTTTAAATTAAAAATAAAAATAATAATAACAAAATAATATGTTATATTTAACAATGTTTTGGGTATTCGAAATGGAGAATTATGCTTTAGTATACAGGCTAGGTACCACTGTAGTAGATGCTAGTAGAAGTTGCTTTAATTGAAATTAAATGTTAAATACAAAAGTATATGTACCTGTATTTGTACCTTAAGATACAAGATGCATTATAAATGCAATGCAATCTGAAGAGGGGAAAGGGCGTCTGCATTGCTTTAGGGCCGTTTCAGTTTTCAGTTTTCAGTTGGAGCTGCTTTTTTACGGCCTTTGTAATTATCACTTTAATGAACTTTGCTATTTTGATAGCACCCAACAAGGCAAACAATGGCGATGAACAGCAGGTCCACGACAGAGTCCGAGCCAGGTGCCCAGTGCCCGGTGCCCGGTGCCCGGTGCGGGCCCGGGTCCGGGACTACGAATAACCTGCGTGTCGGTTTCGCTGAGGGGATGCGGTATGGGGTAATGGGGGGTATGGGGAAAGTTGGCAAAGTCCTTGGCTTGCTACGTGCGCTAACTCCTTCATCCTTGCTGCTGACGGTGACTCGGTTTTTATTAAGGAATAAAATTAGTAAGCGCGTGCCGAGCACGCCAAGTTGCACGTTCCAAGTTGCAAGTAGCAAGTAGCAAGTTGCAAGCAGTACTTTTTCTTGTTGCACACCAGCGGAAAGTAATGTGAAACGAATGTGCGCAAAATAGTACAAGATAAACGCGAAAATTTCCAACAACATCAACAACAAGGAGAAGATACCTTCTCCCCATGGAAGCGTCAAGGCAACGACAGCTAAATAGCCAAAGGCGCTGAATTTGTTTGCTACCAAAACACAAGACAAAAAAACCACAATGAAGAGGAAGAAGGCAAAGAAGAAAAAGTAGAAGAATTTCCAAATAGATCCCACCTTAAATGCCAGCGTAAATCCATCTATCAGCAAGTTATGTTTACAATACTTTAAGCAGCTCTGAATATTGTTAAAGAAACTCTCTCAGAAGCAAGAGATTACATAAGTTTCTAATAACATAATAAACATATTATATGTTGGATTTGTACAATTTACCAAAGACATTTAACAAATATTCGAATTAAAACTTATTAAATATTTAAAGATTTTTTAAATATTTTAGAATTTTTTTTTAAATATAAGTATAATACCCTGGGCAGTTTTCTAAATTAAATATTTTGATTAAAATACAAGTAAGAACATAACAGGTGTCATGAATATTACGACACTTCATATACATATGATATACATAAGCTTGTGACGCAGTCGTTCGCTGTCTCGCTCGCACACATTTGCTGCCCGCAAAGGGCAAAGCACAAGAGATTCAAAAGCAACAATTGTTTTCTGATTATCTCTTTTATTTATAGACCGATCCTAATGAAACTTTCAGGACTACTTTTATGCAACATTTTTTACGAACCTGCCAAGTTAGAAGGGCTTGCTCTAAGAAAAGCAGTCATTATGAATTCTAATATAAACTCGATCTGGAAAGGGTATACAGAAACCTTTATTCTAAATTTGGTATCTCTAACTCAATCGACTGATTAAGAATATACATACTTTATAGGGTCGGAGATGCCTCCTTCTGCCTGTTACATACATTTGCACAAAATTATTACACCCTTATTTGCCCATTCTTAATGGGCACGCGGTATAAAAATACTTTAGAAACCATATGATTTCATTGTGTTTATTTTTATAAAATATAGCATGGCACAATACGTCTTGATTCACTGAAATTCTTTTCCTTTTATTTTGATTTCTTGAATAATTTCCTCTTTAAATTAAAATGTTCCGCCTTTCTTTCATTATTCTTTATTTTTACACAATTTTTTCCATTATTGAAATTATGTCTTTAATAAGAACTGTAAGTGCCATTAATTTACATCATTTAATAATGGAAAAAATTGAGCTGTTGATTAAATACAGAATTATTTTTGCTTTTCATGAATTCTCGATATAGCATAATCAAAATTTTCACCAATTTATGCATACACTTCTGACAGCACTACATAACTGTTTTGCATAAACAGAGTTTACATAGTAAACTGTTAACTTAGCATGCCGCATTAGTTAAATTCCAGTTGTACAGGGTATACAAATGATTTGTGCAATTTTAACGGAACTTAAGCTCTCACCTGTAAAATTGAAGAATCGCAAAGTCAAATAACAAAAAAAAATATAAATATATATATATATGTATACTTTTGTATGTTTGAGAAGCGTGACAACCCTATGCCATATATGAATATACATATATGTATGTTATGTATGCAGTGTGTAAACACTGGAGCTGGTATGACCATTGACTCCCAACGGTTTTCATTTTAAAATGGCGACCAAATGAAATTGCTGAAAAATTAAAATGCACCCGGCGGCATTTTGTTTTTCACGCCACGAGGCGATTAATCATAAAAACAGATTTTAACATGGGACAGTAAGAGTGCCAGCGACATGTGTATGAGTGTGTGAAAGTGTGTGTGTGTGTGTGTGTGTGTGTGGGCATTTCAGATACATATATCTGCTTGTTCTGTTATGTTCAGTTCAGTTCAATTCAGTTGAGTTCTGTTCTGTTCTGTTCTGTTTGGTTCGGTTGGGCGAGCATATAAAATATGCAAAATATCTTGTAATGTGTTTATCAGTGTGAATATTTAGCATACTCCCACACAGACACACACACACACACCCATACATGCAGACAGAGAGATAGAGTGAACATTGGCTGACAATATTCCGTATGGGCATATAAAGTGCCATGTCAAAAGAGCAACTTCGACTGCAATGGGAACCTGCAAATAAATTCATTGAATTAACAAATAGCTTTATGTTCATTTTACAAAAATTTGCAGATTTCGCAACATTTACCCATTGCCACCAATCAAGCCAACTCCCCTCCTTTGCCATGCCCCGTTAACAAAGCAAACATACAAGCAAACAATGTGCCGCAGTTGAGTTCACAATGGGCCTATTTGTTGGTAAAGCTCTTAGTGCATTTTCGTTAAAAATTTATATAGACAGAGACACACACATACGTACACGTATCCAGAGTGAGAGAGAGAAAGAGAGAGAGAGCGAGAGAGAGCTACGTATTTCCACAGTTGTTTGCGGTTAAATTTTTGCCAGTATTACTTATGCACACATTTAAATCCATATATGTGCATATCTACGATTTATGTATGTATGTGTTAACTGTGTAACAGTAACTGACTTCATCTGGTTTTTATACCCTATGCCAAAGGTTGTAATAAGTCAAATCAAGTTACATAAGCAATTTGAATGCTGTAATCCTGCGTCTTCACATCATAACTGACATAACAATGTTCTGCTTCTGTCCTACAAATTTCATCACAATCGGATTAGAAACTTCTTAGTTATCTAAGAAACAATTTTACATAGCATAGAGCCAAAGAAAGAAGAAGAGACTCCAATGCTAAAGCGCACATTAAGTTCTTTAATTCATTTATATTCATTTATTCATTTGTCTGTGCAAATACGTGTTCGAGTAGCTAAGGACCTGGGTACAGGGTATCTCCTAGTCGTTCCCTGACAAATTGAGCTATCTCACTCGTTTAAAAGGCGTTGATGCCACCGGAAATGTCAGTAGATACGACGATAAATTGTGCCTGAGGTTCGAGCAAAAATCAACCATGTACAAAATGATATTACGAAAGGAAATCACTTTAGTCTGGTCAAAGTTGTGGTGCACAGTGCAGCCGTTGTTAAGCTTTCGATAGTATAATTTAATAATCGACATCAACATTTCAATTCACAGATAGTTGAGGTACCAGTTGAAATCGTAATTTCTATTACATTTATGTACATCAATCCATAAAACACTTGAATTATCAATAGTTGCGATTCAAATGCTTCTCGTTGACCAATTATCGATAGTTTCGATAGGTTCAACAAAACAACCAAATACTTTAAATACATAATTCATAAACAACCTAACTTATTTCCATATTCTCACTCACATTCTGTAGTTTGTCATTGTTGTATGTATTTAACTTAATTTAACTTAAAATAAATATTTATGTATTGAAAACCAAGTAAAATTGAACAATTGTGACTGTTCGACTGGAAGATACGCTTTGCTAAGCTTTTAGACAATTCAACAGGCATATCAAAGTCCATTAGCGCACATTCACAGGCAAAGACACGGTTTGCGAACAACGAGCACTAGATGGCGCTAGCTTTTCTCTTCACTATGTTTCCATATTTTTCTGTGTTTATTTCAATGAAATTCTTAGTTAGAAAGAGCATTTGTTAAAGTAAATATATAAATTGGAAAGAAACTGCATTTGAGTCAAACCATAATTGTTACATGTTTACATCGTATACATACTATGTAGATATTATATTAGAAACTATGTACCCAACTGTGAGTAAGTTTAGTTAAAGCCTGTTTGTAAGTCATACAATGCCAAGAAATGAATTAAAAGTCAGAGAAATAATTTAATTTCAACACATTGAACTTTAAGCAACAATCAATGGGAAAAGTTGAAATGAATGTTGCATGAAAAGGCACTTAAAGATGGACGATTTGAATGCTAGCATTATCTATGCAGGAGAAATGCCTTAAATAATAAGTATAATAGAAGAGAAAACAAACTTTCGATTGGTGCCAGCTGCCACGGGCTGACGAACAATGAAACTTTGTGGCGTAAACAACAAAAGAGGCAAAGATTTATACATGGAAATGGCAGTGGGTAGATTGGGTGGATTGGGAGATTGGTGATGGGAGGGTGACGGTGGAAGACAGTGGAAGAAGACAGAAGCCATAAACTACAATCGGAGCAAACAAAAGCAGAATCGAAGAGGAGAAAAACTAAATAAATAAATAAATATGCACATATACAGAAGAACATCCTTTCGATACATATGCAAAAATTGCAAAAGGATTGGCCAAAAGTGAAACACTTTGATATGCATCTAAATGGCATCATCAGCATTGACTGGTGCCCCAAATGCGACGACATGGCAAAACAACAACAACATTAACAATAACAACAACCACAACAACAACAACAACAGCAGCATCAGCAGCAGCAACTTTTTAGGATAACAACAAGGACAAAAACTAGGAAAGCAATCAAGTGCCATACGATTGAGAGTCAAACAAAGGCGGAATCCTAGATCCTTGAAGACGGCTGCAAAATAAAACAAAACAAAACAAAACAAAACAACAACAAAGAAATAAAACAAAAACAAAATAACATACACATATAGAAAAAAACAACTGAGAAAAACTGCAAATCATTTTGCGGGCGTTACATTTTATTTGCCATCTTTGCCATCTCAGCCAAAGTCAAGCCAACAACATGAAGCAGGCGAAACAGTGGGCTCATATCGATTGGATCCCAAGGCAAAAATGTGAAGGGTAAAGTATAGAGTATATTATTATTATTATTATTATTATATATTATTGAGTAGTTATAATTATGACTCTTCATAAACCTGAGGTTTCCATCTTAATAATTAAATCATCAGGACATCATGATTCCAAATACACATAATTATTATTATTTGAATTATTTAATTAACTATTAGATATAATTATTTTCAATTTTGAGTGAGTAGTATTCGTATTATTATTAATTACTTTGGCCTATATATACAATTATTATTAATTATATGCAATATTCTTTTGTATTCTAACTACTTCTGCATTAAATTAAATAACAAAATATTCTTTTTACAAAACATTTAAATTTGGTATTTCAGTTTGAATTTCTATTTTTATTTTGATTCCATTCATTATAAATTCTAATAAATTCAAGTTCTTCAGAAATTTGATGATTTACTGAATCTAATCTAATATTCAAGTAACTACATTCGCTGAATAACTAAAATACAATTTTAGGCAAGTTGTATAAAGTATATATAGTATAAAGAAAAATGTTCAATAAGTTTGATAATACGTTTAAAACTAATAAAATCCGTTTCCCTAACTGGATCACATGGAACTGTAAAACTTCCATAAATATTAAAACAAAATTAAATTAAATATTTCCGTTGTTTATTTCGAACTTAAGACTACATTATTTTCAGTTAAAAAATGAATAAATACAAAAAAAAAATAGTTTATTCAAGGATGCTAATGAGCTGCGTCCCACTGTGCGACGCTAACAGTGAGTTCTCTGGATGCTCACATGTGTGGCTTTGACGCTGGAACTTTTGTGACTTTATGAAGGACTCGATTGTGCGATAGCGACGGCAAAGGACTCCGCTCAACTGTGGAAGGAAGTGCAACAAAGATAATGATAACGATGGCAATGATAATATTAATGGTACTGATATAGATGATAATGCTCACTCTTGTAGATATTATAACCACGCTCATCGGCTATATAGTGAAGGGTCTCAATCTGAGGGGTTAGTCCAGCGACTGGCACCGAACTATAGCCCTCCTGCACATTGATCACTTTATCGTCCACACGCTTCCCGTAGAGCTTCATGTAGTTGACCAGGCCATTACTGAGAACCAATCTGTGCAAGAGGCCAAGAGCCAGGCGTTAAGTCGGAGGGTTTAGTTGTGAAATGGGTGAATTTGAGGGGTGGAGGGAATAGAAGAAGTGTGTCATATACTTATGCTCCTCGGTGCCATTGGGATGCATCTTGCGGTAGTTCTCTACCACATAAACTGGCTGTGATGGCTGAGCTCCCGTTGTGGGCCTGGGTGTAGTCGTTGTCGATGTTGCCGCTGCTTCCAGCTCATCAAAGAAATAATCAAAATTTTCCTCTTCAAAATCCATTTGCGGAAATACGGCCAATTGATCCTCATACAAAGGGAATACTGAAGGTGTTTGTGTTGTTGTTGTCGTTGGCGTTATCGTTGTTGTCGCTTTGGTTGTTTTTGTTGTCGTGGTTGGTGTTGTTGCTCTTGTTGTTGTCGTCCTGGGTGTTGTGGTGACTGCCACGTCCTCAATATCAGCTGGCCAAACAACCAATTGTAATTCATAGAGGGGCTGACTGCTGCCACCAGACATCGAGTGTCTCAGGACACTCGACGGCAGCTGCTCCTGTTGCTGCTCCACATCCGTTGGCTTATTAGTGTTGCTGGTGTGTGGCACGTTGCAGCCATTCGCCTGCTGCAGTTGCTGTTGCTCTAACGAGCCCATTGTTGCATCGAAAGTCAATTTACAGTCAATGCGCTCCAACTTCATCTCCTCCTCAAGTACCATTTCGGTGGTTGTCAGCTCCTGCTCCTGCTCCAGCTCCTGAGACTGTGGCATTGTTGTTGGTATTGGTGTTGCCCGAGCACAAATCATGGCCAGCAGCAGGATTAGTGTCAGCGACTGTGCGCCTTGCTGCCACATGTTTGATGACATTTCTGACTTGGAATTGCGTCGGGGACTCTGTCTTCGAATTGGACTTGGGCTTTGATTCTCTTTACGGTTTAACTCTTGTTCTTGGTTCACTCAAATGGAGCATCTTATATTTATACCCAGAATACAAAGCGCAGCAACGCAAGCAGCGACGACAACGGCGACAGCGACTGCGGCTGCGACTGCAGCAGCGACTGCAACTGCAACGCAGGCAGCAAGTTAATCAACAACTTTATTTGGGAATCGCAACCAAATACTTTTAAACGTTACCGTTATGTGATAAATGCGAGAACAGCAATAACAACAAGAACAATGGAAGAAGGCATTGAACGAATTAACGAAACGGCAAGCGAGACAAACAGAGTGCAACAGGCGTAGAGCAGCAGCAGCAGCAGCAGAGGAGCGAATGACGACGCGTGAGAGAGAATAAGAACAGACGAAAAGGCAATCGCAGGATTATCTTTACATGTTGAAATGTACATGTATGTATGTATGTATGTGTATGTAAGTATGCATTTATTGATGGCCTTAAGCTCTCGTCAATGAGCAAATTTTTTGGTATCCCTGCATTTAATAGTTATGTTTTTAAACCTTTCTCCCAATGAAAATGATGCACAAAAGGGTAAGATGCGCTTGTGCGAATGTATGTAACACGTATAAGAAACCATCTTCTACCCTACAAAGTATGTATATATACCGTTATTCCAATAACTCCAGATAATTGCTTAAAAATCAGATAATAAACTCAGGAGCAGAGTATCTTATAGTCATGCACGTTCGTCTAGAGTGTTATTGCTCGCTTGTACAAAGTATGTTGACGTTAGTATGACTGTGGTCGGCTTTAAGGAGCTTTTACTGTATTATAGGTGCTCAGTAACTCTTTTGCCTGTTATATGTTTTCGCCGTCGGGTTCAATCAAAAGGTTAAATTCTCTAAAGAATTTTTGAATAAATTACCTTTAGTTGCGTGTGCATTTCAAAAGATTTTTTTTAATATTTTTAAAGTATGGCAAGCAAACTCAAAAGAAAAATGCTACAAGCAAAAAAGGAGCTTTATGTGTGTGATGTACGTGCAGGTACTTCATTAAGGTGGTTACTTTACCAAAATGGTTAAGGTAATCAATTTAATGATTTGCAAGTCATGCTGTGATATTCTTACACACACACTACATAACCTTTATCCCTGTTGAACCGTAGGGTTAACTACCATTTATCTGAGCGATCTTCGGGACTCGAGCTTCCCACTCTTTCTCTCTTCTCGTTTCTCTTTTTTTTTATGTCCTTCATTGCCCGATTGTTTAACGACAGTTTGCTCATTTCCTCTCTTGCACTTGCCACTTCTTAGCGTTGCGCTTTCCTTGCCATTCTTTTAGTTATTTGGACATCATTTATAATAAGATTTTCATGCTGGACAGCGAGCTCAACTAACGCCAGCGTCGCAGCTGCAGTCAGCCGTAGGAGCAGAGGCCGAGACAGAGGCAGAGGTAGAGGTAGAGGCAAAGTCGTCGTCGACGACCATTAACGGAGCGTTGCTGTTGACGTCGCGACGTTGCTGCTGTCGCTGTTGGCGCTGTCGCTTAGCTTTTGTTATTGTTATTGCAGTTTGCCGCTGTTCTGTTGTGAGTAGCCATAAAATATATTTTATGTTGAAAAGTATTTTTAAACTTTACTTTTGTGCCGGTTTTTCGGAACGCACACTTAAACGTTGTATATACATAGATGCAGTAATTGCATTTGTGACATCACTATAGCTTTTGTGAGTCAACCTAAGTGGCAACGCTAATTTGACAGGGTGAATGGCAGCAACTAGAAGAAGAGCGTAAAAGCCACCATAATTAATTACAAAATCAAAAGAATTTCTAAGAAAGATAAAACAATCAATACATTTAAATGCAGCTAAGTAAATGATGAATATTTACTTTACAATGAGAACACATAAATTATTGCTAATGTTGTAGATTAGTTTTGTTTTGCAGTTTCAAGGACAGGCTGCTGCTTTGCATAATATTTGTGCATACAAATTTAATTTCCAACAAGAACATAACACAATATGCGTCTTTAATGTGCAATTTGTCAAAACTTATTTGATTTATGAGCCCAGCAGCAGCAGTAGCAACAACAGCAACGGCAATAGGAACAAGAACAACATCGACCGCCCAACTGTCAAACAAACCAAAAACAACAACAAAGTTACGCCCTGTCCCAAATTGCGTGCCAGGTTCCCTGCCATCTAACTCTCCCCAGCGTCAGCCGAAGCCCAATTCCAATCGCCATCTCAACACCCTCTAGTCACAGGCGCTATCTCAGCACGGCTGCTAATCGTCCATGGAAGCAAACTTTAAAGTACAACAAATTGAAAATCTCATCCACAAAAATATCCACTGTCGCAACGGTTACTGTCCAGAAAAATATATATGTATGTATGTCTGTGTGTGTGTGTGTGTGTGTGTGTGTGTGTATGGATGTGTATGTGTATGTAGAGCTCGTTGTCGGGCAATAAACAAGGTGGCAAGCAACAAGCAACGCTTTAGTCCCTGGTCTGTGGCACATGATTTTTGCCTAATCTAATTTGGCTTCTCTCTGGGAGCCCGAGTCTTGTTCCGGCTTTAATCATGTGACTGCTGGCGATTTGTCACAGCTGCTGGACAGCCTCAAAGGAAGCAAGGAGAGCAAAATCAGTGAGCACTTAATTTCATTTACATATTTCAATTTGATTGAAATTTAATTTCACTCCCAAATGGCAGATAATCTACAACATTTCTTGTGTTTCAACATTATAACTCATAACTACTACATGCACTATACATTTATTTAACTTAATTGCAATGCTACATTTGAATGCAATTGCATTTGGAAAAAATGAAATAAGCATAACAACTTTTCAGCAATTAATAGCACTTCTCGCATATAGACTTTTATTTCTAAAGATTTTTGAAAATTAAATGCAAGAACTCTTAATGTAAATAGTATTATTTTAATTTGTATCAAGATGTTTTGTTTGTTGTTAAACATACATGAGATCTAGAAATTGCATTATAATGCAATCTTTATAATATCATATATAATATGATTTATAATATTAATATTATTATAACTTTTGAGAAAGTAGGAGCTGTCTTCATGCTGCTTTTGTAGTATAATATTTGAGGAACTCGGAGAACTTGCAATGCGAGGACTGTGTACTATTCTTATTAATGATGTGACATCAATACATCGAGCTTAGTACATTTGATGTTTTTCGATTTTAGCTCAATGTAATTTTATCATTTCCTAAAATTCTCTAGATAAATATTAGTATATCTGTTAATAATATCTTTAAGTAATAAGATAATGCACATTCTATTCATTTAGTTGCATTTTAATGTATTTTCTACAATTGCTGCCTCACAACAACTACCAAAGTGTAGCGCTTTTTAGAATTTCTAAATATATAAATTATAAATAATTATTTTGTGTATTAAAATTACGTTACCTGCCTTCGTTTTGACCCACTTTAAACGTAATGAGATTCAAAATTTCATAAAGAATAAACATATTGATAACTGACAACTGGTTCCAAAGCAATTAAGATTGACCATAAAAGATGCTTCAGATCGGGAACATTCCGAACGCTGTCGCCTGTCAATGGCATATAAAAGACCTGGAAACTTGGTCAAATGGACAGAACTGGATGAGCAGCAAAGATGAGAAGCTATCTGAATTTTATTTTACTTATCAGCGTAGCAGCTGCAACTGATGTCACGACGACCGTGAAGCCGGAACAACGCAACAAAAGGCAGCTGGTGAGTGAGAATGGACGGAGAAAAAGGATTGCTTAACTGACTCCTAAATCTACATATATCCAAATAGAACGCCGTTGGCATACCCATCTACTTTGACAATTTCAATGCGAATCCCACGCTGGAGCCAGTGCAACCGGTGCAGCCATCACAACCAGTACAACCATTACAACCACTACAACCCATCGCGGTGGTTACGCCCGTGGTTAGCAATACGGGTATGCAGACGCCTGGATTTCTGCCTGCTTTTGCGCAGAATCTGCCCATTGTCGGTCCGCTGCTGACCAATCTGCCGCTCCAGAGTCTGACCAATTTGCTCGGTGGCTTGGGCACAACAGTTGGTGGTCTCAATCTGGGCAACCTGGGTCAACTGGGACCCCTGGGCAATCTCGGAAATCTAGGGAATTTCGGTCAGCTTGGCAATTTGGGAAATCTAGGAGGACAGAAACCACCTGGCGGCTCAAATCCTCAAACATGTCCTCTCACACAGAAGCTAACGTGTCGCTGCGATCCTCTTTTGCCTTTACGATTGAGTGAGCCGGAATCTCAGCTGGTGAAGATCATCAAACAGAATGTCAGGCGTAATGATGATGGATCGAGCGAGCTGCGTCTGGTGATCAGCAATGGCGTCATTCTCTATCACCGCAATGAAAAGAATGCGATCAAACAGCAGGGATATTATGCCCTGCCCTTCCAGAAGGAGCACTACTTGAACGTCCACTACAACATCAACCAGACGAACTACACGGTCAAAGCCGACATCAGCGGCTCTCCACCAAAATCCGACTTTGATTCCTGGACACCAGCTCAATCGGACTTGGTCTAATCTTATATATATCTCTGTCTATATAACAATTATAATCCTGACTGGTCGCGCATCCTATCATTCATCGCACTCAGTTCTCTATTTTTAAATCCTTTTTTTTTTTTTTTTTTTTTTGTCAACATTTCCCTCAATAAATCAAAAATTTTAAAAAGAAAATCTGCTATGTTAACTTAGAATTTCCAATTGGTTATTAATTTCAAGCTAAGTGACCAATCAGACTTACAATTAACTAGCTTAACAGTTTTCCGAAACATTTATCTCCAATTGGATAACTATTTTCTATACTTAAATCTTAAAAAAAATTAAAAATTAGTTTTCCACAAATTTGCATTCCCTAGGTTGGGAAATATGAACAGTTCGTTAGCAAATAGTTGAAGCTGAAATGAAATAATAAAAGAACTTTTACCCTAATAGAGCTTTTGCTTATTCTCCCTTTCTCTCTGTTCATTTCCTCTGTCTTTTTCCCTCTCTTCTTCTCTTCCTTTGCTCTGTAATTTCATTTCATTAATTGAACTTCCTAATTTCCTATATTCTGAATTTCTTGGTTTACTTTCGTAATTCACGAATGCAAACAAGAATTTCCATATTACGCAAGACAACTAGTTGAATTTGGCATGCCAAAAATGCAACAGGAAAAACATTTTCCCCAATGCTCTCAATTTGCGAATAGCAAATGGAAATCAAGCTGCAATTGCAATGCCGAGTTCGAGTCAAGCGGATGCAAAAAAAAAAAACGACGACGACAAAGTACAACGATGATGACAACTTTAGCAATAAGCAATTTTGACAGGATGCCCTCGAAACTAAGCACAAATTGCCACCGTTGCTCAACAGTTGACGACATGGCGATTTCCTTGCCATTTCCAGCCAAGCCCCAAGTCGATTGCCGCCCT